>OY970828.1:42574248-43174248 GCA_963853835.1 Calendula officinalis
CATATTAAAATATCTGAAAAATATTTGAATAATTTGTTTTTTTGGATACCATATATCCGAATTTTGGATATTCGATTCAGATATTAAAAACCAATATCCGGATTGTCATACATTCTTAAAAGTTTTATGTTCAATTATTCCTCTTAATATATTTTTTTAAAGTTAAACTTTTGGTTAAGAGAAATGATATTTTGTCATACTATTTTGTCATACGTCCTATTATCCATCTGATACGATGACATTATGTAATCCACTAATTAGATCTCTTAATATTATTTATTGATTTTGACATATGTCTTTATCTAATGAGTTGGATTAAGTAGTATGACCAAATACCATTACTTTTTGGTTAATATAAGTTTTCTTATAAGGCTTTAATCACTTTTATTATGTTGTGACACGTGGAAATAAATGTGTCAATATGCCCATGAAGTATATCAATATGCCCACGAAGTATATCAGTGCCTTTGACACGTTTATGTAAGAATCACATTATTTATGCCAACAAAAGTAAAACGAAATGGTAATTGTATAACGGAGTTTTTCTAAAATCTTAATAAACAATACTACTGAACACGCAATGTATATAAGAAAATGCTCGTGACCTTTTGAAATTCTATCGAACAATAAAGATCCCAAAATTCATTTATTCATGACAAGTATTAACCATGGCTAACTATAATATCTAGAAAACCTTTCGAGGGAAACCAAAATAATAATTGAATTAAAATACAATAAAAACAAAATAAATGAGATACAATCCTAGGATCAAGTGTTCCATCATAGGGGTGAGTCGTTTATTCAAATGAAAGTGACCATTGCTTACATAAGGTATACATGTCCACCCCAAATATATGTTTTTGTGTCTATATGCAAAAATTTTAAATAATATTGATATGTGACATATGGTCTCGAGAAAGTGACATGAGCATGGTGTATACAACTTAAAACATTACTATCTGATAAAAATTGCAAAGATGTGTACGTAATTTAACATATAAGACATTAAAGAAGTTTCTTTTGCGGTACAAAGAAAACTTGTCTATAGACGAAGAGCATGTGCTCGGATTCGCGATAAATTTTCAAGGATACACATCATATTTAAAAGAGAGTAAAAGAAAAGTATTTATGAAGAAAAAAAAAAACTATGAATGAACAATTAATGAAATACTTACATTTTCTGCTGAGAAAATGTTATTATAGGTAATCTGTCATTTCTAATCTTATTTGTACGAACTATTTATTATATTAACAAATTATTCGATATTTAGAGTATTATTCGATATTTAGAGTGTGCGGTTGCTAGGCCCGAGTAATTTCTTTTCCTTTATTCTTTATAAAGATCAAATCTTAGTCAACAAATGATTATTTTATAGAATGATTAGGGAGTTGGACAAAGTGTTGATTACAATTGTTCCACTAGCAAGAAAGCGACTTGTAAGTCCAAAACACAAACAAATGGAAGTATAATTAACACATGGGTCAAAGTCAAAGTCAAACATTGATGGATTTTGGACATTCCTGTCTCATTGTGTTTGTTTGGGATTACTTGAAGTTTTTTAATGTTGAAGAGAGTAATTAGGGTAAAATTTTATTTAAAACTAAAGTTCCTAGATTAATTTGTATTTTAAGCATTTTTACATAAAAATAACAAATATTTAATTTGATCAAAAGCATCAAGAAAGGTATAACATTAGGTTTGGATCTATGGATGAGTTGACATCATAATAATAAGATGTATTTTTCATATTGTTTATATTTAATACTTCTATATTATCATGTCATGTTACTATATCTTTTTGTTTATTGAGGTAATAATATAATTAAGAATATCATATATATATATATATATATATATATATATATATATATATATATATATATATATATATATATATATATATATATATATATATATATATACTAGTCTTCAAACATGACCACCATGTTCAGCATCACGTTTGAATGTTTGATTGAATGTGATAGGCACATATAATGGACGAGTGTTCATTGTTTTCTTGTGTGGTACAATATATTATTGACATGAAGATATTTAATACTTCTTAGTTTCAAAATAAATGATATACTTTAAAAACTTATTTTATTTGGTAAAAATAGTAGAGTTTACACTTAAGGGAGATTTTCAGTGGTGCTCATGGATTCCAACGAAGGTCGGGATTCTGTCTTGGCAAGCCTATAATGCCAGGCTTCCGACAAACACAAACCTCATTCATCGCAACATTCCAATTGTCTCGCCGGATTGTGTACTTTGTGGTTCGGAAAGAGGATCGGAGGACCACATTTTTGTGAACTGTGATTTTTCAGCTCGGTTAATTGCTGAATTTGGGAAGTGGTGGGGAATGGATTTAAAAGACATTCACGATATCGGGCAACTGCTAAAATGGGGGTCGGAAATTGGATTGACAGGCGATAAAAAAAGGGCGTATTCGGCTACGATTCAATGCCTAATATGGAGTATTTGGAAATACCGCAACGGGAAGATTTTCGGTTCTTCTATCAGGGGAAGAGACGCTCTAATCTTCAGTGATATCCAAAGCAACTCCTTCTTTTGGATAAAGAACAGAGCGAAGTCGATCAACCTTACTAATAGGTGGTCAGAATGGTGTAACAATCCTATGTCTTGTATTTAATCTTCTTGTAATTGTACTTTGTCTTGTTTTTGTAATTTCCTAGCGCCTTGCTAGTTTTTAATGAAGCCGTTCAAAAAAAATACTATCTTATTTTATATAATGAAATGATTAATTTACCCCTACTTTTATCTTTTAACATCATTAACTTCACTTTAAATTTGTAGGATCCATCATCCATTAACTATCCAATTTAACTTACTTAACCTTTATTATAATCTTTTGATTCAAAAAACGTGAAATCCAAAGTGTATCACTTATTTTGAAACGGAACCGATTCGAAATAAGTGATACACTTTCCTTTTTTTATGTATTAAAATAAGTGATACATTTTAAAAACTTACCTTATTTGTTAAAAAGTACTAGGGCTCACACCTACTAATTATCTACTTTATCATAGTAAAATTACCTATTTACCCTTACGTTTACTTTTAAACCTCATTAACGTCATATTCAAAAGGCGCGAGGCACATTTCGTACAAATTATCCAATTTAATCTAATCTAAACCTCATTATAATCTTTTGTCACAAAAATCGTGAAATCAACAATGTATCACTTATTTTGAATCGGAGGAAGTGCCATGAACCAACAAGCATCATGTTAACAACGATACTCAATTGCGCCAAAGATGAGGTGTGAAAATGTGAAATATAGAAAATCATACATCTACTTAAGGGTTTGTTCGGTTCCGGAACCGGACCAGTTTGGTAAACCGGAAAAAGGAAATTTCAAAGACCGAGAACTGGACCGGTTAAACCGTTTCTGTATCGGTTCGGTCTTCAAGCGGGTTTAAAATAGGTAAACCCAGTTTTTGTGTTTGCCATCCGATTATACTTTTTCAGTGCATATTTTCATCTTAAATATATATAACTTAGATATTCTAGCGTATTTTTAATAAACGTATGATGTTTGCGGGTGTTCCCGGGTTGCTTCAAGTAAAATTTGTTTATATTATAAGTCTATATACCTATTATTTCGACATATATATATATATATATATATATATATATATATATATATATATATATATATATATATATATATATATATATATATATATATATATATATATATATGAAAACTCGTAAGCCCATATACCTATTTAAATGTCGGTTCCAAACCCGAAAAAACCGGAACCGGTAAACCCGGTTTGTTATTTTTGATCAAATCTAAGGACCGGAAACCGGACCCGTTAAGCCGGTGCCGGTTCCGCTTCGGTTCCGGTTTTCCGGATTTTATACTCGGGGATAGAGACTACTTCACGAAGACTTCCGAAAAAACTTTTGTGGAACAAAAAATAATGATGATTATAATAAACTAGTAGGTTTTTGCCCCGCGCGTTGTCGCGGGGTAATTTCATATGATACCCAAAATACTGTTTATTGATATTCATACGAAATACAAAATATTGTTTTATATAAAAAAGCAAAATATAGGTTCAAAGATTATCTTTTCAAAGATACTCTTGATGACATAACTCTAAAATATATATACTAACTTTATATTAATAATATCTTGTACAAAAAAACATAAGTTTTAATATACTTTTTAGGAGTAAAAAAAGTCCCCTTAAGATAACAGAGGTTCACTCTCTTCTCGTAAAGCTAGTAGTTACCCTGAAATTAGTCAAAGTATTTTATGTATATATATTTAAAAAGAAAATACTCTATTGAGAAACTACCGTATGAGCTTGTTGAAACAAAGACACATACCAAATAGTCAACAAAGGCTGCATGAAGTAAAGTAAAAAAATTAACCTGTCTGGCACTATTCATTCACGATGTCAAATGTATATTAGTAAATAAATAAGTAGATAATAAGATTAAAATAATAAAATAGGAAGGTCTTTACTCTTATTGCTGTTTTTGGAAATAAAATAAAAAATAAAAAAGTTATAGTGAGACTAGCCCACGTTGAGAGCCCAAGTGTGAGTTAAAAAGTTGGGCCAAAACCAAGACAAATAATGAGACCGAAGTTCCCCCACTGCGAGTCACATTAAATTCTTCTCCTCGTAAAAGGATTTTTTTTTTGCTTACGATGAGATTTTGCACATGATATACAAAATTTAATGGTTGTTTTGATCGTTTTTCTTGTAATTATTTGGTAAATTTTTACCTAGAGGAATGATTAAATTCGTACCTTTAAAAAATTATTTCAGATATACTTACTACTAGGTCATTTAGTTAAATGTCACATTAATAAAAGTGTTTTGAAACCACAATCTCGTAATTTCATGTGCAATTTATACTACTTTATTGTTAGACTAAATACTCTTTGATGAACGATTAATTTTATAATACTAAATAATCAATGTTAAAGTCTACAAATTTTCGATATACTTCTATTTTATTAATTATCACTACACTTGAAAACTTAACTTTGATCAAGAAGCGTTTTTTATATTCTAACTAAAAACCTGTGTTTAATTTTCAACGATACACTTAGTAGTGTTAGATTTCAATGAAGTTCAAAATTTTTTTATTAAAATATATTTAAATAAGATAAATAGTATTGATTCCTACCATTTGTGCATTCCCATATGTCTACCAATTTGATTATGACAAGTGTCGAAATCAATTAATAGTATAAGAAAAAATAAGTAATAGATTACACATGTTAAGTTAGAAGTGAATAAAATTATAAATAGAAAAAAATATAAGACTAAATATCATTTCTCATTAATTAAAGAGTAAATAAAAATTGAATGGTGTGATTTTGCATGGGGTCTAAGACTGTAGAGAAGGATCGAAAGGCACGGTAAGAAAGACCAAGAAGAAGAAATTAATTTTCTCTGACACCTCCACTTTGGAGTAGGTAATGACACCTGCGTTCTTCTTGATTTTACACTTTTTTATTCCCCAAAATACCCTTTTTTTGCTTTTCAGAAAAAAAAAATCCATTTTAAATAATCTAACCAACAGAGTTTATATACAACAACGTGGTTAGTTTGTGTATATATTATCCCAGTAATATTAATTAATCAGATATATTACATGAAAAAATTGTATAGCTTATGATCCATTAATTATTTTTCTAATTTAATTATTTGATTCGTATATTTATGTTAATTAAATGTGTAAAAAAGTAAATAGAAATAAAAAACAATATTATCTCTTTTATCTAGCTTCTTGCTAGCTTTAATGTTAGTTCTCGGATCTCTTGCTAAGGGTGATGGCTTTGCCGAAACTCCTTTCGCTTGAGTTCCCTTTTTACCATTTCAAAAAACAAAAAAAATCTCTGATATAGCATCCATCTATCAAATAATCTTGTACATCACTGATTTTATGTCTTTTCTCCTGATAATAAAAAAATAGAATTAAGTTTGTCTCATTAATTCTTGTGTTGTGTAAAGTTATTTCCCAAGAAGAAAATTCCACCAACTCATGCATTGAATACTACACGATGTTACCCTCATGGAGCTTTAAATACATAACAACACTTTTTACAATTACAATTTTTTTATATATATTTTTTTTTATGAGTATTCTTGTTTATAAGAGACTTTCCCGTGTGGCTGAGCTTATGTTCAAAATATACGTAGCCTAATTGTTGTCATAATTATTTCTAAACCTTCTCATAATCATCAGGTAATATTTATCCAATCAAAAGATAAAACCACCATATATAACATAACCTTCCTTCCATTCTCTTTTGACTTCAAAGAAAATATAAATAAACCCATGATAGTAGTCTCTAGATAACAACATCCATCATAAGTTTGAATTTTATATTTATCAATCAAATATAAGGGGGGAAATGGAGGATGAAAGAAGTGAAGTTGTTTATGACATTGGTTATGGTTATGGTAACCCTTGTAGGTATTTACAAGAAACTTTTAGAGGGATTTTAAAATGTTTAGGGTTTGAGAATCAAGAAGAAGGTGAAGGAAAAGAAACACATGGTGGTGGTGGTGGCGGCGGTGGTGGCAGGGGTGGCGATGATCCACCCACAACATCCCCTTCCGGTGATCCACCGGTCATGGATCCTACCAATGAACCTATTTCATCAACTGTAAGCATCCTTAATTTTAACATTTTCTTGCATTGATCACTATAACTATTTTGTAACAAATTTAGTATTGGTTGTATTTGTTTACATAATACTTAATGCTGACTTTTAATTTTAACATTTTTTTGTTTACATAATACTTAATAAAAAGTTTCCATATCGATTTTTTTTATTACTTAATTAATTACACAAGTTACACACTTGCAATATATTTAATACTACAAGTTTCTTCATCAAAGAAACAGTTTTGAGGTTTATTAGTAAGTTAAAGCTATTTGTAACAGAATTCATTTAGATATACTTGATATAGTATCTCAAAAAGTATACTGTACTTTTTATAAATGTCCATTAAAATTAGAGAATTCAAGGTTACTGATCTTTGAAAATTAATGTGCACTGAAGAATGGAAGATAAATACACTCTTTGTTTTTGTTTTTTTTGTTTTTACAGAAAAAATTACAACTAACTTTATATTCTAAAATTTTATTTACCAAGAATGTAATCATTATTATTTTTTTAATTGCAAAGTATAATCCCTCTACAAATTACATAAACATTAAAGTTGAAATATAAATTTTAAGAATTTTGTTTGACATTCAATCAGATTGTGTTGGTGCAGGGGATGGCAAGAAGACGAGCTCCGGCAAGGGGTCCGGTTACCTCCGGAGGTGGTGGTCAAACCAACTAGTCAAATGTCCATCTTTTGCTGTTTTTTTGAAATTAGGATGTTTATTGTATTGTAGTTACATTCGCCTTATATATTTAGTTTTGTAAACGATCACTAACAAGATTTCCATCAATTTATGTCGAAATTTAGTGTCTTTAGACAGCATTAATGTAACGGATTTCTTTAATAAGTGTTTTAAAAATCTAGTTGAACCTGCCCGACGGTTCGAACTGGGAAACGTAAAAGTAGCTGGTCGAAATGAGCCGGTTAGATCGGCAGTTATAACTCAGTCGGAACCGCCCGGTTTGCATAAAAATCTTGTTGAACCAGCCTATCGAACCGGAAAAGCACCGATTATTCTAAATAAATAGGTAGTAAAATGAAAATATGAATTTTTAAATATATTTTAGAATCTAAATGTATTTAATTTAACAGAAAATAAGTTTTTGGGTATTTGTTTGAATTATTTATGATATTTGTTTTTTTTTTTCTTTTTGACATTTATGTACCATTTATACAACCATAATGAAGGCAGACATTATGTTAGAAAAAATGGAAAAGGTAAACAAAAATGGTTATATGACAAAAGCCCTATAACTTGGCTCCTATACCAATTCCTCCATGCCTCCATGTGCAAATAGAATTGAGTATCAACTAAAACCGGCAAACCGAGTAATAACCATATCTCGGCATGGTTTAAAACCGAAAACCGAAAGAATACGGTTTTCAGTCCAGTTCAGTCCGGTCCAAATAATATTTCAGGATAATACACCTTGATTGATAATTCTAGAAACCAACTAATAAAATTAACACAAATAACAACCAACTTTGAATTTTCTACATAATAGCAACATTTTGTCTTGCCTTCTTTTGTAAAATCTTTTTAGTTCTTTTAACTTTTCAGTAATTTGTTTTACATAACTAACAAGCACAAGAGAATTACTGTATAATATACATAATATATAATATATAACATATAAAACAAACATTTCACACTAAGAGAAAATTAATGTATAATAGAGTACAACACAAATTTATTTAACTGCATTAATGCAACTTTCGCCAAATTGTAGTCATCTTTGATGTCGTTAACGACTTCAATTTGGAAAAGACGAAACCGCCCCTCGGGGGATTTCCATCAATGAAGGAATTCTCGTATATTTCTTTGCATTCTTGTACAACCTGATTATGAACAATAATAAAATTCGGTTATTATTAATTTTTTTTTTTATAATTTTCATAATCATATCCAACGGACTAATTATTCATAAAAGAAAATCATTGGACAAAAAATGTTACAACCCATCTAGTTATCTAATTTAAATTACAAAAAAAAATAAAAAATAAAAAAATAAAAATAAAAAATAGAGATTTACCTCCTTCGCATCCTTTCGTGGAATTCCTTCACGCAAACCGACAATTCTCTCAACAACATCAGGCTGCAATTTTTCCACAACAATGAGATTAAGTTAGCAACACTTTAATTAAAAAATTAATTAGAAAAATAAACATAATTAATGATTAAATTAAACAAACTAACAGGACAATCGGGTTGATGTTCTAGAATGTTTGTGTAAACAAGAGTAAAAGTATCTGGGCTTTCAGCTGATGCAAGCTCTCTCAAATCAATCAGTATCTTCAATCTGTTTTCAACTTTCTGCAATATATTTTTACTTTTTAGTTATTTAAATTATTTAATAATTAGAAAAACTTATTTAACGATTAATATTATAAAACCTATGAAATATTATATACCAATTAGAGGCTCATTTTAAAGGTACTAATAACAAAATTATGATAATATATATTTTTATTATTCTAATTATATTAATAATTAGTATATGATAAGGATATAACTACATATATATATTAATTCAAAGTTGCTCAAAGTGTACTTCTAATGCATAAAAACTCCTAAATCCTTTTATTTAAAAGTTAAAACAGTTACAATTTCATGATAAATACAAATTCTGTAATCATACTAACTATTTATTTATAATAAAATTACACGTTTGACCCATTATTGAAGGTAAGAAACTTACATTAACACTTATGTACTCCCTGAAGAAATCCATAAGAACATCTTCATCAAGCCTCATCCGTTCAATAGTTTCCTCCTTGATGTAATTTTTCTACAAAAAAAATGCAATATTTACATTAATTTTATATCAAAACAAAATTAATCTTAAAAATAATAAAATTAAATTAAATTTTAATTGTTATGAAACCTGAGCCAGAAGATGGTCAACATAAACGATGACTGTTTGTTCCAAACAAGACTCAACAAATCGCCTAAATGATCTCTCTTCAATATACCTGAATTTATTTATATCATGGTAAAATAATTTAATTATATGAAATTATTAATGTTAATTTTTTTATTATAATATTACATTTTCACATCCGTGAAGTAATCACCAAATGTTGCAACTAGGTATTCAGTAACTTGTCCTTCACTCCATTCTGTATACACAATAAAAATCCATAATTCCATTAACAAATAAACAATTAAAAAAAAATTTAAATAATTACCTTTATGATAAAGTTTGACCAGTAGTTCCTGAACTCCTGGATCATCAAATATTACATTGACCGTTTGAAGTACAGCTTCCTAAATTCATTTAAAAAGGGTCAATAATAAATAATTAATACAAGAATTCTACAAAAAGCTAATTTAAATTTTAATAATAATAATAATGCAATAAAATACCTTTGCAACTTCTAGAAAGCCTTTACAGGTGTCTTCAAAATTAACCTTTTGCAAAAGGTCAAACTTATGAGTTTGAATAATTAGAAATAAAATTTTTGTTTTTTTTTTTAATATTAAAAGTGAAGAATAAAATAACCAACCTGCTCAGCATAATTTTCTGTAAGGGCTTCAATGGTGCTAGAAGCTAACTCCATAGCAAGATCATAACAACGCAAATTGTTGTTAATCTATTAAAATTATAAAAAATTGAGTGACTACTTATTTAATTTTATGAAATTTTTAAATAAATAAATAGATATACGGAAATTGAATATTACAAACCATGGCACATATTGGTTCCAAACCGATTTCGGAAGCAGGTTCTTCAAGTCTCTTTCTTTGTGCAGATTGAAAATCAATCATTACCTAAAAATATATTTTAAACAAGTTGCATTCAGATATTTTATATAAATTAGTGAAATTACTATTTTACCCTTTCCTTTGCATATATAATACCTGAATGATGGATAACGCGATTCTATATAACATAATTTCGGTGCTATTTTCTCTAACAATTTGGACTTGTTCACCAAGAATTCTAAATAAGTCAACAGCAGCTGGTGTATAAAGCTTTCCCTCATCAGTTGACTTTGGTGGTTGTACTTTATCAGCTTCAAGTATATTCAAATACCATTTCTAAAAAAATAAAAAATTATCATATAATATAATAAAAATTGTTAAAAATAAAAATTACAAAACCCTTGTTGTTGCTTGCATTCTCTCAACATATGCATCCATTAATGGATCCATTGCACCACTTTCTGAACAAACTTGAGCTAATGATTCATCAACTCCAAGTGCAATTAGGTTATCTTGGTATTCAACAACCCAACCAGTTACCTGATTTTAATTTTATTTTTAAAAATATATTATAATAATAATAAAAAAATATTAACATGTAAAATACCTTTAAGATTTCAATATTTGTAATATCATTAGCACGATCACTGAGCAATCTTAGCCATTGGATAAACCTCTCTGTGTACAGATTTACCATCAGCTGGAATATTTCATATCTGCAAGAATAAAACTTTAAACTTTAAACATAAAGATTGGAAATTAAATAGCATAAAGATTAAAAAATAATAATAATAAACCTTGGAGGGAAACAAGGAGCCACATGATCATATATATCTCCAAGTTCTTCCCCAATCTGAAATTAATTTACAAATATGTTATATTATATATTTATAAAATATAATTTACATATAGTTTAAATGAACATAAAGCATACCTTTTTTGCCTCCTCTATAGCACCTTTTAGGTTTTCAAAAACAAGCTGTCACAAAATCATTGTTAAAAAAAATATTAAATATTATTATTTGCATAATAGGTCGAAGAATTACTTCTGATAGAAGTTTGCTGAATCTTGTTTCAACAGCTTTTGTGATATGTTCATAACATTTATCCTTGTAGCATTTTCCCTGCTTTGCTTTTTTTACTGCAAGGTTTTTAGAAGATGCTAATGCACTAGTAGATTTTCTGCATTTCATATATTAAAAATAATATTTATTATTATTTGATAATGATTAAATAATTATAAATAAAATAATAATACATACTTGCCAGCTCTACGTGGATTTGCTACTGATGCCATTGCACCACCACCTTCAGCCTCAGCTGCTTCTTCAGCAACTTGTTCATCAAGAAATTCTTGCATTTCAACAACCCTAAAATTGTATTAAAAAACATTATATTATTTTTTTTTTCAAAAACAACAAATATAATCTTATTGTTGATCGCTAAACATACCTTAAAGCACGTACAAGTGTTTGCGGGCTGCAATTAAGACAAATAATGTGAATTAAATTCCAGATTAAAAATAAATGCATTTAAAGTGGTTATAAAAGATACCTTTCTTTGGCAAGTTCAAAAAAATTAGAAATATGTGACCATAAAGTCTGTTCAAATGTCCCCCAAGTTCTATCTACTTCTTCAAAATATTCTCTGTAAATTTTCAAATGCAAAAAAAAAAAAAAAAAGTCAAACCCCAAAACTTATTTTTAGGCAAATTCCTCTAATTTAATTATAAACACCATTAAAAATCTATTTTATCCAGACCTTAATCTGCCAACTTCGTCTTTATGAGATGATGCAGCAGCTAATGCAAACCTCCTCTTTCCATCTAAAGCTGTTAATCTCTGAAAATTTGCACGTTTATGAAAAAACAGATTAATTGTCATGATATTTATTTAAACATAATATAATTTTTTATTTTTTTTTATAATAATTTACCTCGAATGTGTTAATGAGCTCTTTATCATCACTTAAAGAATCTTGTGCTGCAGCAGCTTCCACAGAAATTGACATCATTCCCTCTACATCCTAAAAGTTGTGCAAAACGTTGGTTTCACGATTTTTATTTATTTTTTTAATTTTAGAAAGAAAAAGGAATAAGAAAGATGGGAAATAAAATGAGAAAAGAAATAAAAAATAAAAAGAATTAAAAAAAGTGAGGCTTTATTATCAGCTATTTTAGATGCATACCTTTAATGTTGTGTTTAAATTATTTCGCGCGTTGCTAAGAAGCTTAATCTGATCATGATTCTCAATTAACGTTTGGCATTCTAAGCATAACCTGAACAAGTAAACCACTATGATCATTCCTAAAGCCAACTATACATACATACATATAGATACACACACACACATACACACACACACACACACACTATTTGAGCCCATAAATATACCTCTCAATGTTAACAAAGTTTTCACGAAGATGATTTACTGTTTTCTCAGATGAAGCAAGTGCTTTTAGACCAGCTTGTGCTTGTTCTACCTGCACAAAAAAAAAAAAAAAATTGCATAACCTTCAATAAATTAAATTATGACCGAAAGCAATTCACCTTCATAAGTTTGTTTAGGAGATAAATTTCAATGGCAACAGAACTAAAGTTTGAAGTTCTTTTTTTCTTTCTGCAGAAACATAATTTACCTGTTCAGCAACCATGGTGCTAAGTTGTGCATCATTTGCCTGCAATAAGTGAGAAAAATAAATAGTAAGTAATAATAGCTCAAGAGTGCAGAAGAAATTTACACAAAAAAGCACTGAAAATAACCTGTTGGCGTGCAATGTAATCCGCTTTGATTGAAGAAATGGATAACAAAAGCTCAGGGAGCGGCAAAAGCTTTGCAACCTCACGAACTGCAGATTCCTTAGCTTCGATTCCAAGATCTTCTACCATCATCTTTCCTGATATTATGAACACATCGAAAATGATTATGTGAATTTACTAATTTCTTAATAGAGCGAATTCTAGGAATTAACAGCGTACCTGATAAATTAGATCACTGTTTAAAGATCTAATTATGAAGTATGGTTGATATATTGAAGTTAAAAGTAGGATTTGATTCAAATTGGGGGAGAATTATAGCAGGAACTTGGATTGACTTGAAATTATCGGTAACGAACTGAAACGAACTTACTTTTTCAAATTTCAGATATACGAAAGGTTACAGGAAGAGATATTGAGACAGCGGTGGCGCCACCTACGACAACGGTGGCTGATTCCGGCGACGATGAGAGTGTGCGGTGGTCTGTGTGTAGACAGCGTGATAGGTGTTGTCTTTGTTGAGTTTTGACTTTTGACCGAGTTGATTATTACACTAAACTCGGTTTTCCTTTTTTTTTCTTTTGGTTTTCAATTTTCTAGCATTTTATTATTTGTATTTTTATTTATTATTTTGGGTTTAAAATACAAAAAATAATTGTATTTAAACGTGTACTCCTAAAAAAATGATTTTAAGAATATTAATGTGAACTTATTATGTATTATTTATTGACATATGATCATGAATTCAAATCATATTATGGATAATGTGATGTATATTCAGAAGTACTTTAAAGAATATATGTCGTGTTTTTGGAAAAAACAATATTTGTGTTTTAAAGCGACCACAGGATTATAAACAGATTTTAAATCTTAATCACTCAACTTATAGATTCTAAATCTTAATCACTCAACTTATTTGTTAACAAGTTAGGTGTAAAAAGAAGCTCGTTATTATTTATCAAAACTTGATTATCAGAATTGCGAAAGGCGTCAAATATTAACTTGTAACAAAATTATATACAAAACTGAATAAAATATCCCAAATCGTTTAATATAAATATATGTCCTTTATATATAATCACGTATCAGTTAATGATATTTATACGAATTTAGCATCGCGGCATGTGACGTGGCGGTGGTAGCATACGTTCTTGGGTCCGATTGCCATCCTTAACGATAAAAACAGTATCCATCCCCCATGTAAGGTGTCGTTCCAAATGACAATGCAAAAACCATACCCCTGTTTATAATTCATAAGAGACAAATTACATTTTTATATACAGTTTTTTTTAAGTATGTTAATAACAAAGCAATTTTATATTTGCCATTATTTACCTGGATTATGAGCCTTGAATCTAATTGCAGCCCACCCATTTATCGGAACAAGAACAGTGTTCCGAAATGGCGGGTCCACGAGATTGTAGTTCAACGGGTCGTTCACCGGGTCAAAGTTACCAAACCCCCATCCGACCACATAAAAGTTATATCCATGTAGATGCATTGGATGGTCGAGCCCTGCAACCAAGTTGGTCCCTTGAAAAACAAGCTCTATGGTCGAGTTGTATTTTATCACCCTCACTTGTGTGGCCCTCTTTGGCGTTAATAGGATCGCGGGTAAATCGGTACTCGTGAAGTTAAAATATAATGGCGGGACACGAGGAAATCGTGTGCCAAACACCCCGTTGATGTGATAATAGTATGCTTCGAGTATGTCAATCGAAGGCAATACAAAGCTAATGTTGTTCATACTAGCCGCTAGACGTGAACCATTTGGGCCCGCACACGAGTTATTTTGACACGGGAGTGTGTTTACCGACACGGTTGAATATATTTGTGTGTCGTACGCGTTTAACGGGAATAAAAGCGGGTCCAAGCTCCTTAAACTACCAAGAAAGTCAAAAGCCGCAAGGGTGTCATTGTAATAAGGTAGATACGGAAATATAGGAGGGCTAGTGGTTGAAGCATTATCACAATGGTATTGGAGGATTGCGGTGGTGGTGGTGTTATCAAAAGGAACTCCGGTGGCGGTGGAATATGCTCTTGCCGCCATGTAATACCGCCCCCTGGGCGGCACTTGCTTTGCTTCTAGCAAGCAATCAAGTGTCTGGCCAGGGGAGATCAGTACATAATCTTTTGTTACTGGCTTCGTGTATGCACCATCGGCTCCCACAACGGTTAGTGAATGATTTGCAATGGCGAAAAACATGACTTCGTTCATCACCGCATTTACCATACGCAAGAGATATCGTTTCCCGTATGCCACGTTTAATTTGAACGTTCCTACAAATTTATAATATATATTAAGTTCATAATAACTTCGTTCACAATAACTAAACCATTTTGTATATGAACTTTTGGGTGTGTGAAATTACTAAACTAACCTTCACACGAACATGGATAAAGATCACCCGGTTGACCATTAATGGTATAAGCATCAGAGTCTCTAGGGGCACCACCTGATGCCACAAATTCTTCTAACACCATCATTATATCTTCCTTCCACCACTCACCTAATATGAATGATTTAATCAATATAATGAAATAATATCTCTATATAGTTTTGCAATATATATGACATAAAATGGAAAATACAACTTTTTAAAACCGTGTTTATATATGTACCGAAAATTATGGGCACTTCTTGATGTGGCTCGGGGAAGGGGTAGTTTGTGTCCGGCTTGGGGTGCACTATGAGCGCACCATGAACGGTGGCTCGAGACCAGTCGCTATGAGCGTGCCACCAAACGGTCCCGGTCTCCATAGAAAATACAATCTTGTAGTTAAGTGAGTCACCCGGTTGAATCGGGCATTGTGTGATGTATTCGGGACCATCTGACCATGGGTTCCTAGGTTGCTTTACTCCATGCCTACAATTTTGAAATCGTATCATTTCGTGGTATATATATGTATACTTAAATTATGTATTGAAAATAAGATGAGAGACCAATGGATGGTGATGTTGTATCTTCCATTGTTATGGACCTTGACATAGATCATATCGCCTTTATAAGCGTACAAAGTTGGCCCTGGAAATTGCCCGTTTACGGTTAAAATGGTTTTTGTTTCGCAAAGCCGAGTGTACGATGCTTCCTTCACCTACACAACCAAATGATTTGCATATTAAATTGCAATACAAAAATAACAACGGTATACAGTCCCTTCAAATAAGGGATATAAGGAAGATAAGATGTAAACAGTTATATCTCTATCTGTAGGTAGAGAAACGCTCTCAGATGGACATCCGGCAAAGGCAAGTGAAAGCGAGAGTGAATAGTTGTGCGAAAATGTATGCATGTGGTGTGTGTGTGATGAGTATGCAAAATATACAAATATGAGTACATGTGTATATGCCAATTATGCAAAAATAATACCCCATATGTATCAACAAAAAATATTCTATCAAGAAATAATTATAAAAATATACAAAAATATAGATCACACAGTCTTATATATGAAGAGGATCATAAGCAAATATAAACATACAACCATGTAAATCTAAGTTTCCTAGCGACCCTAGATGCCACTAAGCATATTAAATGGCAATACCTTAGGCATAAATCATAACACATTCAATTCATCGTAAGAACTTATGATAACAATGACATGTAACAAAACGGGCACATAAAATTACAACTTTCATTCCATTTAAACGCAAAATACTTACAAAAAACTTGTGGTGCCGAAGATGAGCTTCACAATGTATAAAATTTGCCAACGATAAAAAGAAAAACAACAAGATTTTGTTGTTCGGATGCATTCGAAAGATGATTGAGATGAAGTACCACACGATGTACGTAGTCGAATCTTGTAAACTTATACATGAGTTTGCGTAAGTTTATGGTGGTAATAAATTCATTAAAGTAATGTGTATATGATGAAATTGCCATGGTTTCTATTCACTTTTCATAATTGACTTACTAACCAACTACAAACGGTAAAAAGTAACTTTGACTTTGTTTCTATTGGTCTACGGGAGTTGCTTTTAGGATTTGCAAGTTTGTAACTAATCACATAAAAAGATCCAGTATACGTAGATGAGTGGATGGTTTGAGTTTTGGATAACAATCAACAAGATCATCTATTCATCTTAATATGTGAAAAAAGTTTATAATTTTATGTTTCGGTATTACTTTTTAGAAAATTGAAAATTGTGTAGTATTGCATGGAATTAGGATAGAGTCATCAAAAATCAACTCCATCCTGATATAGTATGTACATGAGGGTATGTTTGGCAAAACTTAAATGAAAACTTGATCTAGTAGTTAGTAGTTAGAAGCTAAAGTTTATATTTGTTAAAAAAAAACATTGACAAGTAGTTAGGGCTAGAGTTGGATAATGTAAAATGACAAAAAATAGCTAAATATGATATAAATGTTATCCTAAAAATAGTGTTTATCTTTAGTTGCAAAGACAATGGCTTGTTCAAGTGTTTTCGTTGCGTATAATTTACTTCTGTCATTTTTAGTACAAATGTAATTAAATCATGAAGTCATTTGCAAGCTTTAAAACCTATACATTTATAGGATAAACTTATCACATGAAACCTTAATTTAAAGATATTAAAGTTTCAAGTTTCAGAGAAAGACATTCTCATTCTCATTCCCATTTTAGCTGCGGAATCAGACATATAGGAAACTAAATCCCCGCATAATATTATTACTAGAATAATTATTTGTTGTAACATTTGAGCCGAAAAAACTAGGCCAAAATACATATTAGTACCCTGAACTTGGCTAACCGGGTGCTCTACTACCCTGAATTATTAAAGACACATTATACTATCCTGAACTTGGCAACTCAGTTAATTTACTACCCTGAACTTGACAACTCAGCTAATTTTAGGCCTTGACTCACTTATAACACCAAATTTCTCTCCAATCACTTATTTTTATCAACCGGTTTATACTTTGATCTTTCATTTTTATCATCTTTTTCTTTTTTTCGTCTTCTGCTTTCTTCTTTATCATTACATTTCTCTCAGTATCTCTATCTGTCTTTTTTTTTTTATCATCCTTAATATTCACCTTTTTTCTCCAAATCACGATCCTTAATTCTCTCTTTTGAACCATTTTTTTACAGACTTATCATCGTTGGCCCTACTATTCTCATATACCTTGCTATGTTTTTGATCATCAGGTAACAAATTCTCAGTTTTAACACTCTCAATTTCACTCGAACTTGACTTTAAAATATCAGAGCTCTCAAGTTTGACTTTGAAGCAATAGCCTTATGCTCAACTATACACAAAATACATCATTACTAAGATGAACTGATAATCACATTAATAAATTACCCTAGCTTGTCGGATTATAAAGGAGTGAGAGTGATTGGAGAGGCATGTAGTGTTTTAGGTGAGTCAAGGTCTAAAATTAACCGAGTTGTCAAGTTCAGGGTAGTATAGTGTCCCTTTAATAATTCAGGGTAGTAGAGCACCCAGTTAGCCAAGTTCAGGGTACTAATATGTATTTTCAATCAAGATACCACCTAACCAAACCAAAACTAAAAACATAATAGGTTTAATTTTCAATTTTGTAATTTCATGATTTTCAGTTTTTCGCCTCGGATAGGGTGAGCATTTAAGTTGAAAAAACCAAACGGAACCAAACTGAAACCAAAAACATTTAATAAATTATGTTTTTAATTATAAAAATTCATCATTATCAGTTTTAGTCCTATCAATTTCGGTTCGGTTTCTAGATCCTATCAATTTCGGTTCGGTTTCTAGATCCTATCAATTTCGGTTTCTAGACCACGATCACCCCTGAAACATACTCACGCAAAGCAATTATAACACCAACACTCCAAAAGATTCATAACAAGTAGCAATGTAATTATAGCTTACAACAAAACAACCTTTAAATCAGTTTTACATTCCATGCAAATATTGCAAAAATCCAATAAAAACCTTCCACAAAGAAGAAAAAATTAACACTCGATTTAAAACTCAAACAAGAAACCGTACAATTTGAATCGACAACGGAAATTGCTATTTTTGATAATAAAAGAAAAACAACAGAAATGACACACAGACATGCAAAACCAGAAATGAAAGTCAACCTTAAGTATAAAAAGTCAAGATTGACAAACGAATAATAACAAGTATTTCACGATGAATTGATTTGTAATTTTTAATGATGGTTTAGCATGCACAACCACCTCGTTGTTCTGTTTCGGGTACTGCCTCTGGGACCCCCTGGAAATATCTGTTCAACATCAATGTAACAAATATAGTTAGTCGATTAGAAAAAAAGGAATAATGAAAATAAAAATAAAAATAAAAACGAAATGGGTTAAACGGGTCGATAATTGCACAAAGTCATGTTTGGGTCAATCAGCAACCCGATGACCTGATAAAGCGATGACGTGGCAATATCCGAAAGTTGAAACAACTATCTTTTAATGGATAAATATTAAAAAAAAAACTTTAATTTAAACAAAAAAAGGCCATTACTTTATTCAGAAAATTACATTATTAAAAAATATAATTTTGTGAGTGTGTTTGACAGTTGAGACCATTAATTGTTCATAGAAGGTTCAAAATTTTGAATAGAAAGTGTTTTGGGTCCAACCCAGCCCATAATATCACATGACCCGGCCTGTTCTGATATGTTACTCAACCCACCCGATCTGCCCGTTTTGCCACCAAAAAATGAAGTAATGACGTTTTTCCTAAAACAGGGTTCATGTTTGAAGGTCAGCCAAACTCCGACCCGAACCCGGACCATTTTGACCCGTTTTTAAGATGCACTCACATGTCTTGTTCATGCTCATTTGCCATTGCAGTTCTGGCAATAGACAAGAATGCAGGATCCACATTATGGTCTTCTTTTGCAGATGTCTCAAAGTAAGGTATATTCCCTTTTGCAGCACACCATTCTCTTGCCTTCTTCTCAGAAACCTAAACTTATTAAATACTTTTTAGTAAATAAAAATATATTAAAATTTAATTAATTATAGTGAAACTTACAACTCGGCTATTTCCACCATCTATATCAATCTTGTTACCAAGTAGTATGAATGGAAAATTGTCAGGGTCTGACGGATTTGCCTGAAATTAATTAAAAAATATATATATAAATAAATAACGCTACCAATATTAATACTAGTTTAATACAAAGAGTAAATTACAAAAATTGTCAATTCTACGATTTTGTCTACTTTTCGGTTTCCCCTATGAGGGCATTTTGGTCTTTTTCCCGCCTTTCTATGAGGTTAGTTAACGGACCAATTTAGAATGAAGGACAAAAATAGAGGAAACTGAAAAGTACAGGACAAAAAGGGGAAAAATGTATAGGGACAAAATTGTAGAATTTGAAAGACCACAGGGACAATTTCTGTAATTTGCTCAAATACAAATTTACAAAAATACCTGCTTAAGAAATTCCTCATGCCAATTGTCAAGAGTATCAAAAGATCGCATAACATTTACATCATACACTAAAACACAACAATCTGCACCACGATAAAATGCAACACCGAGACTTTGAAACCTCTCTTGTCCAGCTGTATCCCATATCTTGCAAACAAATACTTATAATAAATCAGCTGATAAAATATTAACTATATAATCAATAATTTAATGTAAATGAAATAGTGATACCAACTAATTAAAAGGTAACTAAAAAACTCACTTGTAAAGTGACAAGCCTGTCATCTATTTGCAGTTCTTTGGTGACAAAATCAGCTCCAATAGTAGCTTTATATTGCTGACTGAATTTCTTATGTACATATCTTAAAAGCAGTTAATTAATCACAAATCATAATAACCAATATTATAAGTTTATAACTATACAATATTATTATCTAGGTTACAGAAAGCATCAACAGAAGCAGATTCAGATGCTAAATTGTATAAATAATTTGAAAAAAATAACAGAAATTACAAGAATAAACTATAAAGTAAGTAGGATGCTGATACGTGAATATTATGATCTAGCTTACAGAAAGCATGAACTACCTTCTAAAGCTACATTATAATAAAGGCATAAAGCAATATACTCAGATCAATATATAAAGCAACAAATTCAAAATAATATAAACAACAAAAAAGTAGCTATTCACCATTGTACCAATTATGCTAAAGTTTCACACAGTACACAGCAAGCTGATTCAGATAATGAACATTTCGAGAAAAAATCAACAGAAATTACACGAATAAAGTAACTAACCACCAATTCCGTTAAAGTTTCACGCAGTACAGACACGTAAGGAGATTTAGAATTTTAGATACCAAACAATTGGATAAAATCAACGGAAATTACACAAATAAAGTAACTAATCACCGATTCTACTAAAAGTTCCACACAGTAAACACGCATACAAATGCACACACATAAGCAGATTCAGATGCTAAGCAATTCGATGAAATTAACAGAAATTACACGAATAAAGTAAGTAGGATACTGATTCATCAATGACGTCTTACCAACCCTGAGATCACATCACAAAATCAAAATAATAAAAGTCAAAGCAAGCAGACGAAATCGAGCTTCAAATCGAAACCCTAAAAACGTAAACCAAGCATCAAATTACAAATTACATACCCGCTGTCGCCGAGGACGATGACCTTAAGCAAGGTTCTTCTTCGCGCAGACATGGCGAAAAACCTGCAACAATCTAGAGAGAGAAAGAGAGAGATTGAGATCAATAGTATCGAGAGTAAAGGGGCGCCAATTTCGATCTGTGTTTCTGGAAGATATTATGAAAACGGTGATGTAATTGAGGTCGATCGGCAAGGAAGTTACAAGTCATGATGAGGAATGTACAAGTGTTTAAAGAGTATGGTGTGTGTGTTTAGTGGATTTTATTCTGGAAAAATATTGTATCATTTTTGGGCCGGGACCAACCTGACCGACCAGGGAAACACCGCTGTATCTCATGGCATGTTTACTCAATTTTTGACTACAAAACAGTGATTTTATAATTCATGAAATATATTTTGTTGTTTATTAAATTTATGATATAAATAAAAAAATAAATTAGATGTGAGAAATGAGGGCACTTGCATATATTTTTTATTTATCTGTATTATAATATACAACGAAAAGCATGTCTCCACATTTAAATATTACTACATTTAAACTTACAAAACAATATTTATATAATGTATATAGATAGATAGTACAGTATAACATTTATATTTAGAAAAATGTTATTAGTGTAAAAATTTAAAAGTAGAAAATAAAATGAAAAATAGGTACATCTTTTTTGGTTAGGTTGAAGGGGCGGTTTGAAGTCAACTATGGGTATTAGCATTTCATTAATTACTTCATGTTATATTCCATCTTAATTTCTACTCACTCCGTCCCATTTTTATTGTCTAGTATACTATTTTAGTTTATCCCACAAATACTATTCTTTCCTTAATTTCAACCAATCAAAAAACATTTAAGTGGGAAAGAGAAAATTTGATTGGTGACATAATATAATTAATGTACGTTTCTTAAACTGTGTGCTTTTTTGTATTGAACAATAAAACTGGGACGGAGGGAGTATGTTTTATTTGTTCATCAAAATGTTATAAAATAAATTGTGCCAAACAAAAGATCAAAAACATGTCTATTTTTTTATTATTTTTTTTATACTAACTAAGATTACAATGAACGGAAACTACAATAAAACAAGTTACAACGAAAACATATATCCAAAAAGATCCGAGATCAACATAACCAAACATAGAACGTGAGCACTAATTGCTTAAAATGCCAAGAATATCGTTTTAAGAATCTAGTACGATGTTAGATGAAAAGTTAACATTTTAGTTCAACATATTCATTTTAATACGTAGTATGTTTCATGTAAGAAATATTGACCAAACAAAACTACGTAGGCATTGTTCAGTTAAAATGTCAATAATGCCCTTTGACCAATGATGTTACTAGAACATTAGAGATTTAGGGGTGAATGTGTCATTAGTTACAACTATAGGCAATGTGAATGTAATTAGAACTTAAAGGTACATAATAACTTAATAAGTTATTGGATGTTTCACTTTCAAGTGACAACACTCAACGAATCAAAACCGTGCATGCAAAAATTCCTTAACCTTGTATGTATAATAATTTTGAAGGAAAATATGTCAAACACGTGTAGGGCCAGTAAACGTACAAAAAGAATATAATTAAATAGAGTTTGTTTATGTTCGTTTAAGTTTAACAAAATAACACGAACATCTAAACAAAGAGATTCGTTGTGTTCTTATTCGTTTGTTAAGATAAACAATTTATTTGTGAACAGTTTATGAACAATCCATTAAGACGATAAACGAACGATCATACATGAATAATACAAGATATTCTAATATAATCGGTTTGAATATATGATTGTTTATATTTATTCGTTTAAGTATAACCAAATTACTGAACATATTGACTATATATAATTACCAAACATAAACAAATGGACATATACAATGGATCTTCATGAAAAGATTATGAACGTAAATGAACCAATGGGATCTATGTTAATGTTCGTTCACTTAACAAAACGAATAAAATATTTTATTTATAGTTATTTGTTTAACAAATAATAAATATAAACAAACTCTTTCATCAAAAAATTTCATGAATAATTCGTGGAATATTTGGTTCGTTAACGAACATTTAATTACTTAAATGTTAACAAAAAGAATAATCAAACACTTATAACTTAAGTATGTGTTGGTCTCCAAATATCTAGATGAAAAAATAAATCATAACAAGTGGCATTCGGTTATTTAATTTGATGACACGAGCAAGAGTTTCAGTTGACCAGAAATAGAAAAAAGAAGCCAAAATTCAATGAATGTGTCATTTATCAAACTTTAGGGGAGTAAGAGTGAAATTGGTCAAAGTTCAGCATAGCTTCCACGAAATATCGTTTTTGTGATCACTCACAAAATAGAAACCATAAAAACCAGTAAACGCTTACACCCAAACCCCACCAAAGTCTTCTTCCCCTTTTGGGGTTCACAATTCTTCTCCATCACGCCTCTTTCAAATCTCTCAAGAACACTTTCCGATCAAAATTCAGTCCAACCAATCAACAATTACAGCTCCAATCGATCGAAAAGCAGCTACTTTTTCCCCCAATTTGATGGGTTCTGAAGTGATCGATGCAGTGAGGGTTGCAAAGTCTAAATCAAAGTCAAAATCGTCGTCTGCCGGAAAATTGTTCCCGCCGGGGTTCAGATTCCATCCGACTGATGAAGAATTGGTTCTCTATTACCTGAAACGGAAGATCTGCGGGCGATCATTGAAGCTCAACATCATCGGTGAAGTTGATGTTTATAAGTGGGATCCAGAAGAATTACCTGGTATGTATACATTGCTTTACTTAAAGTTGCTATTTTTAGTTTTTTTTTATTGCTATTTAATTTATGTGTTTCGTTTATTGTGTTTTGAAGTAATTTGACTGTCTTAGGGTTTCATCTGATAAGATGGATTTGGGGTCGTATTAGTTTCATGCTAGTGATGATGTTTAACCTATCACAAATCTATAGAATTATGTCAAAAATGCATTTTAGTACCCTGAGTTAGGCTGAATAGTTCGATTTGAACTTGACAAAATGGTCGGTTTAGTATCCGTGACTCACTAATTTGTTATTGTTTTCTCACGTAATTTACTTCTAATATCAATATGTTGATATGAACATATATTTTCTGGTCTGTCAAAAGCTCCAATGAAAGTAAGTCTAGTAAGAAAACACGATCAAATTAATGAGTCAGGATTTTAAATCGACCATTTTGTCAAGTTCATGGTATTATGTTGCGCCTTTAATAATTCAGGGTAGTAGAAGAACTGTCAGCCAAGTTCGGGGAACGAAAATGCATTTTGACCTAAAATTTTTGGTGGGTCAACTTAAGCCGACCCGTTTGACCTGATATTTTGACCCATTATATCACCAATACTTTTTCCATTTCATGTTTTTCCATAAATATGTGCACCTTTGAATGATAAATGCTAACTCATATCTTCTTAATTGCAATTTTCAGGGCAATCTAAATTAAAAACAGGTGATAGACAATGGTTCTTTTTCAGCCCGCGAGATAGAAAATACCCGAATGGTGGAAGATCAAGTCGGGCCACAATGAACGGGTATTGGAAAGCAACCGGAAAAGACCGAACCATCAAACGAAAATCATCATCAGTTGGCAATAAAAAAACCCTAGTTTATTACCAAGGTCGGGCACCCTCGGGCCAACGAACCGATTGGGTCATGCACGAGTACACCATGGATGAAGAAGAGCTCAAAAGATGCCCGTTTGCTCAAGAACATTATGTTTTGTATAAAATCTTCAAGAAAAGCGGGGCGGGCCCGAAAAACGGGGAGCAGTACGGTGCCCCGTTTGTTGAGGAAGAATGGAGTGATGATGATTGTCTGGATGTTGACTCTTTTTTGATGCAAAAGGTTGACCAAAATACCCGAGAAGAAGATGACGATGTTTTATCGAATGATATTGTCGAGTTTTTGCACAAGATTATAGATCAGCCCGATATTCTTCCACCGGTTCAACAAATCTTGGAAAACCCGGAAATTTGTTTGGTTGGAAACGGGCCGGAACCGCAGTCAGTGGCGGTTGATGAAGATTTTCTTGAAATGGATGATCTGATTGGGACCGAACCGGGGATTTGTGGTTCGGGCCAACAGTTTCCCAATTTTGATTCTTTTTCAGAGTTTGATTCGTACCATGATTCGGGCTCGTTTGGAAGTCAACAATTTGAACTTCAGGGAGGTTATATGGATAACTTGGAGTTCGGGCCCGAAAACTCGGGCCTCGTGAGTGAAGGGGTGAATCATGATAACGAGGTGCACGATGAACTTTCAATAAGTTACGATTTATGGAATCACAATCAAGAATATAGTAGCATGTTGACTTGTCAAGCAATCGATCAGCCCGTTTCTCACGCATCATTAGGTAATGAATCAGTGTTAAATATGGGTTCGGGTCAAAACGGGCCATTTTGAAAGTGGGTCAATTTGCAAGTAACTACACAATATGGTTATTTGTTAAATTTTTAGTATCATCCCTTAGGTTTAAAATATTCGCCGAAATGAATTAAATAAAAAGTAACGTAGTTACGGGTTTTTTTATTACGTTTTGCTAACGTTATAAAGCTCGTGACCAGATGGAAAATGGCAAGAGCTCTTGAGCCCGACTCGTGGAGTTCAAGACCGAGTTTTTTGAGCCCGTTTCACGAGCCCGTATAATGACATGTATAATTAGTTAATTACCTAATTACCCTTTTTCTTTTTTCCTATATTTATAGGTGTTGTAACCGAAGAAAATCCTGGGAAACCCGAATATTTTATAAACCAACGACCCGAACCAGAAAAAACGGATGATGATTCAAACTCGTGGTTTTCAACCGCTTTATGGTCATTTGTTGACTCGATACCAACAACACCAGCTTCAGCAACAGAAAGTAGTGCACTTATGAATAAGGCGATTGAACGAATGTCTAGTTTTGGCAGGGGTAAAAACGTAAATTTGCTCGCTAACGGGACCGCCAGTTCGGGTTTGAAAAGGTTAGAGAAACCGAAACCGTTGAGGTCAAATAGGGGTATTTTGTATTTTTCTATTCTTGGAGTATTGTTTGCTATATTGTGGGTATTTGTAGGGTCTTTTATTGAATTATTAAATAGGTGATTGTGTGGTGGTTTATTGTAGTGGTTATCAGTTTCTCGTTGGTAACTTGTATTTAACCAAGATTTTTTTGTTCGTTTATTTTGATATAAGAAAATTGAATATAAAAAATTATATCATAAATGACATATAGATCTTTTAAAACTGTATGCTTTGATGTATTTTTTATTTTTATTTTTATTTTTATTTCATACATGTTTCATGCTATATATTCATTATATCACACATTTTTCAACCATTCAGTGATGATATATACATATAGTGGTAAGGATTCTTGAGTGACTTACTAGAGCTCATGCTAGATGACCATGATCAGAGGAATGTTCAGAAACGACCATGACAGTGGTCAGATTGCGTACATTACGAGCAAAACTCAGTTACACTTGGGGACCATCATAATTGGAATAACCATAAATAAAAATTCTATCGGGGGATCTTTGAGAAACAGTTTCTCTACTACCTAGTAGACATATAATCTACATCTTACATTCTTCATCAATTATTCAATATTATTATCTTTTATAGCCCCTCTAATTACTTGTTTTAACTAGGTATACTTATTAGTAATATATACGATTTTTTAAAGGAAGATATACTATATAATGCGAATGAACTCATCTCCTATATGTTATAGTTATCCCGTTTAATCAATTAAATTCAGTTTATAGTTGGATAAAGTTCAATAAAAACATTTGACTCATGTATTTAGATGAAGTTAATTAGCTTATGTAGGTGTTTAAATAAGTTGTTTTGGATCATTTTACTTAAGATTGGTCATAAGCAAATCCGAACATCATCTATTACATTGTGTACTTGATACTTGTGCAAACTAGACTGGAAATTGGTCGAATCGCTGAGCCGAACCGAATCAAGATATACCAATCCGATTCCCCATTTGAATTTTCATGTAAAATTGACCTGGTATGATCCGGTTCAAAAATGAAAAGAGACTAACTAAAGTTAAAAAGTCAAAAAAATATGGTTCTCGATCAGGTCCAAGACATCATTGGTTTGGTTCTTGGTCTGACCGAAACTATTTTCTCAGTTCTCGATCTGGTTCTGAGCATCTCGGTTTAAGTTATTAGACGATGCACATGCTTAATATATATCACTACAATAATGCTATATATAATGGGATCTTATGAACAAAATCTGTATATAATGTTGCAGGTCTCAAAACTACACACACTACAAGAAGACAATAGGATGAAGGTTTCGATGACAATGGAAAAATATATATCACTACAATAATGCTATATATAATGGGATCTTATGAACAAAATCTGTATATAATGTTGCAGGTCTCAAAACTACACACACTACAAGAAGACAATAGGATGAAGGTTTCGATGACAATGGAAAAATACCAAGATCGTTTAATAATTCGTGTGCTCTTCAACTTGTTTGTAAAATTGTAATGTTGCAAACGCTATAAAACTTAGAACAGAATTTTCAAATTATTAGTAACGTTAATTAGCATTGTAAATTGTTACAACTTATATTCGATTTTTCTATAGTAAGCATACTTGTTATATATGATCGGCAACTATATTAACTTTTGTATACTTTTTGGCAGAATATTAGTCATTTAGACCGAGAAATTACACTGACTAATAAAAAAAAGAAGGTAATTACGTACATATTGTATTATTGTCATATACACAATTTGATGTAGTAAGTATTTATGTGTGAATATTTATTATATTGTATAATAATATATACTATTAACATATATCTGGACAAAAGTAAACATGAAAATCAAGATATTTGCTTGCCTTTGGTGTGATCGACTGCAATCTCGTTGGGAATTTACAATAACGCCCTTTTTATTGTCCTAGCAGCAACACGAGAAGCCAACTTACCAACCAGATCAACTGGAAGACGAATTAACTGTTGTTGCAAATCCGGTGGAAGCTGATAAAAACAAAAATAAAAGTATTACTTTTTAAGTTAGTTTAGTTTACAAAATATATACAGTTATAAACATATTAGAGGTAGCGATAAACATATTAGAGGCAGCGATAAACATATTAGAGGCAGCGATTTTGACCCGTTTATTAATCCACGAGGCAATTTGGTTTGAAATATTTTCCAGAAATTCAACATTATCAATTTCAAGATCAATATTATTTTTCTAAAAAAAAATATTTACCTCGGGAATAATATTAAGCAGAGGTCGTATGTCTTGAACAGATGTAAACTCGTTGAATACTAAAGAAACCTCTTCCATACTTGTTCTTTTTTTAGTGTATGGATTGAATTCTTCATCTCCCTGCAACATCACATGTATTAGGAATACATACATACATATATATAATTATATATATATATATATGCATGTGTGTGTGTGTGTGTGAAAAAATACATACTGTGTCTGCATCATCAATTTGTTGAGACCCTGATAATAATTGAAGAAGTCGAAGCAAGTTTCTCAAATTGATCATATCTTCATCTGTTAATGAAGATGGGATTGAAGGGCCAAACGGTAAATTTGCAACTGCTGCAGATGCCAAAGATTCCAATGTTGCAAGCCCAAGTGCATCCAAACCCTATTAAAATTAATATATACAACTTCTATAAAACATTATACAAATTTGTTTTTTCATTATTCAACAGTTTTACCTTAGCAAGTTCTTGAAGAAGTATTTCCCTCACAAATGCACCCTGCCCAAATCAAATTAATAAACAAAAATATGAATATTTTAACACTTTTCTTATTTTTTATTAATTTTTTTCCGTTGTTACCTTTTCGGTTAATGTGAATGACATAATCTCTTGCATATCTGCATTTGAATTGGTGTCTTCTACTTTAACCAAAGCTTTTTCTGTTCGGGCTCGAAGGGACTACAAATAAACAATAAATAGTTATTTTATTTTTATTTTTAAAATAGTTAACTATTAATAACTGAAAGCTAGTAAAATTTCGTATGGTATGGTACCTCTGATAGCAGAGACTCCAAACGGTCAATCCTGAACACTCCGTCCTGAAAAAATCATCACATTAAAATTAAAACTTGAGTGAAGAAACGGGTCAAATCGGGTTACATTCATCTCTTCTGGGTAAAGTCAACCAAAAATTTGACCTGAACCCGTTATCCAACCCACCGACCCGTTTAAGATGGTCCACAAAGTTACCTCATAAAGTAGAGCTTGTAAGGAAGACCTAAGTTGGGGTGAACTGTCAGTTAGGATTTTTTTGGCGATCCACGGGTATGTACCACCTAAAACCTTATAATTCGGGTCGTTATTGATCGCAATACCTTCTAAAACAGCCAGGCTGACATATCAAAAAATTAAATTAATTTTTAAAAAATGAAAATGAAAGGAAAAAAAACTCATAAAATGGCTGATACCTTCTAATTACAAGAGAAAAATATGAGGGGATCTGAAATTTGAATTTGTACCTGTAGAATATAATAACAATGGATTAAAGAAATAATGATAAAATAAGGTAGAAAAATAATGCAAATTCATATATATAATATTTTTAAGGGTAAATTACAGAAATTGTCCCTAGGATATTTCGGATTCTGTCAGTAAACTTTTTTCCTGGGTTTTTTTGTTCTTGGCGGCCTCATTTTTCATCTATTTCGTCCCTTTCTATCTAAATTGACCAAAATACACTTACTTATAATTTATCTAATTTTTTAAATTTATTTTTCTTTTTCCAGTCATCTTCTCCGGCGAACTGACGAATCAAGGAGAAGAGAGAGAGGTCAACAGAAATCGACGGAGAAGATGACCGGAAAAAGAAAAAGAAAAAGAAAATAAAAAATAGATAAATTAAAAATAAGGGTATTTTGGTCAATTTAGGTGGAAAATGATGAAAAATATGAAAAATGAGGACCAGAGGGGCAAAAAAAACCCGAAAAAAGTTTAGGGACTAAAATGCAAAATGTAAAATACCCCATGGACAATTTATGTAATTTACCCTATATTTAACTTACATGGTAGTTCCTAGATTTCCCAAAAGATCCCCGAAGCTGATATTTCGGACTCCTTTCGCAACAGCATTCTGAAAAACCCCTACCCAGAAAAATAAAAATGCCAAATTTATCAAAACAAAAATAAAAATAAAAATATTAAAACTTTAAACAATTATGTAAACAGGTTAAACAACTAAACCTGTTAATGCCTTGGTGACCTCATCCTTGTCGGCAGTTGCAGGAAGTAACCTGAATAGATTCATAATAATACTCATACTTAAAATTTATTTTAAATTATTATTTAATTTCTAAAAAAGATGATAATAATTATAATACCCGAGGGTAACAAAGTCTTTAGCCAATGCATCATAGTCACGATTTACTAGATGAATACACGCTTCAATGAAACCATCACGAAGTTCTTGCTTGAATTCACCCATCATGCCAAAATCTAAGATAAAATAAAACAAAAATAATTAAAATGAAATATATAATACGATTCTTGACGTTTTATACAAATAATGTAAATTATTAATTATGGAGTACCTAAATAAGCTAATTTTCCATCATTTGTACGAAGTAGGTTTCCAGGGTGTGGATCAGCATGATAAAAACCGTATTCTAGAAGCTGATTAAAAGAGCAGTATACCCCAATCTGCAAGGCAAAACGGGCGGGCTTTTTTTAACCACGGGTTGAAACGGGTCGGTTTGGGTAATTAATTAGTTCAATCAATTAACAGAATTTAGTATAATAACTTCACCTCGACTAGATAAAGATCTTTGACTTCAGATAACTTTTGACCCTAAATATCATGAAACAAAAAGGAGTGATTAAAAACGAATTTAACAATCGTTTAACATTTAGGGTTTCCAAATGAAGCAAATTAAATTGTATACAAAAAAAAATAACATGGTGTATAAAATATAAAAATAAAAAACGTACCTCAATCCACTGCATAGTGAGGACCTTACGAGTTGTATTTTCTATATACATATCTGGAACCGAAACATCCTTTAAATTCCCATATAGCTCACTAATTCAATGATATTGCATACAAAGACACATTTTATTATTTTAGTTTTTTCATTTTTTACATTTAATATGGGAAAAGAATTAAAAAGACTTATTCATCAACCATGTCTCATCCTTTTTATGTATGTGGATTTATATATATTGTTTTAAGAAAAGATTAAGTGCATCAAAAAAGGTTAAAAAGTATGTCTTACCTGAACCTAATTCCATTTTTTGCTTCATTAACGTAATCCATCTCCTGCATTGAATGTGATTACCTTACCTGTATTCAATATTAGAGCACTAATTTAAAAATAATAAGTTTTTTAATCCTTTTGATTTGGAATAATAAAGAACTTTAATTGTTTAGTACTTCCATACCCGAAAAAGACTCGATGCCCATTCATCAACGACAGCCTGTAGATTGTAAATCAAGATCACAATAAGAAACTGGGGATTACATTTAACCGATCTAATTTTTTTATTATTTTGGAAAATACCTGAAGATCAGTATTGAATTTTCCTGCTCTTCGAATCAGTCCTGCAAGAGAACGCAAAATTAATATATCCAAAGAAATGGCAGCTTGAACTCCTGGTCTCTGCACTTTGACAGCAACTATTTTTCCACTAGATTTAAGTTTAGCTTGGTAAACCTGCATAATTTTATAAAAAATAAATAAATATTTTATTAAAATATATAAACACGATAAAAAAATATATATAGAAAATGACCTGGCCAAGGGATGCTGCAGCAACAGGTTGTGGTGAGATCTCAGAATACAGTTGATCTAATGGTGATCCAAGTTCTTTCTCAATTGTGTTAAATGCAACTACAGTTGAAAATGGTGAAATTCGGTCTTGCAATAATGATAATTGGTCTAGGTATGATGGTGGTATTAAATCCTGCAAAAAACATGAATATTAGAACCAAAACATGAAATTTAGGTATAAAAACAGGGTAAACTTACTGGTCGAGATGAGATAGCCTGAGCAATTTTTATATATGCCTGAGAGGGAAATGAGAATGTATTAATTGATTATTATAAAACTAGGTTTATGGGACCAAAGGACCAATTATGGCAAATATTAATGTGATAATATGATGTACTAGGGTTCATGCTTCTACTTGTGGACATAAATCAGTATTTACTAAATTTGTACAAAAATATAATATTCACAATGAAGTTGGATTCATTATTCAAACATACCGGTCCAAGTTTGACCAGTATCTCGCGCAATTGAGAAGCTCTGACCTGAATTGAATTCAAACAGATGAAAATTATCAAATTCATGCCAATTGCAAACATATAAATACAGCATAAATGATTATTACAGTTACACTGACCTCAAACATCAAATCAGAGCGCTCCGAAATGCTATCGATGTATCTGAGAGCGAGCCATTTGCCGAGTGTGTTTCCGATTTGCAGAAGTCGCCGGAGAACTATCAACGGTTTTCTCCCGATATATTGCAGCGATTTTGGATATGTTGTAGTCTGTTAATGATTCAGCTTCTGATGTGCTGAGCTCAAAGAGATAGCCAGAGGACTCCGTGAAGGTATCCACGTTACGGCCTAATGCGGTAGCGGCAGTTCGTGGAAGGAGAAGGTTTGGAGGCCGGAGGAAGTTTACTTTTGAACGCCGTACGCGGTGGCGCGTGGAGAAATAACAGGAGCCATAATTGCCCCTTTACATAAAAAGAAGTTCAAGATATCCCCTCCATGTTTTGATTTTTTTCTAAATAAGCACATAAACTGATTAAGTGGTTATCTCTACTATATATAATAGAATAATGCCTTTCTACATTTAGCAGGTCTTAAAATAGGTCTGTCATTTCTGGAAGGTCTTAAACCCACATCATAATTGAAAAAAAAAGCTTTTAACAGGTTTCGAACTTGGGCTCTCTAGAACCACATCTATGAACCTTACCACTACACCACATCAAATATTTGGTAGACAAACCAAAACACTAACCCACTGTGCTTTAAATGTGCAGACGGAAATCATTAAAACCATTAAAAATTATACGTTTTTTTACTTTTATTTTTAGAAAAGCCTTAAATACCATAATCAGTTATGGTCATTTAAACGTTTATGGTCATTTAAACGTTTATATGTTTCCTATTAAAACGTATGTTTTAACATCAATTTCCTATTAAAACATGCGTTTTAAAATAACAGTGAGAGATAATTTGAAAGGCATTCTAAAAGACAATTGTAAACGGCTTTTCATGTTTTGCGTTTTAAAATTGGCATTCTAAAACGAATTTCCTATTAAAACATGCGTTTTTTCTCAATAGTTTTAGCCACCAATTTGAAAGGCAAAACATGCGGGTTTTTTTCAATTAATCCATACACCAACATGGGACCTCCACCACCCTTAAAATCTGTTTTACCACCACGCCACATATCATAGTAGTATTTGGTTTAATACCCGAAACCTCTTAATGGCTATTATTCTACCGACTTTTATAATATTTAATGGGCGAATGCCCTTCCACTTTTAATCTGTTTTAATCTCTTCCTGCATATTTAATAAAAAAAGGTTAGCAGAAGATAAAATTTCGGAATTTATAATTTAAGAATTAATTTTTTGCAGTTAGTTTTTTTGCTCCTGCGTTTTTAAAAGCAAATGCCACATTTTTCATTTAAAATATTAACTTTGTCCTCAAATCAAAATTAACCGACACGAAAATTGTTGGATCCCAACAACACAAACGTGTTGCGTTATGACTAAGTAACGAAGATAAGATAAAGAACACACAAGATTTCAATGATTAAGAGTTTATTAAAACAACTTAATATAGTACAAAGTTTGCGGAAATAGATAGTACACACTAACTAAAACTTTCTACTTGAAATGACACTTTTGTTCGCTCAAAACTAGAAGACTATGCAAGGAGAGTTTTATATCAGCTGATACTGACAACTGATATTGAATGCCTGAGTAATAACTATGAAGAAGTTAATACCAGACAATAACAACTCTCAGAGAATGTTCATGTGCTTACGTCTCTATATATAGCCCAAGATCCGTGTTCATTTGTCCACAAGGTAATCGACGTGTAAACATATCATTCGTCGATGTGGACTTGTCCACGGAAACATTTAATGCTCTTGCATATGTTGTAGTCCCAAGTGTACTTTGTGTCAACTCCTTTTGCTACCTTTTCTGACGCACGGTGAAAAGGTGTACTATTATAGTACAAAAGTATTGACTTTCCGTTTACATGCTTGGAGGGACAAACGATGATGTACTGACATATTATCTTCTGTTCCAAAATAGAAGATCTTCATCGTTTTCTTCTTCTTTGAGCGGGAAAGGGAAATGTTTAAAGTGTCAAGAACATTTCCACCAAGTCTTTATCTGCAGCAGGTACCATCAGCTGATTCCACAATCAGCTGGATGGTCTTCTTCTTGTCTTTGTCCTTTGGCCATAGACTTCGAATGAACACTCTTCTATAGCTGCTGATTTGACTTGTTTTCCTAGAGCTAAGTACGTACTCAGCTGAAGGTTTATTGCATATACTTGCTTCAGCTGAGATACATACTTTAGCTGATATTATTCTTCTTAGCTATCGATCATCAAATCTTATTTACTTAGTCTAGGGACTAACAATCTCCCCCTATTTGATGCAATCGAATAGGTGTATAAGTATGAACCTGTAATGATTCAGCTGTTTGGATCAGCTGAATGTTTACTTTAGAACGCCGTACGCGGTGGCGCGTGGAGAAATAAAGCGGTTGTGGAGGTGACGCCGGTGCAAATATCATGGTGCTATGGCTCCTGTTCAGTGAACGTTAGCAGCCTCTCTTTTATGTAATTTATCCTAATCTTAAGAGCGAATTACATCTAAGGTCCCTGTGGTTTACCACTTATTACAGCCACAGTCCCTAAACTTCATTAAGTACACTGAGAGTCCCTGGTGTTGCCACTTTGTTGCACCAGGAGTCCCTGAGCCAGACGTCCGTCTATTTGGTCTGTTAAATCCCACATGTGCAAAGCACATGATGGGTACTATGGTAATTTTACACCCTTGTCTTATATTTAAACCCTTTTTCCCATTAATTTGTTCACCACCAGACGAAAAAACCCCACATTCCCTCGTTTTCCCCTTTCTTCTTCGTGTTCTTCAAATTAGGTCACCATGGTTCTTTGTTGGTGTGGAAGAGTTGCAGTAATCAGGACCTCGTGGACTGCGAGGAACCCAGGTAGGCGATTTTATTGTTGTCCAGATCGTGGCTCGAATTGTAGCTTTCTGGGATGGATTGACCCTGCAATGTGTGAACGAGCAAGGGATATCATACCAGGTCTGTTGAACTCGAAGCATGAACTTGAAGAACTTGTGAATCAGAAAGATGCCACAATTTCGAAGTTGAAGAATTATTTAGTTATAAGTTGGGTTATGTTTCTTGTTTATGTAATGTTCTAAAATGGTGGATTAGTAGTGTTCAGTTTTTTGGGATGGTAGTAATATGTACAATCTTTTGGTAATGTAGCAATCTGCAGCAGTATTTTGGTAAAATCTGTAATGAATCTTATGTATGAATCAAAGTTGGATGTTTATGTAATGAATCTTTGGATTTCATGACTGTTTAAATGCAGCATGTGTATAAATGCAGAAAATATATAAATGCAACCAACCAAACACCAATTAAGACAACACAGAAAATGTAAAAATGCAGGGAACCAGTTTTAAATGCAAGCAACCAACCAAGCAGCATTTAACACAACACATGTTTAAATGCAAACAACCAACCAAGCACCATTTAATCATGTAAAAATGCAGAAATTGTAAACTGTATAAATGCAGGCAACCAGTGCATATAGTACTACAATCAAAAGATTAACAAAAGGATTGATAGTTTATGCCTAAAGCAACACAAAACATACAGTTAAACATACACTTAAACACACTGATAGTTGCTAATTTGTGCATATAGCACTACAAACAAAAGATTAAGAGCAAGATTAACATAAAGTCTTTAAGGTTGTTGAGTAGTGCTTGGTTGTCCATTCCCCCTGCAAGTCCTCCTGTTGTGACCTTCCCCCTTGCATATGCTGCACATAAGAGGTTTTTTTGCCCTGGTCAGCTTCCCACCCTTGGTGACTTCTTCAGTTACAGACCTCCTTCTCTTCTTCCCAGGCCTTCCAATTGGCTTAGAATTCTTTGGTGTAGTGAGTAAAGTAGGCACAGTTGATTTAGGCCACATGGTCCTTCCATTGATTGGTCCAACTTTGAAGCTATAAACTGTATTCCATGTCTCAACCCAATATGCTCTATCAACCCAAAATTCAGGAATCTGGACATCTTGATTATTCAGGGACATGTTCCAAATAGCTGCCACAGCATGCTTACAAGGAATACCTGTTAGCTCCCATTTCCTACAACTGCAAACCATCTCTGTAGTATCAACCACACACTGATCCAACCATGGCCCAGTAACTTGAAATCTTGAACCCCATTCCAAATAACTCTATATTCACTAGCATCCTTCTTAATTTTCTCAAGCAATGTTGTTGCTGTTGGAGTAAGGTGGCTAGTACATTTGCCAATAACTTTTTGAACATTAACAATTCTCTTCATAAGATACTCCCTAACATACTCTAAGGCAATTATAATTGGTTTGTCCCTACCATCTACCAACTGCCTATTTAAAACCTCACATAAGTTATTCAACAATATATCAGAGTTGGACCAACCTACAAAATGAGATCTGGCCCAGTGAATAGGTGGTATCTCTCCTAGCCAAGCAGCACACTCTGGACTTAATTCCCTCATTTTTGCCATGTTTATCTGAAATTCTGCCACAGTTGTACATGTTGCACACTTCCATAATAAATCTTTGTAAGCCTTACCCCTCCAATGAAGTTTCATGTTTTCATGGATGTGCCTAAGACAGTATCTATGCTCTGCATAAGGAAAGACTTTTGCAATTGCAGGAATTAGGCCCTGTAAAATGAAGATAAATTAAGGTTTCATAATAAGTTATATGAGATTGAAGTGAATTAATAACAAGAATATACCTTTTGTCTGTCAGTTATGAAAGTGAACCTTGAGGTCATCCCTAAGGCATTCAAGGAACCAATTCCAAGAATCTAAGGTCTCTTTCTCCACAATTGCATATGCAACAGGATAAATGGAATTATTACCATCTATCCCCACAGCAGTTAAGATCTGTCCAGGAAAAGGCCCTTTCATGAAGGCCCCATCAAGACCAATTAAGGGTCTCAATCCAGATTTAAACCCCTGTTTCAAAGGACCCAAACATATGTATATTCTTTTGAACTGCCTTCTATTGGAATTAGGTTCTGCTGCATCTTCTACCTCAATGTGTACTGTAGTTCCTGGATTGGTCCTCATAAGTTCCAAACAGTAGTCCCTCAACATGCCATATTGTGTAAAATAATCTCCCTTCAATATTGCTTCAGCCTTGACCTTTGCCCTAAAAGCCTTCATCCTTGAGATCCCTAGTTTAAGCTTTCTTTGGATCTGCTCTTGGAGTGCTTTAATTGGTATAGTAGGGTTATCTTGGATTAATTCAAGAATTTCATGAGAGAGAAACTCGGAAGTACAAACCTTTAAAGTCCTTGACTGAACACAGTGGTGCTCATTAAAGTATGTCTTCACTTGCCAGGTTCAACATTGGGTAGTCTTGAAATGTGTAAAGTCCAAGGACACTTTAGTGGTTCAACTGGTTTTTCAACACTGGGCTCAGTGGAAGCCTTTTCAACATAGGTCCTATTATCAGTTGAAGCCTTTTCAACATTGGGCCCATTTTCAATGGAAGAATTTTCAGCATTGGACCCACTTTGTTTATCAGTTTTCTTTGGTGGAACAAAACCCATACAGACAGCTCTCACCCTTTGTTTATCATTTTTTTACCATTTTTAACTCTCTTCTTGTTTCAACAGAATGTTTAAGTAACAGGTCTTTCACTTCCTTTGAGCTGCTAAATTTTTGACCAAGATAAAAAAGGTTCTTTATAATTTCTTCACCATCACCAGCATCATTAGAAGCTATATCATTTCTTTTCTTAACTTTGTTCTTAACTGTGCCAAATCCCTCATCATCTTCATCTTCAGTGTCATATTCTTCAGTTTCCACAACATCAATATCTTCCTGATTTAAACTGTTATCATCTTGCACATGTGTTTCTGGAGCCATATATTCTAGTGTAATATCAACATGTCTCTCAAAATCCCTCATATCAACCTCTATGTCATTAATGCCACTGTTTTCATCAAACTTGAAGTCACTATCATTACTATCATCTCCATCATCTCCATTAGTACCATCATTATCCATTATGTCATCCTCACTACTAGGCTCATCAATAAGAATTGATTTGCCTTTAGCCCTGCTTCTAATTGGTAACTTATCAACTTGAGTAACTTGGCTAACTTGACTGCCAGACCCCTCATGCCATTCAAGCATAAATCTGGATTTACCTATGCTCACTTGGCTTCCAGAGGCCTGATTTTGATCAACAATTTCCTCAATAACCACTTTTGGTTTGTATGGAGAGCAGCCATATGTGTTTACCTTTGATACGCCTTGTTCAATATAAACATTTATCATCTTATGCTTTGGAACCAATTTGCCAAGATTATTAACATCAACATCACCGGCTAGGGCATTAAGACCAAAATCTAAATCGTTACCAGGCTCAACATAGTGGTAAAACAGCATTCCACCATCATTCATTCCCAATTCTTCAACAAGATCATCCAAGACATTTACAGAGAAGTAATCAATGTCCATGCAATCAACATACTTTATCTTCCCGTTAACATACTTTCTTCCAGGTACCGAACCAGTGAATACACCTCCATAATGTACACGTATGGAGAATAGGTTTGGGTAATGCTCTGTAAATCAATTTTCATGAAATTATGGTAAGAAAAAAATCAAAAAAATTGACAATACACTAAATACGTACCGTAAAGTTCGTTGCGATCATTTTCCTCATCATCTGGAGCGTTTCCGGTGCTAGATTGGCCAGCCATTGCTCAAAAAGTAAGGGTTTTTGGAGGGTTTTTGGTGGGTTTCGGAACAGAGAGAAAAGAGAGGGAGGGATGAGATGGAAGTGATAGAGACGTTCAAATTAATTGGGAAGAGACATATGACAAGGGTGTAAAATTACCATAGTACCCATCATGTGCTTTGCACATGTGGGATTTAACAGACCAAATAGACGGACGTCTGGCTCAGGGACTCCTGGTGCAACAAAGTGGCAACACCAGGGACTCCCAGTGTACTTAATGAAGTTTAGGGACTGTGGCTGTAATAAGTGGTAAACCACAGGGACCTTAGATGTAATTCGCTCTAATCTTAATTTAATTTCCGTTTTCTTTTGACCATAATTGCCCCTTTACATAAAAAGAAGTTCAAGATATCCCCTCCATGTTTTGATTTTTTTCTAAATAAGCACAAAAACTGAATACGTGGTTATCTCTACTATATATAATAGAGGAATGCCTTTCTACATTTAGCAGGTCTTAAAACAGGTCTGCCATTTCTGGAAGGTCTTAAACCCACATCATAATTGAAAAAAAAGCTTTTAACAGGTTTCGAACTTGGGCTCTCTAGAAACACATTTATGAACCTTACCACTACACCACATCAAATATTTGGTAGACAAACCAAAACACTAACCCACTATGCTTTGAATGTGCAGACGGAAATCATTAAAACCATTAAAAATTATACATTTTTTTACTTTTATTTTTAGAAAAGCCTTAAATACCATAATCAGTTATGGTCATTTAAACGTTTATTTGTTTCCTATTAAAACGTACGTTTTAACATCAATTTCCTATTAAAACACGCGTTTTAAAATAACTGTGAGAGATAATTTGAAAGGCATTCTAAAAGACAATTGTAAACGGCTTTTCATGTTTTGCGTTTTAAAATTGGCATTCTAAAACGAATTTCCTATTAAAACATGCGTTTTTTCTCAATAGTTTTAGCCACCAATTTGAAAGGCAAAACATGCGGGTTTTTTTCAATTAATCCACACACCAACATGGGACCTCCACCACCTTTAAAATCTGTTTTACCACCACGCCACATATCATAGTAGTATTTGGTTTAATACCCGAAACCTCTTAATGGCTATTATTCTACCGACTTTTACAATATTTAATGGGCGAATGCCCATCCACTTTTAATCTGTTTTAATCTCTTCCTGCATATTTAATAAAAAAAGGTTAGCAGAAGATAAAATTTCAGAATTTATAATTTAAGAATTAATTTTTTGCAGTTAGTTTTTTTCTCCTACGTTTTAAAAAGCAAATGCCACATTTTTCATTTAAAATATTAAATTTGTCCTCAAATCAAAATTAACCGACACGAAAATTGTTGGATCCCAACAACACAAACGTGTTGCGTTATGACTAAGTAACGAAGATAAGATAAAGAACACACAAGATTTCAATGATTAAGAGTTTATTAAAACAACTTAATACAGTACAAAGTTTGCGGAAATAGATAGTACACACTAACTAAAACTTTCTACTTGAAATGACACTTTTGTTCACTCAAAACTAGAAGACTATGCAAGGAGAGTTTTATATCAGCTGATACTGACAGCTGATATGAATGCCTGAGTAATAACTATGAAGAAGTTAATACCAGACAATAATAACTCTCAGAGAATGTTTTTGTGCTATGAATTCTAAAAGGTGTGTGTAAATGCAAGCATTTACGTCTGTATATATAGCCCAAGATCCATGTTCCTTTGTCCACAAGGTAATCGACGTGTAAACATATCATTCGTCGATGTGGACTTGTCCACGGAAACATTTAATGCTCTTGCATATGTTGTAGTCCCAAGTGTACTTTGTGTCAACTCCTTTTGCTACCCTTTCTGACGCACAGTGAAAAGGTGTACTATTATAGTACAAAAGTATTGACTTTCCGTTTACATGCTTGGAGGGACAAATGATGATGTACTGACATATTATCTTCTATTCAAAAATAAAAGATCTTCATCGTTTTCTTCTTCTTTGAGCGGGAAAGGGAAATGTTCAAATTGTCAAGAACATTTCCACCAAGTCTTTATCTGTCATCAACTGCCGACTCAGAGAGTGATGAAGAAGTTGGTGGCGGTGTGTGTGCAGCTGACTCACGGGTGGCTTGGGTTGAGCCGAAAACTTCACCAGTAGTCTGTCGAGAGACTGAGGTTGCTTGTGGAGTTTGTCCCCTTGTTACAACGATTGATAATGAATCAGTCGAGGAGCTACGCAGAAGGTTGGAGCCAGCACTAACTCCTGAAGAACGAAATTGTCGTATTGAATTCTGCTGACTTGTTGAGAAATCAGCAGATGGAGGTTGAAGAGAAAAAGAGAGAAAAAGAGAATCAGTTAGGAGTGTTTGACTAGGATCTCCGATTGTTGGTGGAGTTCCTTGATAAACACTGTAAGAGTGAAAATAAGAAGGATTATTCTCAGCAGCTGGAATAGCTTCTGATCGTAATCCGTCCAATCTGGGACTCAAGTGAGTACCCAGAGGATCCCGACTGAATCCTGATGATGCTGCTGTCGCCAGTTCAGCATCATCAGCCACCACACTTTCTCCACGGGTAGCAGACCCTCTTACCCTCAGTTGAGGAGAAGAAGGAGCACGTAAAGTGGGAGAAGATGGTAAAAAGAATGAAGAGGAAGAAGGATAGCGATGAGCAGATCGCTTAACTCGCTTCTTCACCACAAGTGGAATATCACCCGTTTCCACATTTTCCACATCAATGGGCATGGAGATCCCAGTGGAAGTGGTGGTATTTCCATCAACAGTTTGTGGGCATCCAGTTGATGGAAAACACTCCAGATGCGAAAAGGACATACCTTCTTGTAGGGCAAATTCCTCCGATGTGGTGCCCTTTGTTTGATCCTTTTTGGATCTAGTCCGATCATCAATGATCTTCAGCATGTACGAGGAGAGGGGAAAATCCTTACCAGCTTCCTTCTTGGTGTTGAAGATGATGTTGGAGAAGGTACGTACCTCAATCCATTCCCCTGGAAGGTCGTCATAATCAACCTTCAGCTTCTCAACCATCACATGTGCGATGCACAGAGTGAAGAAGCGGAGATAGGGAATGTGGTTTCCCTTGGCCTTGACCTCCTCGTACACCAGTCTCCCGTAATCAATCCGCTGACCGGTGATTAGGGCTTCAGCAAAGACTTGCAAGCTGGACTTGCACTGGTTGTGAGACCCGAAGTTGCCGCCTATACCCTGAATGACGTGGGTAAAGAAATAGGCCCAGGGTCTCGTCAGCTGAGACTTCTTGAAGATCTGCACCTTGTCGTCTTTATTTTCTAATCTGTATCCAGTGATACGGATTAGACTCTCTTTAGCTTCATCAGCATATTTCGTCTGCTGATAGTCTTCGTCAGGTAGCAGATAATCGAACCCACACGCAATTCGGAAATCATCAACAGTAATGGTGATTTGATGACCTCCAACCTGCGCAATAATGTCGTCTCCAGAAATGGAGGCAGGCATCCAGAAATCACGCAAGAGTTCGTAAAAACTCTTGGTGAAACGAAAGAATGCACCTTTGATCGGACAATGGCGCAAGAATTTACCAACCGGTCGATATACATCGATGAGATTTTCCGGCGGAGAGGTGTTGCCTACAAGATTCGAGTTCTGAGTGAACTCGATGGCAGCTCTAGAGAGAGGAGCTTTTGTGGATTTCATCGACATTTTTGGAGAGGGAAGAAAGATAAAAGCTTGAAGATAGAGGGTTTTTGAGAGAGAAGTTTGGAAGTGGCGAGGATGAAATGAGGGAAAGGATGAGTATTTATAGGGGTTTTTGGGACGGTTTGGGTAAACATTTGAAATTAAACCGGACCATTAATGGATAGTTACAAACCAACTAAGGAAATGTTGGTTATCGTGCGAAAAAGTTGTTGGATGTGACAGAGAGGGGTAGTGGAGCCGTTTCGTGTGTCAGGGTATCTTGTCCCTCATAAATGCCAAATATTTTCACTCGAGTGGAAATATTTGCCACATAGATCGTATGGATAGGGATAAAAGATGCCTTTTTGTGGAAGAACCAAACTTTTTTACTTTAAAAACTTGATAAGTTATCATTTTGAGAAGTTGTATTCAGCTGACTGATGAATTCAAAACATTTTTAGTCAGCTGAATGTACTAAGTGACAAGGTGAACTTATCAGCTGCTGATAGTAGTTGATTCAGGCATTTAACATACCCAGCTCGCTGATTAAAAAATTGAAGCGTTTTTCATCTAAAGGTTTAGTGAATAAATCAGCCAGCTGAAGGTCTGTAGAGATAAAATGAAGTTCAATGTTACCTTGTTCGATGTGATCTCTAATGAAATGATACCTTATATCAATATGTTTGGTTCTTGAATGAAGAACTGGATTGTTGCTGATTGCAATAGCACTTGTGTTATCGCAGTTGGTAGGAACTTTGCAAAAATTCATATCAAAGTCAACCAGCTGATTCTTCATCCAAAGGACTTGAGCACAACAGCTTCCAGCAGCAACGTATTCTGCTTCAGTTGTGGAGGTAGAAATAGTATTTTGTTTCTTGCTTGTCCAGCTGACCAGCTTTCCGCCAAGCAGCTGACATCCTCCGGTGGTGCTCTTTCTATCCATCTTGCAACCTGCAAAGTGTGAATCTGAATAGCCAATTAGATCAAACCCAGAGTCTTTGGCATACCAAGGACCTAGGCTTGGAGTACCTTTAAGGTACCTCAAAATTCGTTTAGCAGCTATTAAATGAGATTCTCTAGGATCAGCTTGATACCTAGCACACATGCAAGTAGCAAACATAATGTCTGGCCTGCTGGCGGTGAGATAGAGCAAAGATCCAATGATTCCTCTATAGAATGTGACATCAAATGATTTCCCAGTTGTGTCAGCATCTAGATTGTTTGGAGGAGCCATTGGAGTTTTCATAGATGAAGATGAATTCATATCAAGTTTCTTTAAAAGATCTTTGATATATTTTTCTTGATTTATAAAAATACCATTTTTAGATTGCTTAACTTGTAAGCCAAGAAAATATGTTAATTCACCCATCATACTCATCTCATACTTTGTAGACATAAGTTTTGAAAAACGTCTACAAAGTTTTTCGTCAGTAGCACCAAAAATTATGTCATCCACATAGATTTGAACAAGAATGATATCACCTTTGATTTTGCGAATGAATAAGGTTTTATCAATCTTTCCCCTGGTGAAATCATTTGCTATGAGGAACGTGGAGAGTGTGTCATACCATGCACGAGGAGCTTGTTTCAACCCATACAACGCTTTATCCAGTTTAAATACATAGTCTAAATACTTTGGATTTTCAAACCCTGGTGGTTGCATAACATACACTTCCTCTTGCAGCTTCCCATTTAGAAATGCACTCTTCACGTCCATCTGAAAAACTGTGAAGTTCTTGTATGCAGCGTAAGCTAAAAAAATTCTAATAGCTTCAAGCCTAGCTACTGGAGCAAATGTTTCATCGAAATCGATTCCTTCCTCTTGTCTATATCCTTGAGCAACAAGTCTAGCCTAGTTGCGAATAACAACACCTTCTTCATCCATCTTGTTCCTAAATACCCATTTAGTACCAATTATAGTCTTTCCAGCTGGTGGGGGCACCAACTGCCATACTTTGTTGACCTCAAATTGGTTAAGTTCTTCCTGCATCGCTCGAATCCAACTCGAATCTTCTATGTCAGCTTTAATATTTTTCGGTTTTTCAGCTGCTAAGAAGCATGACCATAAGCAGAGATTGCATGATGCTTTATTTCTTGTGACCACTCCTTGTTGTGGATCTCCAATGATTAGATCAATTGGATGTTCAGAGGTCCACTTAGATTGAGGAGCGGTTGTAGAAGAGGAAGATTCAGCAGAATTAGATCCTTGTTGAGCGGCTGACTGCTCAGCAGGATGATTTACTTCATTTTGAACAGATCTTCTTGAAGTATGAAGAGGTGGGTTAGAAATAGCCTTGGATGATGCTCTTGCTGTTGGAATCTCTTGTTGGACAGCTGCAATATCTACAAGATAAGTAGGAGCATCATGAAATGTATCTCATGAATCATTTATTGGAACTTCAAAAAGATTCAAAGCATCAGAAAATGCTTCAGCTGTATCATGATGAGGTGGTACAGCTGAACTCTGGAATGCGTCAGATGATTCAGCAGAGGTGGGATTTAAGGCTTTAGAGTGTTCTTCAAAAGTAACATTTATGGATTCTTCCAATGTTTGTCGTCTTTTGTTGAAAACTCTGTATGCCTTAGATATAGTGGAGTATCCCAAGAAAATTGCTTCATCAGCTTTTGAGTCGAACTTAATCAGCTGATCTCGTGTGTTTAACACAAAGTACACACAACCAAACACATGAAAGAAACCAATGTAGGGTTTCCTTTGACGGAGAATCTCATAAGAAGTTTTCTTGTGTCTCTTCACATAGAGAGACCTGTTTTGAGTGAAACAAGATGTGTTAACAGCTTCTGCCCAAAATTGCTTTGGCATGTTTGACTCAGCAAGCATTGTTCTTGCAACTTCTATTAGGGTTCTATTTCTTCTTTCAGCGATGCCATTTTGTTGAGGTGTTCTAGCGGCTGAAAATTTTTGTGAGATCCCAACTTCTGAAGAGAAGTCTTCCAATGTACGATTTCTGAATTCAGTACCATTGTCTGATCTCAGCTGCTTTACTCTTGACCCGTTTAGAAGTTCCATCTTCTTGATGAATTTGATGATTTCATCAGCTGCATCACTTTTGTTACGAAGAAATATAACCCAAGTGTATCGTGAGTATTCATCAACGATAACAAGTGTATATTTCTTCCCACCTAAACTTTCTGTGCTCATAGGACCAAAGAGATCCATGTGAAGCATGTGAAGGCATTTGTCGATGGAAAAACATTGCTTTGATTTGAAAGAGCTTTTATGTTGTTTACCTTGTTCACAAGCTGAACAAATCTTATCTTTTTCATACTTGATCTGTGGCAAGCCATTCACTAGCTGTCCTCGGGACAGCTTGGATATGTTTTTAAAATTCAAGTGAGGTAGCCTTTTATGCCACAACCAATTCAGGTCTTCAGTAGAATGAGAAAATAGACAAACTTCTTGATTTTGAGGATTCATGTCAAGTGTATAAACATTCTTGGTTCTTGGAGCAATTAGTACAACTTTTCCACTTTTATCCGTCAGCGTTCCTCTGTATTCGTTAAAGTTCACTGAGAATTTTGCATCACATAGTTGGCCGATGCTGATTAATTATGTTTCAGCCCATTCACGTAACCAACTCTTGTGATTTTTACGGATCCATTAGAGATGGTTCCATAACCTTCAGTTGAGCCTCTACCATTATCACCAAAAATTACTAGAGGACCAGCACATACTTCAAACTCTTCCAGCAGCAGGGATTTGTATCCAGTCATATGTCTCGAGCAACCACTGTCTAAGTACCAGACATGTTTGCTTTCATCACCCTGCGCATAAGTTAAAAAAGTTAGTTCTTTTTGAGAACCCACACTTCTGTGGGTCCTTGTGACTTCCTGCTGGAACTCACAGAGGTTGGCTTTTCAGAGGGCTCACATGCTGAGGTTGGGGAAGGTCTAAGGCATGTGCTGTCACATTCACTTGCCATATGCCCACGATCTCCACACTTGTAACATTTTCTATTTCTTTGAAGTGGAGTAGAGGGCGAGGCATTAGGATTGGGAACTGGACCCAAAATCCCTTTCATTTTCTGATTTTCAGAGATAGTCAGAGTTTGAACAAGTGATGTCAGCTTGCTGACCTTTCCTTTCAGCCGTCTGACAGACACAGCTGAATAAGGACTTGGAGTGTTTTTAAAGACACTCTTACCTTTGTTCTTTGCAGATCGAGTACAAACTCCAACTGGCTCACCCTTGGAGGGTGTAAGAACGGTTTTCTTTCCTGCGGTTTTGCTAGTCTTCTGCTGAGGTATAGCAGAGGAAACAGCTGGTGCTGAACCCAAGATAGATTTTCTTGGCTCAACAATTACTACAGTGGGTGTCCTAACTACCATGGCAACTCTTCAGCTGGCAGAGAAGCATCAGCTGACGAGTAGTACATATCATCTGTACTGGTGTAAGGTACAGCAGCTGCAGCAAGGAAGTCTCCCCCTAGTACAACTTGTACTTCACTAGGAATTTGTGAGTTAACACATTCACTCACACGTTTGGATGAACGAGACCAAGATTCACAAATCCTTTTAATTGCTTCAAGTTCTTTAACTTTCTCATTAAGATCATGTTAAAGAACTGAGTTTATAAATTTTGTTTTAGAAAGTTCTTCTTTTAAAGTTTTGTGATCAATTAATCGTTCTTTTAAAAATGCATTTTCAAGAAGAATAGCTCTATGTTTATCCAAACATTCACCTTTCAGCTGATCAATGAAGTGCAAGTCACAAATAATAGAATCAATAATATCTTTGGCTTCAGTGGCCTCAGCAGAGATTAGAGAGGTTACCTTTTTATGAACTATGTTGACCCATTGATAAGAACTAGCATCATCAGCTGTAATACTTTCATCATCATCAGCACGAGCCATCAAACACATTGTGGCCACTGGTTCATCGTCATCAGATGAGCTGTCACCTGAGTCAGCCCAGTCGTGAGTTTCAGCTACTAAACCCTTGTCAGCAACTTCGCCTTCAAGTGCCTTCTTTTCTTCTAGGATCTTTTTGGTTAAGGCTTGTAGCTTTTTATATTTTTCTTCAATGGACTCACCAGTTGAAGATGATGAACTTGCTTTCTTCTGCTTGCAGTCATTAGCATAGTGTCCCTTCTTGTTACAGTTGTAGCATGTTATCTCAGAGATGTCAGGTGTACTTTCAGAGGGTCTGGAGGGTACAACTGACGAGATAGATCTGCTACTAGAGCCTTTAGCTGAGGAGCCAGATTTGCCTTTAAAGAATTTCCTGTTTTTGACAAGTAAGGCAAGCTCAAATATAAGGGCATCATTGTCTTCGTCTTCATCGACCTCTTCGATGCTGACTTAAGGCAAGTTGAACAAACCAACAGCTGAAGTGTTGTCAGCTTCATCATCTGATGGTGGATATTCAATCCTGCTGGGTTTGTTTATAGAAACAAGAGCAGTTGAAGATCTAGCGGGACTCACTTTAGAGTCCTTTGGAGGTTGAAATTTGTTGAGTACAGTTCTCTCATGGCTTAGAAATATACCATAGAGAGAGGAAAGAGTGTAATCTTTTAAGGTAGGAGATGTACTCATGCAAGTTATGATGGTAGCCCATTTAGAAGGTAAGGCTGCCATAAACTTACACATTTTGGACATATCGTCCTTATCAACTCCATGAGACTTCAACTCGTTTAACAGAATGTTATAACGATTGAAAGTTTGAGCTATAGTTTCACTAGGCTTGGCTGTAAACAGCTCGTAGTCATGGATGATCATGTTTTTGTTATGTTCACGCACAACAGATGTGCCTTCATAAACTCCAGCTAGCCTGTCCCACATCTTTTTGACTGAGTCACAAAATTGTATATTGTGATACAGTTCATCACCAACTGCTTGAAAAAGCATATCCCTTCCCTTATTCTCAAGATGAACAAGACGTTTTTCAGCGTCCGTCCATTGAGCTTCAGATTTAACAACGTAATGTTCTGGTATTTCAGGAGTACCAGGAATGAGGGTCTTAGGGATGTATTTTCCTATCGTGATGTTATCTTGAAGTTATGGGTGATAGGTAACCATGTGGGATAACATGCAAGTTTTCCACATGGGATAGTTGGTTTGGGTGAGTTTGGGAGGTTTTCCAGATGATGGAAGATCGGATGATGTAGGTTCAGCCATAACATATGCTCAAAGTTGATGGAAAACAACTTTGACACTTGCTCTGATACAAGTTGTTGGATCCCAAGAACACAAACGTGTAGCGTTATGACTAAGTAACGAAGATAAGATAAATAACACATAAGATTTCAGTGATTAAGAGTTTATTAAAACAACTTAATACAATACAAAGTTTGCGGAAATAGATAGTACACACTAACTAAAACTTTCTACTTGAAATGACACTTTTGTTCGCTCAAAACTAGAAGACTATGCAAGGAGAGTTTTATATCAGCTGATACTGACAGTTGATATTGAATGCCTGAGTAATAACTATGAAGAAGTTAATACCAGACAATAACAACTCTCAGAGAATTTTCTTGTGCTATGAATTCTAAAAGGTGTGTGCAAATGCAAGCATTTACGTCTCTATATATAGCCCAAGATCCGTGTTCCTTTGTCCACAAGGTAATCGACGTGTAAACATATAATTCGTCGATGTGGACTTGTCCACGGAAACATTTAATGCTCTTGCATATGTTGTAGTCCCAAGTGTAATTTGTGTCAACTCCTTTTGCTACCTTTTCTGACAAACACTGAAAAGGTATACTATTATAATACAAAAGTATTGACTTTCTGTTTACATGCTTGGAGGGACAAATGATGTTGTACTGACATATTATCTTCAATTCCAAAATAGAAGATCTTCATAGTTTTCTTCTTCTTTGAGTGGGAAAGGGAAATGTTCAAACTGTCAAGAACATTTCCACCAAGTCTTTATTTGCAGCAGGTACCATCAGCTGATTCCACAATCAGCTGGATGGTCTTCTTCTTGTCTTTGTCCTTTGGCCATAGACTTCGAATGAACACTCTTCTATAGCTGCCGATTTAACTTGTTTTCCTAGAGCTAAGTACGTACTCAGCTGAAGGTTTATTGCATATACTTGCTTCAGCTGAGATACACACTTCAGCTGATATTATTCTTCTTAGCTATCGATCATCAAATCTTATTTACTTAGTTTAGGGACTAACAAAAATGTATCTGTAATTTTTTTTAAACTTCCATGTAAATAGGGCAGCTCCATTAAATTTAGGAAATGCCAATCTTCCTGCATATTTAACGTAAAACGGTTACTAGAAGATGAAGGATTTATTTGCACAGTTAGTCAACCTATGATGATACATCTATGCCTATGAAACACTTAAGGGTCACACCGGTGAGTGCATGTAATACGAGCAAGATAAGCAATGATACTACGAAGAGGAATGATTCATAATAGTCATTATGAATCAGTTAAGTATTAAGTTAAGTTTAAACTTATTATTACTAGATTAGTTTGACTAACTAATTAATACAAGTAGTTGTGCATTTACTAGTTGAGTAAATATACAATATGTTAATTATAGATTATCCATGATATGATTTAAAGCTATTAAATCATATAGTAATTGGATAATATTGTTGTATAAATTATATAAAGGTTATTATATAATTAATTATTAAGAGTATAAATACAAGTATATAATTCGTGTATATGGGTACCGAATTATTCGTGTATTAATACTAGACATTTGATAGTTAAGTGCAACAATAATAAACTAGTTAAACTATAAGGGATGGAAGTGTAAAAGGATAAGTTTAATTAAGAGATTAATCTTAATTAAACTAGAAGGGCCCTAAGTGAAAGTCCTTCTATTATAAATAGAAGGCTTAGGGATCACTTATGGGGTGACACCACAAAGCCGAAACCCTAGCCCCATACTTCCTCCATTCGGCCGAACCTAGAACACAACTCTTTGTGTTCTTCGTTCTTCGTGTTCTTCAAGTATTGAAGAACAAGTTCATTGCTTAGATCAACTAGAAGATCGCTCGATTTGTTCATCATCAGTGGATCTATCTTAAGCAAACAACAAGGTATGTTTTGGGAAACATCTGTCTCCCTTCTCCCCTCTTGGATGAATTCGACCAAAGAACCCTAGGCTTCTTTGGTTGATGGTCGAACGAACCACACAAGCTATGTGTGTGTTCGAGTTCTTCGTACAAGGTTTCTTTCTTGTTAATCTATTCTAGATTTCCAACATCCCAATCCTTTAGGGTTTAAGGATTAAATTTAATCCCACTTATGCTTTTAGGGATTAAATCAGCTAGTTGGTTTTAACCGGTCAAGAACAAGTTCATGTTCTTGGTCAGTCATGGTTCGAACCAAGTAAACTAGGAGGTCGGTCCTATGGGTCGATCAATTGCTAGAAGTTATGTGAAACCCTACAGTGGTATCAGAGCGTTGGTTTAGAAATCTAAACTAGATTAACAAAGTTTGTTTGTTTAATTTTTAATTAAAGTCTTTCTTTTTGTCCCAATTTTTTCCTTCTTCTTCTTAAGTTTTCGAAAAGGGTAAGAACCCTAGGACCAAGAATATTAATCTAGTTTAGTTTAATTGGTCAAAAGGTTTCTAATAACCCTAGAATTTTCGAAAATAGTAAAAGAACCCCAAGGATCAAGAACATTAAACTAGTTTAGTTTAATTGGTCAAAAGGCTTCTTTCCCTAACCCTAGATTTTTCGAAAAAGAGGAGGAACCCTAGGATCAAGAACATCAAAGTTTTTGATCAAGAGGATTTTTTCCCTTATTAGTTGATCTTCCAAATCTAGGACCAAGTATGTTAACCCAAGTTTTGGTTTAATTGGTCAAAAAGGATCCCTTCCTTTTTCCCTCAAAGATTTCGAGATCAAGGAGGATGCTTGGACACCAAGTTTGTTAAACTAGCCTAGTTTAATTGGTGGAAAAGTTTCCTAGGCTTAAGGCATTTTTCGAAACCCTGGATGTAATCTAGAATCAAGAAAATTAAACTAACTTAGTTTAATTAAGTTAAAAAGAATTAATTAGTATAATAATCTAAAACCTAGATAATTAAACAAGTTTATGTTTAATAGGTTTAATTATTGTTCTAGTAGATTTATTAAAACTAGTTCTTTAAATCTAGAAATTTAGACAAAGTTTTATTGTCTATTAAGGTTTAAATTAAAAAGTTTAAATAAATTTATTAAGGTTATAATCTATCTTAGAATTTAAACAAAGTTTATTGTTTAGATAAGATTGATTAAATTAATCTTTTAATAAAATAATTTCTTTGATCAAGAAAGTCAAAACCCTAGTTTTGATTGATCAAGAACAAGATTATGGTTTAACTAATTAATAAAGATTAAGGGAAGTGTTAATTTTTAAGTTCTAAAATTAACAAGATGTATTTATTTATTTATATATATGTATTTCGGAATTTTAAATATCTAAAATGAAAAATGAATTTTAATAGATATAATAAGTTTATACGTATTCTAATTAGATGAAGTTAAAATACATACGTATAAATTAGATGTAATATTCTTATTAGAATGTTACAAGTTTATTATAAAAATATACATATATACGAATACATTAAGTACAAGATAAAATGGAATAATTAAAAAGGATAATGTTATTGTGATCTTAAAAGATAATAATGTAACTAGTTATTGTATAAAGTTATTATATAATTAAACTAGAAAGTACAAAGTTATGATTTCATTATAACTAGAAATTGTACAAGTTGAAATTATATGATTAACTAGAAATATACAAAGGTATATATTATTATAAGGTGTATAAAGTTATAAGTTATTATAACTAGATAATTATACAAGTATAATATAAGTATTTTACAAGTTATGTAATATATTAGATTAATGATCAAGTAATAAATAACAAGAAAACTTTATAACCTACATTTAACTAGTTCAAGTTAAATATAAGAAAGGTTTAAACAAACTAAGTATTATTATATATATAGTCTTTATATAATAAGTCTCTTAGTTTCACCAAGTATAGACCGGTGATTGTGTTTGCTTAAGTTTCATCATGGTTGTTGGAGCTAGTGGGAGCTACACAAGAAAATCACAAAGTTTATAAGTGTGTCGTTAAGACATAAGTTTTGGTCGAATCTAGTAAGTCAAAAACAAATGTTTAATTTCATTATTAGACATATGAAAAGCTAGGTGGGTTAAACTAAGTTTATGTTTTCAAGTTCATGAATCATAAAAGAATCTAAAAGTTTAACATAAGTTTTAAGTTTTTCAAAGTAAGATAAAACAAGTAAGTCTTATCATAGATAAGGTTTTTCACAAACCCTAATAAAACGTTATGTACACCTCGTTTTAGGTATACATATAAAATCGTGCAAATTCTTGAAACTATAAGTTTTAAAGAATAGTTCTTAAGTTTTAAAAAGGTGTCTTGTAGAATTCTCAAATTCACAAGTCACACATTTTAAACAAAGATTAAGATTGAAATAAAGGTTTAAGTTTAGTTTTAAGACTTAAACAAACCCAAGAAAATCTTAGATCTAAGTACTATCCACCTAATGGAACACCTCACTTGTTCAACGATATTCATATTGTAAGGATAAAGAACCTTGGATATGGATTCAAATCATTGCGAGTGTCCGGGTGCGTAAGGTTCTGTGATAATCGGGAGTCCCGGCGTAGAGCATCGCACTGTCTTAGATGGTCTGATCTATTTTGGTGATAATCGGGAGTCCCGGCCCAAAAAGTACTTGAGTAGAATAAACATACTAGACTTTATTACTAACTTAGAAATGTACAATTAGATTGTACAAGGTTGTAATAAGTTATAAGTCTAAAGATTCTCCCCCTAGGAATCGTGTCAATTCTTGATACGATCAGTAAGGATGTTACCTACCAGAAATAGCATGTCTCGTCGGGAAGTACCCAAACCTTGCGGCGAGAATGTGATATATGGATCCTAGGCCTAAAATATTAATTATGGGTTTATAATATATTTTATAGAATGTTTATTGATGATTACTAATTAAACTGGGTTTGATTTGTAGATATCAGCAACAAACACAATCGCGACAACAAGTACCAACAATCTCTCACTTCGCTCAATCCTCAAAAAGGATAAGTGGACTGGGTCAAACTTTCTCAACTGGGAGCGCAATCTTCGTATTGTGCTCAGGCATGAGAGGAAGTGGTATGTCTTGGAGAGAGCAGTACCTAATGCCCCCTGCCGTTAATGCTAGAGCTGAAACAAGGCAAACTTATGATAAGCATGTCAGTGATGCACTCTATGTGAGCTGTCTGATGCTCGCCACTATGAGTCCGAGTTACAAGCGGGACTTATGGATATGCCTGCATTTGAGATGATCCGGCAACTTAGGGATTCATTTCAAGAGCAAGGTCGCACTGAGAGGTTCGACATCAATCGAGCCTTCAACTCTTGCAAGATGGTCAAAGGAACGCCGGTGAGTGCCCACGTCATGAAAATGAAAGGCACATGGATCACCTCGCTAGACTAGGTCACCCCATACCATTGCAAATGGCAACAGATACTATACTTAACTCGTTGTCTGATGACTACAAGTCTTTTGTGGTCAACTACAACATGCATAATATGGAGAAATCCATTGCTGAGCTACATTCCATGCTCAAGACAGCTGAGTTGAGTTTGGGGACCAAATCTAAGGATGTTCTTATGATCGGTAATGGCGTTGGCGATGGGAAGAAGAGAAAAGGGCATGGTGGTAAAGGAAAGGGTAAAACCTATCCTAACCAAGGAGTGCCGAATAGTAAAGGTGTCAAAAAAAAGGTCAAGAAGGTTAAGCCTAACACTGCGAGGACCGAGAATCGGTGCTTCAAGTGTGGTGAGGCTGGGCATTGGAAAAGAAATTGTCCAAAGGGTGCAAGTGGTAGTGGAGGAAACGCAAGTTCCTCAGGTAACACAACCACACTTCTTAATCACTTTAAGATACTTGTAAAGTACATTACGAGTAATCTAACTTTTGCAATCGTTTATTTCAGGAGGAGATGGAAAGTGATGACGACCAGCATGAGATGGTGATGATCCCACGAGCACCAAGTTTTTATAATTCAGTATTTTGTGGATTCAGTAAAACAATTTCATTTTATTGTTTGGATAATTTTATTTTATGTTAAAATAAGTTTTTCTTTGGTTTTAATTAATTTCGAATCCATGGTTGAATTATATTGTGTGCATGTGTGATAATTACACTAGTCAAGGTTTATGACTAGATTGTAAAATCAAGTTTTGATTTACTTTATATTTCATGTTATATATTTGTTTGATTGTTGTATGAATAATGTCTTGATAGCTCAAGGTATTTAGATACTACTAAATTAGAAAGTTTTTCTAATGAAAGTATTTAAAAGTTTTATGGAAGCATAAGGTTCAAAAAGTTATTGAACTTAGTTAAAACATCTTAAGTAATAGTCATTACTTACGATTGAAAGTTTTAAAGTATTAGTATTAATATAGTATGATTATATTGGATATAATCAAGATAAACTTTAATAGTATTATTACAAGTTTTTTATACTTGTAATAAAGAATTTGATGAAGTCATAATTCCCTAATAGGAATAATTGGATATTCGTAAAATCCAAGTGAAATGACTTAGACATTAAATGAACTCTTAAAAGGAACAAACTATATTAAAGTATTTAAGAATTAGAAGGTATTATTGCAAGTCTTTTATACTTGTAATAAATATATTATTTAATCAAGTCATAATTCCCTTGTAGGAATAATGGATATTTGAGAAATCCAAGAAATGATTTTGGTATTAAATAAAGTTCTTAAAAGAATACTAATATGTTTAAGAATTGAAAGTATCGTTTCAAGTGTTTTATACTTGTTAGATATAGTAATCAATAAAGGTCATGATTCCCTAAACAGGAATGTTGGATGTTCGCAAATCCAAAGGATGATCTTAATTATTGATAGAATTCTTGAAAGATTAAACTAGAAATTATTGACTAGGTCAAAGTAGTTTAAGAGATGTTTAAGTTCCATAAAAGATAGTGGGAGCTAAGACTAACATAATTCATTAAAGTCATTAATGGATTTAGTAAGTTAGTAAGACATTAACAACAAGGTTTTACCAAGTCGTTAGCCAAAGAGTTAAGAGAAATGATAAATGATCGTTGATTAGATTATTGCATACCTAATAGCGTGATCACAAGTCTTGTGATTGATTATTGCATATCTAATAGGTTGTTAATACTTCAGTGGATAACATAATCATTTAAGGAAATTTCTTTAACTAGTAAGAATATCTACAAATCAAGTAACTAAAAGAGGCTTTAGTTACAAGGAAAATTTTTTGAATTCAAGAAACTAAGAAGTTAATTTCTAATCCTCTTATGTTCGCGGAATTGCATAAAAGGCAATACTGGAATATGTTCTAGATTGTTGCAAGAACAAAATCTAGCAAAGACAAAAGTAATAGTTTCCTAAATACTCGTCTTATATCTTTAGTTTAATAGAAATGATTGGTTTAGTGATAAAGTTACAATTAAAATTGTAAGAATCATTAAGTAATCAACACAAACAAAAGGAATAAGTAATGATCCAGTAATAATTCAGTATCTATGTCCAGTGAGGAATAATACATGAGTTAGTATCATTTTTATTCAGACTTTGTATGTTTTACAACATCCATGAATAAAAGTCCATTTATTCAAAAAGGTATAAATCCGTGATTACTCGTCTTGGTGGGAACCTTGTGGGACGATAACGTCATCGCGGTATTTGGTGGTAGATTCGAAGTTCTTCGAAGATAGCTACACAAGTTTTGTGTAAACCAAATATCGGTGATATTCTGTTGGAGGCTCAACGAATATTGGATTGACCATCGTGACAATACTTCGTGGTTGAAAAGTTCAAAATTATTGTTCACTAAGATTGTCCTTAAGCCTGAGGTATTTGGTTTAGGATACAATGACTAATGTGCTTTGGTTCGTCTTAGACAATTCTGATATATATGTTTGTCATACGAGGCGATACTGGGTACAAAGGAAGTTGTATTTTAAATCGAAATATAACAAGATGGTAATTGCACCTCCTTTTTAGGAGAGATATTTTTAGGTCCTTTGACATGATGAGAAAGTGACAAGTGCACGGCCGTGCCCAAACGAACTGATTTGTTCTTTGTCGTTTATCACAACAGTTTGAATCAAGAAGTCATAAAATGATTTCGAATACAAGAGTTGATAATTTCTATCATGCTCGTATTCGTTGTCACAAATATCGTGCTGCAAGGGATAAGCCTAACATATTTGCCCAAGAAGTAGAGACAGAGTGTTCTTCACTAGGAGACGCTATTAAAGAGTTTTTCATAAACTATACCTGGGTTACGTAAGCTGTTTTTATGGGGTTGGTTACCAACATGCCCATCTAGAAGGCCACTGCAGCTCGTATCATTAAGACAAAGGTTACGAACTTGCACAAGTAGGAGTCTGAAGGATTTATGTGCACAGTTAGTCAACCTATGATGATACATCCATGCCTACGAAACACTTAAGGGTCACACCGGTGAGTGCATGTAATACGAGCAAGATAAGCAATGATACTACGAAGAGGAATGATTCATAATAGTCATTATGAATCAGTTAAGTATTAAGTTAAGTTTAAACTTATTACTAGATTAGTTTGACTAACTAATTAAAACAAGTAGTTGTGCATTTACTAGTTGAGTAAATATACAATGTGTTAATTATAGATTATTCATGATATGATTTAAAGCTATTAAATCATACAGTAATTGGATAATATTGTTGTATAAATTATAGTATAAAGGTTATTATATAATTAATTATTAAGAGTATAAATACAAGTATATAACTCATGTATTTGGGTATCGAATTATTAGTGTATTAATACTAGACATTTGATTGTTAAGTGCAACAATAATAAACCAGTTAAACTATAAGGGATGGAAGTGTAAAAGGATAAGTTTAATTAAGAGATTAATCTTAATTAAACTAGAAGGGCCCTAAGTGAAAGTTCTTCTATTATAAATAGAAGGCTTAGGGATCACTTATGAGGTGACACCACAAAGCCGAAACCCTAGCCCCGTACTTCCTCCATTCGGCCGAACCTAGAACATAACTCTCCGTGTTCTTCGGTCTTCGTGTTCTTCAAGTATTGAAGAACAAGTTCATTGATTAGATCAACTAGAAGATCGCTCGATTTGTTCACCATCAGTGGATCTATCTTAAGCAAACAACAAGGTATGTTTTGGAAAACATCTTTCTCCCTTCTCCCCTCTTGGACGAATTCGACCAAAGAACCCTAGGCTTCTTTGGTTGATGGTCGAACGAACCACACAAGCTATGTGTGTGTTCGAGTTCTTCGTACAAGGTTTCTTTCTTGTTAATCTTTTCTAGATTTCCAACATCCCAATCCTTTAGGGTTTAAGGATTAGGTTTAATCCCACTTCTGCTTTTAGGGATTAAATCAGCTAGTTGGTTTTAACCGGTCAAGAACAAGTTCATGTTCTTAGTCAGTCATGGTTCGAACCAAGTAAACTAGGAGGTCGGTCCTATGGGTCGATGATGTGTTGAAACTAGTTATAAAATAATCACCTAAAATACGCCTTTCCTAGATCACCACACTCTTAGGCAAGTATAACCTAATCGTGAGCAATATAGTTCAGGTAAGTAAATTCGGGTATATTCGTCTCCACAGGGAACAATTAAGATGATTATGTAAGATAAAACTAATTAATTAAACTAAACAAATAATAAAAAGGGGTTTTCATTTGGGATATTTTTATTTGCAAACTGAATAATAAAACTAAAAGAGGTTGTTTAAAATGAACAATAGACTGAAAATGAGGAGAAGGTGTTTCGATATTAAGGAAGATATTCACTATGAGTCGAATCTGCCTAGGTCTAGGTTTGGTTTTTAAGAACCGATTTAATTCATGTTCTAGGAGTTTAAGGGACTAGATTTCTGTCAAAACCTTACAATGAATCTAATATGATCTCTAGGAGTTTCTTCTCAAGAAACCTATTTAAATTCACACTTCTGCTTGTTATTTCTAACTAGGTCCGGCTTTCCGAGACCTTCTAATCCTATGAATTTCCTCTCTAAAGATCAGACTCTAAGTTTCACCTAATTTATTGGTATCAAATCTCGGACCCCTATTTCTAGTGAGTCGCTGACTAGGTCAAAAGGTATGAAAAGTCAGGGGAATTACTAGATCAATTCAATGTTGCCAATATTTTTATTTACAAACTGAATAATAAAACTAAAAGAGGTTGTTTAAAATGAACAATAGACTGAAAATGAAGAGAAGGTGTTTCGATATTAAGGAAGATATTCACTATGACTTGAATCCGTCTAGGTCTAGGTTTGGTTTTTAAGAAACGATTTAATTCATGTTCTAGGAGTTTAAGGGACTAGATTTCTCTCAAAAGCTTACAATGAATCTAATATGATCTCTAGGAGTTTCTTCTCAAGAAACCTATTTAAATTCACACTCCTGCTTGCTATTGCTAACTAGGTCCGGCTTTCCGAGACCTTTTAATCCTAGGAATTTCTTCTCTAAAGATCAAACTCTAAGTTTCACCTAGGTTATTGGTATCAAATCTCGGACCCCTATTTCTAGTGTGTCGCTGACTAGGTCAAAAGGTATGAAAAGTCAGGGGAGTTACTAGATCAATTCAATGTTGTCAATATTTTATCAACCAAGCAATAAACAGATTCAATAATGCAAAAGTAAAGGTTTAACGAAACGGTTCTTTATTAGAAACACATGTTCAAACAATCATCATAAAATCCTAAGAATATCCAAACCTAAAACCCTAACTTCATCTAATCATAGTGAATAAAAGATGATTAGCACATAGACATGCTAAAAATCGTCAAACAAATGTAAATAATCGAATTCATAAACATAGAAATAATCAAAGATGATAAAAAACAATGTTTGATGCTTGAAATCTCGATCTTGAGTGCTCCAATGGTGTTTTTCGGCTGCCTTTCGAGTTAGGTCTAAAAGTCTTTAATTCAGATCTGCAGATTTATTTAAATAGTCATCTGATCGCTAAAAATCGCGTCGCTTTCTTTAATCGCGTCGCTATTTTCGGTATTTCGTGTGAAAACAGAACGCCGAAATCACTAAGGGATTAAAAATCGCGTTTTCAGAAATCGCTAAGGAGATCGCGTCGCGATTTAGTGATCGCGTCGCTATTTCCTGATTTTCTGCACTCTTTCGTTTCTTGTGGTGTTTTGACCCGTTTTTGTTACGTTTTCTTCTATAGCCTGCAAAACACAATGGAAACTACATTTTGAGTGATAACATCATATTTTAATCGATAAACACATATAAAACTAGGTATATTGGCAGAGAAATATATGTATAAATCTGCCAATATCAACATGCCCACACTTGAACTTTGATTGTCCTCAAGCAAATCATCAGTAAAATAATTCAATCAGATATATAAAAAAAATATAATGCAGTCGACAGTTCATCTCAATTCGTTCATAGAAGTACAACAATTTTCAGAACCTAGTCCATTTAGCAGTTAAAATTTTCCACTATATTTTATGCCCAAGTTTGTGTAAAGAATTTAGCTAACTTTTCACAAATCTAATCAAATTTTTAACTATGCTAATTATACTACTTTTAACTTAGATCCTCATCCATTCTTGCATAACCTATAAACACCATCTTTATGAAAATTACCCAACTAGTTAGGTTAAAAGAAGAAAAATTAGTTTATTTATTCATTTCACAACTTATTTGCTTTATTTCTTCATGCTTTGCATGTTTATTTATTTTATTTGATTTTTCATTTCTTTTATTACATGCTTTGCATGCTTGCTAATTTATTTATTTATTTTGTTTGGAAGAGAGAACCACAACTTTCATTGTGAACCCGCATAAAAGACTTTCGACCAACATGTCCAGATCAGTTGACCTTAGAATGCTAGGTTTAAAGGACCCCTAGGGCGTACTCGTCGGGAACCCAAGGTCGGCTAATTCTTCTCCCTAAGTATTTAATTAGGTAATTATTCAAGAATCGATTCGAACCTCAGCTTACATTGTGAACCCGCATAAAAGACTTTCGACCAACATGTCCAGATCAGTTGACCTTAGAATGCTAGGTTTATAGGACCCCTCAGGCGTACTCATCGAGAACACAAGGCCGGATGAATATTCTCACCAATTCTCAAATTTTTCATTTAACTTATTATTTAACAATTTTATTCACGTAAACTAAAAGCTCTTAATCCAACCTAATGTCATCGGGAGCTAGCTTTGCTAATCTTAATTTTCTAAAAGACAATTTTTATCGGTTTACAAGACATTTCAAATTTTCCAAATTAGGAAGTGGTTTAATTAACGAGTTAAAAAGATTATTAGATCGGCAAAAAGCCACAAAAATTGACACATAAAAGCTAGGAAAAATTTTGCCCTTTAAAGTGAACTCTATTGTCTAAAAATTGTTTTCTAAGGTTGAGATGTGTGTAAAAAAAAAATTCTGATTAAACTGGTTTGTTCGTGTTTTAGATGATTTACTAAGAAATACAACAAGTGGTGGATACCACGCCCCATGCCCACACTTAAAACGTTGCATTGCCCTCAATGCAACAAAAATAAAATAGAAAATTATAAACTAAAAAGTAAAAGGCAAAAGGGAATGGTACTCCCTGAAGGTATTGTGAATATTTTTTTTCTGTGTTCCAAGTACTGTTATCATCCAAATGCATGATCCATTTTCGAGCAATTCCATCCAGTTCCAAGCTCATCACATTCTATCAAAACATAACTAAAACAAAAAGTAGAATAACACAGTAAAGTAGTTCAAACATAGCATAAACCAAAGACAAGAGTACTAAGTTGTCGCTAAAAGAAAAAATGAAAATAAACCAAAAGTACAACCAAATCGAAAATAGTCTAAGATAACCAAACACATGGATCAATAATCGGGCCCATCGCGAGGCGGTGTGGGGTCATACTGCTGGAACCAGGCATCATATGACGGGAAGTTCGGCGGTGCTGGCAAACTCGGGCCCCAGTATGGAAGTGAGTGTTGGGCCTCAGCTGGTGCTGCGGAAGCTTGCCAATGGTGGTGTGCCTGACCCCTTTCGGCCTGATAATAATTTAATTTGAAGTTGTAGGTTCGTACCTACCATGTACTGCTGCATCCCACCAAAATCAGTCCTCAAACCTGCCATATCAACCTGCAAAGCATGCACATCAGTATATAAACTCTGATACGGATCAGATGAGGATGGGCCCGCTTGGGAGCCAGATGCTCCAGGGTGCCCATAACCATGATCGAAAACTGGTTCCTCCGTCTCCCGTATCTCCACATCTTCCTGCTCTTGCGGTTGCTCCGGTGCCCTGCGTCTAAACCGTCTCGCAATTTCGGTGGATGGGTTATCCACCCACACATATCTACCATCTTCCACCCCATGTGTTGCATTTCGGATCACCCCCATCCCGTTCATTTGATTGTAATCAATGAAACCCATCTCTATCTTTGTTAAGGTACCCCTCACTCGTGGTGTAAGAGGCATCGCGCCATTTACCAATCGAGTGATGTATTGGCCACCTACAAAGCAACTTTTTCCTTTATGTCCCCGAGCTGGACCATTCAAGAATAAAGCGATGACCATCGGGAGGTTTGTGAAACACTCTGGGTTAACCAACTGATGTAGAAACCAAATGCTCGCTATATTCATTTTTTCGGCACCATCCTTTCGTTGGCGGATGGTGTTGGAGATCATACGGTATAGATAGCGGTGTTCACTGTTTCTAAGTTGCTTGCTCTTTGAGTACCTTGAACTCCATACCCCTACACCAAGTGCGGTCCATATCTCTCCTACATCACGGCTCGGTATAAATTGGCCCCGACGCGAGTAGGAGATGAAATGCCGGTGATTTCTTTGGGCTTGGGTGTAGAGCCCAGGTTGATAGCGAATTGAATTAGTGAACAGTGAACCCATTGATGGGCTACCTGGTAATAAATGAATGGATATGGCTGCGGGATCGTTGTAGGCGGTGGTGCGTTCCAAGTGGTATGTGGAAAGGAACTCTAGCACAAGCTCGGCATAGATTGGTTCCCTTAGTGTAAGGGCGACCTCCCAAGCATTGCACGTGAATATCACGCGCCCATTATTGTCCGAAATTTTCTCGTAAAATAGGCTCGGATATCCCCCTCTTTCCCCAAGGCCGCAAGTTCGTCCCATTTAGGTATTCGGCCCGCATGCACCTTTTTATGCATTATTCTATCCCTTCTTTGCTCATATATGGCTCGAGTGATTTCGTTGCGGATATTATCGAATTTTTCAAATGTATGATGAAGTTCGTTTTCCTTAAGAACCAAGGGGAATCCATCAGTATGAAGTGCTATTGGTAATTCGAATTCTTCCTCATATTCCACCGCAATTTCTTCTTCTGATTCGGATGATGAATGATCTGGTGAAGGTTGGGGTTGAGGGACCCTAGATGAGGATGACTTCTTTGAAGCTCTTGTAGGTTTCGGCTAATAACAAAATAAAAGAATAATCATTAGAAGTGTTATTTAACAGAAAAGTTACAAAATGAATAAGGAATTGATATGCTTTTTCTAATTTAAACTCCAATTTCCCGTACCCACACTTAGTTGTTAATCTAAGTGTGAAACTATGTAAAAACTTACCAATTTTCCTTACCCACACTTAGTTGTTAAACTAAGTGTGACATTATTTAACACTTATAATGATTGTTTTATAGTTAAAATTTTAATTGTATAAGCTTGTAATGTAGTTGTCAAAAATAGGAACCCAATTTAGCAAAATTTTACCACAATGTGAAAAAATTGACAAGTATTTATATCATTCATCAAAAATTGACTCATTAACACAATGTAGAAGATTTAACAAGCAAAATAGAATTAATTTTCGGGTTTTTGACAAGAACAAACCCTAGTTCATAAGTTTTCTTCCTAAAAACCAAAATCAAGCCCTAAAATTCGGAATCTATACTAGGGTTTTGCTACAATTCGAATTACTATCAATCTATGGCTTAAATCTACAAGTACTCAAGCAAAAATCAGACGAAAATAGCAAACATTCAAGAATTTCGGATTTGGCAAGAACATCCGTAAAAACATAAGAATTCGGAGGATATCGGCCGGATTTTGGGGTTTTGGTGGTGGAATCGCTGAAAAATCGCGAAGGGGAAAAAAGGGTTTGGCTGCGTTTGCTGTTCTGGACGAGGCGGAAGTATTTAAGTGCGACACAGATCGCGTCGCGATCAGAAGATCGCTTAGCGATTTCGGGCGGACCCGGATACTGGCCTTAGCGATCTCAAAAACGCTATTTTGGGGGTCTTAGTTATTTCGGTGTTCTGTTTGGCGACCATTTGGACGAAAATTTTAACTTTTTTTTTATTTTTTATTATTATTATTTTTAACGAAAAGAAAACGCAGAAAGGAAAGGGAAAAACAACTAAACACGGGTTGCCTCCCGAGAAACGCTTCATGGATTCACGAGTCTAGAGCTTGACTCGGTGTTGCTCTTTTACTTCTTTTTGCCCATCATGACGAAATGCACCTCCTCCGTCTCGGTCACGCTTTCATTCTCGTCTTCATAATACAGCTTCAAGCGATGCCCGTTAACACTGAAATGACCATTTTCGGTTAAGAGGTCGACGTATCCCGTTGGGTGTTGTTTTAAAACGGTATAGGGACCCACCCATTTTGACTTAAGTTTTCTCAGCAAAAACTTGTATCGAGATTGATAAATGAGGACCTTGTCACCCGGTTGGAAGCATTTATGAGTTTTCAGTTTCTTATCGTGTAAATACTTGCTTCTTTCTTTGTAGATTCGGGAGTTTTCATATGCTTCAAATCTGTGTTCATCGAGAAGATTGAGTTGATGATTATGTTCGGTCCCGGCGGGAACGATGCTCATGTCACATTCTTTGATAGCCCAATAGGCTTTGTGTTCGATCTCGAATGGAAGGTGACATGCTTTCCCGTAAATCATCTGATATGGAGTATGGCCGATAGGAGTTTTGTAGGCGGTACGGAGTGCCCAAAGAGCATCTTCAAGTCGTTGAGACCACAACTTGGGATTTTTCTCAATGGTTTTCTCGAGAATTCTTTTTAAGGCCCGATTAGTGTTCTCGACTTGACCACTAATTTGTGGATGATATGCGGTCGAGAAACGATGGTGGACACCGTATCATTGGAGAGTTTTCTCCACAAGATGGTTGGCAAAATGCGTGCCATGATCACTAATCAGCACCCTCAGGCAACCGAACCGGCAGAAAAGAGATTTCAGAAAATTGATTACGACTCGGGCATCGTTAGTTGGAAGAGCTTTTGCCTCAGCCCATTTGGAGACGTAATCAACAGCAACAAGGATATATTTATTACCTTGGGAGCTCGGAAATGGACCCATGAAGTCAACGCCCCAAATATCGAAGACCTCACAAACTTGGATGCCATGTTGTGGCATTTCATCCCGTTTGGAGATGCTTCCGGTTCGTTGGCATGCATCACAAGTTTTGACCAATTCTTGTGCATCTTTGAAGATCGTTGGCCAATAGAAACCCGCATCAAGAACTTTTCGGGCGGTGTAGTTTGGACCGAAATGTCCACCGGTGGGGCCTCTATGACATTTGTTGAGAATGTCATGAGCTTCATCACCGGAAACGCACCGCCTATGCATCAAATCAGGACCGACCCGGAAAAGATGTGGAGCATCCAATGGTAATATTTGATATCTGAAAAGAATTTCCCTTTTTGTTGATGGGTCATTCCTTTAACAAGAACACCCGCCGCTAAATAATTTGCAAAATCAGCGAACCACGGATCGTTGGTGTCTTGTAAAGTGTTGACCGCCTCGATAAATTCATCGGGAAATGTATCATGAATCCCGTCTTCATTGCACTCCTCAAGATGAGGGTTCTCTAATCGGGATAGATGATCCGCCGCAAGATTTTATGCACCTTTTTTATCTTTTATCTCAATGTCGAATTCTTGTAGGAGAAGAATCCAACGAATGAGACGCGGTTTTGCATCTTGCTTGGCGAAAAGATATTTCAATGCTGAGTGATCCGTATAGACAATCATTTTGGATAAAACAAGATACAGACGGAATTTGTCAAAGGTGAAAACCACTGCAAGGAGTTCCTTTTCAGTTGTGGTGTAATTCGCCTGAGCACCGGTGAGTGTTCGGTTCGCGTAATAAATGGGTTGGAAATGATTGTTTATACACTGACCCAAACCTGCACCTAGTGCGAAATCACTAGCATCGCACATGAGTCCGAATGGTAACTCCCAATTGGGAGATAACATGATAGGAGCTTCTGTGAGCCGATTCTTTAAAAGGGTGAAGGCTTCCACACATTCGGGAGAGAACACGAAAGGTGTATCCTTTTCGAGAAGATGAGTCATGGGTCGGGTTATCTTGGAAAAATCCTCGATGAACCGACGATAGAATCCCGCATGACCTAAGAAACTTCTCACATATTTAACATTTGAAGGGGGAGGTAATTTAGAAATGACATCGATTTTTGATTTATCGGCCTCGATCCCCTTCGCTGAAATTTTGTGACCTAACACGATGCCTTCGCGCTCCATGAAATGACACTTTTCCCAATTAAGCATGAGATTTGATTCCTCGCACCTAATGAGAACCCGCTCTAAGCTAGAAAGACATGACTCGAAGGAGTCTCCGAATACTGAGAAATCATCCATGAAGACTTCCATACAGTCCTCGATCATGTCTTGGAAAATCGCGGTCATGCATCGCTGAAATGTTGCAGGAGCGTTGCATAACCCGAAAGGCATCCTTCGATACGCGAATGTACCGAAGGGGCACGTGAAGGTGGTTTTTTTTCCTGATCTTGGGGATCGATCGGGATTTGAATGTAGCCGGGAAAACCGTCAAAAAAACAATAGAAGTTGTTTCCGGCTAATCTCTCCAACATCTGATCGATGAATGGTAAAGGAAAGTGATCCTTTCGAGTGGCTTCGTTGAGTCTGCGGTAATCGATGCAGACTCTCCATCCCATGACAGTACGAGTAGGAACGAGTTCGTCCTTATCGTTACGCACAACTGTCATTCCCCCTTTTTTCGGAACCACTTGGACCGGACTCACCCAAGGACTATCAGAAATGGGATAGATGAGCCCTGCATCAAGCAGTTTAAGAACTTCCTTCTTCACGACTTCTTTCATGTTGGGATTTAAACGCCTTTGTCTCTGCACACTAGGTTTAAAGTTTTCTTCCATTAAGATTTTATGTGTACAAAAAGAAGGGTTTATACCCGGAATATCTGCGGTTTTCCAAGCTAGAGCTTTTTTATGTGTTTTTTAAATTTTTAATAAACTTTCTTTTTCAGGAGGAGCTAGAGCAGATGAGATAATGACAGGCAAGTCAGATTCCCCTTGAAGGAAAGCATACTCTAAATGATCAGGTAATGGCTTAAGCTCGAGAGATGGAGGGTCCTCAAAAGATGTTTTAATTCGAAGTTTTTGGTTCGGGTCGAATTTTTTAAAAATTACTTCATTTTCTTCCGAATCCTCTTCATCAAGGTGAAGAAGTTCCTCGAGCTCTGAGAGATCTTGGATGGATTCGGGAGAGTCTAGAGTGACATCACCATATGTAGTGATGTCATCGCAATCTAGGTTAAGAAATGAGGAATTTCCTCCTCCATGCATACATCGATGATGTCGATGAAATTGCACGTGTCATCGGAGGCAGAGCTATGCTTCATCGCTTTCTCAATGGAGAAAGTGACTCGGTCATTCCCGACACCTAGACTAAGGTGTTGTTCAGCAACCAAGATTATGGCACTGGCAGTGTTCAGAAAGGGTCTCCCTAAGATGAGAGGGATATTTGGTTCTTCCGGGATGTCTAGGATAACAAAATCAGCAGGAAATATGAACCTATCTACCTTAACCAAAACGTTTTCTGCTATGCCTAATGGGTATTTAAACGATAGGTCTGCTAATCTAACACGCATCCTAGTCGGTCTAAGGTCTTTTATTCCTAATTTAAGAAACACGGACAAAGGCATTAAGCTGATGCTATCTCCTAAATCAGCTAGTGCCTTACAGGGCGGTAAATTATCTATGAGACAAGGGATTATAAAACTCCCTGGATCACCCTTCTTTGGAGGTATTTTTGGCTGGAGGATAGCTGAGCATTCCTCGCTTAATATTGTTGACGACACCTCCTCCGTTTGCTCCTTGCTTGAGACCAAGTCCTTGATGAATTTCCCGTAATTTGGCATACCAGCTAACACGTCAACCAAAGGAACGTTAATGCGCACCTGTTTAATCATCTCAACAAACTTACCATATTTTTCCTTAAGTTTTTCTTTCCTCAAACGTTGAGGAAAGGGGACTTTCGGTGTGTAGGAGTTTGTTGCATCTGTTTTGGTGGACCTGTGCGTCTCCTTTGGTTTTGCCTTTTCTGGCTCGGTTGGAATTTCAACATTCTGCATAGCCCTCTCCTCTTCCTCAGCTGGAGTTTCCTCATTAACATGTGTATCAAAAGAATTTCATCAGTATTTAATACAGGTGAACTTACCATTTTACCACTCCGAGTGGTGATAGCTTTAATATTCTCGAATCCCCGTTTAGGATTATCTTGTGTACGGGGTGGTAAATTTCCTTGAGGACGTTCTTGTAGAATTTCGGCCATCTTGCCCAGGTTTCTCTCTAAACTTTGAATTGCTGCCTGATGATTTCTGATTATTTGATCTTGTTCTTCAGCTTTCTTGTCTTGTTTTTCCATATATTTTTCGAGCATAATTTCCATTGAAGACTTTTGCCCTTGACCCGCGGCATTCTGAGCATTTTCTCGAGGTGGTTGATTCATCTGATTATCACGTTGGAAACCAAGGGGTTCGAGTTTCTCGGGGGATAATTATTATTTTGGTTATTATTATTATAACCTCTGTTGTTATTGTACCCCTGATTATTATTGGTGTACGCTTGATTTCCGCCCTGATAATTTCCTCGGTACCCATTGTTGATGTAATTCAACTCTTCTTCCGCAGACATTATCGGTTGATTATGCTGACATTCTTTTGTGAGATATGGCCCTTTGCATATATCACATCCAACCTGTATAGCATGTAAACAACTGGTTATTTTATCTAATTTACGCTCAAATACCTGTTGGTTATTCTTAATTGCAGCCACTTCATCATGTTGTCAATCATCAACTGCCTTTAGGGATGCATGATTCTGCCCGACTCGTCTGTCGGATGTCCATTCCAGACTATGCATCGAGATGTCTTCAAGAAGTTGATACACTTGAGTTGGGGTTTTGTACATGAATAGTCCGCCACTTGAGGAATCGAGGAGGGAACGAGATGCGTGATCCAATCCCCTGTAGAAAATATGTACTATGTTATTCTTCTCTAACCCGTGGTTGGGACATTTCCGTAGTAAACTTTTCAGTCTTTCCCAGGCCTCCGTTTGAAGGAATTGTGTGCACAGTTAGTCAACCTATGATGATACATCCATGCCTACGAAACACTTAAGAGTCACACATGTGAGTGCATGTAATACGAGCAAGTTATGCAACGATATTACGAAGAGGAATGATTCATAATAGTCATTATGAATCAGTTAAGTATTAAGTTAAGTTTAACTTATTACTAGATTAGTTTAACTAACTAATTAATACAAGTATTTGTACATTTACTAGTTGAGTAAATATACAATGTGTTAATTAAAGGTTATCCATGATATGATTTAAAGCTATTAAATTATATAGTAATTGGATAATATTATTGTGTAAATTATATAAAGGTTATTATATAATTAACTATTAAAAGTATAAATACGAGTATATATAATTCGTATATATGGGTACCGAATTATTAGTGTGTTAATACTAGACATTTAAAAGTTAAGTGCAACAATAATAAACTAGTAAAACTATAAGGGTTTAAAGTGTAAGAGATAAGTTTAATTAAGAGATTGATCTTAATTAAACTAGAAGGGCCCTAAGTGAAAGTCCTTCTATTATAAATAGAAGGCATGGGGTTCCCTTATTCCTTTGATCACTAAGTTCGAAACCCTAGGCTCCTCCTTGTTTTGGTTTCGGCCGAACACACCAAGAACACCAAGTTTGGTGTTCTTCGTTCTTCATGTTCTTCATTCGTTCTTCGTGTTCTTCAAGTCTTGAAGATCCAAGTTCGTTGCAAGTGATCATCTAGAGGATCGTTCGTCGTGTTCATCATCAGTGGACTTATCTTAAGCATTAACCTAAGGTATGATTCATGGAACACTCTTCCTCCTTCTCCTCTTGTGCGACGGACGAGAACACCAAGAACCCTAGGGTTCTTGGTGAGTGTTCGACAAACACACATTCATTGTGTGTGTTTGAGTTTTTCGTACAAGGTTTCTTTCTTTTTAACCTAATCTAGTTTTCCAACATCCCAATCCTTTAGGATTTAAGGATTAGGTTTAATCCCAGTTCCGCATTTAGGGATTAAATCAGCTAGTTGGTTTTAACCGATCAAGAACAAGTTCATGTTCTTGGTCAGCAAAGTTCGAACCAAGTACACTAGGAGGTCGACCCAAGTGGTTGATCAGTCGCATGGTGCGTAGTAAATCCCTATAGTGGTATCAGAGCGTTGGTTTAGAGATCTAGACTAGATTAACAAAGATTGTTTGTTTACTTTAATTTTAAGTTTTTTTTTTTGTTTCAAGATCTTTCTTCTTCTTCATAATTTTCAAAAAAGGGAAGAACCCTAGGACCAAGAATATTAAACTAGTCTAAGTTTAATTGGTCAAGAAGGTTTCTAAAAACCCTAGCAATTTTCAAAAATACTAGGAAGAACCCTAGGATCAAGTATGTTAAACAAGATATGTTTAATTGATCAAAAGGATTCTTTCTTTACTTCCTTAAATTTTCGTGACCATAGGAAGAACCCTAGGATCAAGTATGTTAAACAAGATTTGTTTAATTGATCAAAAGGATTTTTTCCTAATCCCTTAGAGATTTCGAAAATCTAGAGGTTACTTGGACACCAAGTTTATTAAACTAGCCTAGTTTAATTGGTGGAAAAGTTTCCTAGGCTTAAGAATTTCGAAACCCTAAAGAACCCTAGAACATTAAACTAGTTTAAGTTTAATAGTTTAAAAGTATTAATTAGGATAATAATCTAAAACCTAGTTAATTAAACAAGTTTATGTTTAATATGTTTAATTATTATTTTGATAGATTTATTTAACTAGTTCTTTAAACCTAGTAATTTAGACAAAGTTTTATTGTCTATAAGGTTTAAATTAAAAAGTTTAAATAAATTTAGTAAAGGTTATAATTTATCTTAGAATTTAAACAAAGTTTATTTTTTAATAGGATTGATTAAAAAATTAATCTTTTAACTAAAATAATGCCTTTGATCAAGAAAGTCAAAACCCTAGTTTTGATTGGTCAAAAAACAAGATTAGGGTTCATCTAATTAATTTAGGGAATTAATGAGGATTAAAAGAAAAAGGGTGTTAATTTTTAAGTTCTAAAATTAATAAGGTGTATTTAATTATTTATATATATGTATTAAAATTTTCGGAATTTTTAATTATTAGGTAAATTTAAATTTTAAAAGATATAATAAGTTTATACGTATTTTAATTAGATTAAGTTAGAATACATATGTATAAATTAGATGTAATATTCTTATTAGAATGTTACAAGTTTATTATAAAATATACATATATACGAATACATTAAAATACAAGATAAAATAGAACAATTAAAAAGGGTAATGTTATTTTGATCTTTAAAGGATAATATTATAGCTAGTTATTGTATAAGTTATAATATAATTAAAGCTAGAAAGTACAAAGTTATGATTTCATTATAACTTGAAATTGTACAAGTTGAAATTATATGATTAACTAGAAATATACAAAGTTATATATATATTAAGGTGTATAAAGTTATAAGTTAATATAACTAGGTAATTATACAAGTATAATATAAGTATTTTACAAGTTATGTAATATACTAGATTAATGATCAAGTAAAAATAACAAGAACCTATATTTAACAAGTTCAAGTTAAATATAAGAAAGGTTTAAACAAACTAAGAATTATTATATATAGTCTTTATATAATAGGTTTATTAGTTTCACCAAGTATAAACCAGTGATTGTGTTTGCTTAAGTTCCATCATGGTTGTTGGAGCTAGTGGTAGCTACGTAAAAAAATTCATAAAGTTTGTAAGTATGTCGTTAAGACATAAGTCTTTGGTCGAATCTAATAGGTCAAACAAATGTTTAATTTTATTATTAGACATATGAAAAGCTAGGTGTGTTAAACTAGGTTTATGTTTCAAGTTTATGAATCATAAAAGGAATTAAAAGTTTAACATAAGTTTTCAAATTTTTTCAAGTAAGATAAAACAAGTAAAACGTCTTGTACACCTCGTTTAAGGTATACATATAAGAGCGTGTAAATTCTTGAAACTATAAGTTTTAAAGAATAGTTCTTATGTTTTAAAAAGGGTGTCTTGTAGAATTCCTCAATTCACGAGTCACACATTTTAAACAAGGATTAAGATTGGAATAAAGGTTTAAGTTTAGTTTTAAGACTTAAACAAACCCAAGAAAATCTTAGATCGAAGTACTATCCACCTAATGGGACACCTCACTTGTTAAATGATATTCATATTGTAAGGATAAATAACCTTAGATATGGATTCAAATCATTGCGAATGTTAGGGTGCGTAAGGTTCTGTGATAATCGGGAGTCCCGGCGCAGAGCATCACACTGTCTTAGATGGTCTGATCTACTTTGGTGATAATCGGGAGTCCCGGCCCAAAAAGTACTTGAGTAGAATAAACATACTAGACTTTATTACTAACTTAGAAATGTACAATTAGATTGTACAAAGTTGTAATAAGTTATAAGTCTAAAGATTCTAAGACCCCTAGGAATTGTGTGAAGTCTTGATACGATCGGTAAGGATGTTACCTACCAGAAATAGCATGTCTCGTCGGGAAGTGCCCAAACCTTGCGGCGAGAATGTGATATATGGATCCTAGGCCTAAAATATAAATTATGGGTTTATAATATATTTTAGAGAATGTTTATTGATGATTACTAATTAAATTGTAGATGGCAGCAACAACCATAGCGACACGTACCAACAATCTCTCACTACGCTTGTTTCTAGAAAAGGACAAATTGAATGGGTTAATGTTTCTCTATTGAAAGCGTGATCTTCAGATTATGCTTACGCATGAGAGAAAAGAAAATGCATAGAATAAGCAATACTAAATGCTCCTACCGCGAATGCTAGAAATGAACCAGGATAAGCATATTACGCTTATAGGGTGTTCAAATCTTGCAAGATGGTTAAGGGATCATCGGTAAGTGCTCACGTCATGAAAATGAAAGAGCACATGGATCATCTTAAATGAATAGGATACCCAATATCGTTGTAGTTAGCAACAGTAATGATACTCAACTCGTTGTTAGATGACTATAAGTCTTATGTAGTTAACTACAACATGCATAACATGGAGCAATCCATTGATGAGTTACATTCCATGCTCATGACTACTGAGTTGATTTGGGGACCAAGTTTAAGAATGATCTCGTAGTAACCGATGATGGTAGTGATCAGAGAAAGAGGCGCAGTGGAAAGGGAAAGGATAAAACCGATCCCAGCCACGACGTGCCTAGAGGGTAATGGAGTCAAACAAAACGGTCAAGAAGGTAAAGCCAAACAAGGACCGAGAAACGGTGTCTTGGTTGTGGCAAGGTCAAAGGGTAGGAGGCAATGCTTGCTCCTTAGTTGACTTGACCAACTTCTAGATACTCGCTTCCTACTTGTAAAAATTTCATTACAAGTAACTCAACTTTAGCAATCGCTTATTACATAAGATGATAAATGAGATGACCGGCATGAGATGGTGATGATTCCACGAGCACCAAGATTTTATAAGTCAGTATTTTCATGGATTCAGTAAAAACAATTTTATTTTATTGTTTGAATAATTTTTTTATTTTATGTTAAAACAAAGTTTTTGGTTTTAATAAATTCGAATCCATGGTTGAATTATATTGTGTGCATGTGTGATAATTACACTAGTCAAGGTTTATGACTAGATTGTAAGTCAAGTTTTTGATTTACTTATATTTCATGTTTATATATATTTGTTTGATTGTTGTATAAATAATGTCTTGATAGCTCAAGGTATTTAGATGCTAGTAATTAGAAAGTTTTTCTAATGAAAGTATTTAAGAGTTTTATGGAAGCATAAGGTTCAAGGGTTGTTGAACTTAGTTAAAACATCTTAAGTAATAGTCATTACTTATGATAGAAAGTTTTAAAGTATTAGTATTAATATGGTATGATTATATTGGATATAATCAAGATAGACTTTAAGAGTATTATTACAAGTCTTTTATACTTGTAGTAAGGGAATTAATGGAGTCATAATTCCCTAATAGGAATAATTGGATATTCGTATAATCCAAGTAAAATGACTTAGACATTAAATGACTCTTAAAAGGGACAAACTATATTAAAGCATTTAAGAATTAAAAGGGGTTATTGCAAGTCTTTTATACTTGTAATAAATACAATATTTAATCAAATCATAATTCCCTAATAGGAATAATGGATATTTGAGAAATCCAAGTAATGACTTTGGCATTAAATAAGATTCTTAAAATAATACTAATGTGTTTAAGAATTGGAAGTATGGTTCCAAGTGTTTCATACTTGTTAGATTCAGTAATCAATAAAGATCATAATTCCCTAAACAGGAATGTTGGATATTCGCAAATCCAAAGGATGATCTTAATTATTGATAGAATATTTAAAAGGATTAAACTACAAGTTATTGACTAGGTCAAAGTAGTTTAAGAGATGCTTAAATTCCATAAAAGTAAGTGGGATTACTAATATTATTCGTTAAAGATGTTAATGAATTTAGTAAGTAAGACATTAACAACAAGGTTTTACCAAGTCGTTAGCCAAAGAGTTGAGAGAAATATAAATGATCGTTAATTAGACTATTGCAAACCTAATAGCGTGATCACAAGTCTTGTGATTAATCATTTCATATCTAATAGGTTGTTAACACTTCAGTGGATAACACAATCATTTAAGGAAATTTCTTTAACTAGTAAGAATATCTACAAATCAAGTAACTAAAAGAAGCTTTAGTTACAAGGATGAATTTTATGAATTCAAGAAACTAAGGAGTTAATTTCCAATCCTCCTATGTTTACTGAATTACATAAAAGGCAAGACTAGAATATGTTCTAGATTGTTGCAAGAACAAAATCTAGCAGAGGCAAAAGTAATAGTATTCCTAAATATTCATCTTATGTCTTTAGTTTAATAGAAATGATTAGTTTAGTGATAGACTTACAATTAAGTTTGTAAGAATCATTAAGTAATCAACACGAACGAAAGGAATAAGTAATGATCCAGTAATAATTCAGTATCTATGTCCAGTGAGGAATAGTACATGAGTTAGTATCATTTCTATTCAGACTTTGTATGTTTTACATCATCCATGAATAAAAGTCTATTTATTCAAAAAGATACAAAAATCCGTGACTACTTGTCTTGGTGGGAACCTCGATGGGACGTTAACGTCATCGCGGTATTTGGTGGTAGATTCGAAGTTCTTCGAAGATAGCTACACAAGTTTTGTGTAAACCAAATATCGGTGATATTCTGTTGGAGCTCAACGAATATTGGATTGACCACCGTGACAATACTTCGTGGTTGAAAATTTCAAAAGTATTGTTCACTAGGATTGTCCTTAAGCCTGGGGTATTTGGTTTAGGATGCAATGACTAATGTGCTTTGGTTCAACTCAGACAATTCTGAAATATGTTTGCCATACGAGGCGATACTGGGCACAAAGTAAGTTGTATTTTAAATCGAAATATAACAAGATGGTAATTGAACCTCCTTTTAAGGAGAGATATTTATAGGTCCTTTGACATGATGAGAAACTGACAAGTGCACGGCCGTGCCCAAACGAACTGATCTGTTCTTTGTTGTTTATCACAGCAGTTTGAATCAAGAAGGTCATAAAATGATTTCGAATACATGAGTTGATAATTTCTACCATGCTCGTATTCGTTATCACAAATATCGTGCTGCAAGGGATAAGCCTAACAACGTTTCCCAAGAAGTAAAGACAGAGTGTTCTTTACTAGGAGACGCTATTAATAGTTTTTTATAAAACTATACCAGGGTTACATAAGCTGTTTTTATGGGGTTGGTTACCTACATGCCCATCTAGAAGGCCACTGTAGCTCGTATCATTAAGACAAAGGTTACAAACTTGCACAAGTGGGAGTCTGAAGGAATTATGTGCACAATTAGTCAACCTATGATGATACATCCATGCCTACGAAACACTTAAGGGTCACATCGGTGAGTGCATGTAATACGAGCAAGTTATGCAACGATACTACGAAGAGGAATGATTCATAATAGTCATTATGAATCAGTTAAGTATTAAGTTAAGTTTAACTTATTACTAGATTAGTTTAACTAACTAATTAATACAAGTATTTGTACATTTACTAGTTGAGTAAATATACAATGTGTTAATTAAAGGTTATCCATGATATGATTTAAAGCTATTAAATCATATAGTAATTGGATAATATTATTGTGTAAATTATATAAAGGTTATTATATAATTAACTATTAAAAGTATAAATACGAGTATATATAATTCGTGTATATGGGTACCGAATTATTAGTGTGTTAATACTAGACATTTAATAGTTAAGTGCAACTATAAAAAACTAGTAAGACTATAAGGGTTTAAAGTGTAAGAGATAAGTTTAATTAAGAGATTGATCTTAATTAAACTAGAAGGGCCCTAAGTGAAAGTCCTTCTATTATAAATAGAAGGCATGGGGTTCCCTTATTCCTTTGATCACTAAGTTCGAAACCCTAGGCTCCTCCTTCTTTTTGTTTCGGCCGAACACACCAAGAACACCAAGTTTGGTGTTCTTCGTTCTTCGTGTTCTTCATTCGTTCTTCGTGTTCTTCAAGTCTTGAAGATCCAAGTTCGTTGCAAGTGATCATCTAGAGGATCGTTCGTCGTGTTCATCATCAGCGGACTTATCTTAAGCATTAACCTAAGGTATGATTCATGGAACACTCTTCCTCCTTCTCCTCTTGTGCGACGGACGAGAACACCAAGAACCCTAGGGTTCTTGGTGAGTGTTCGACAAACACACATTCATTGTGTGTGTTCGAGTTTTTCGTACAAGGTTTCTTTCTTGTTAACCTAATCTAGTTTTCCAACATCCCAATCCTTTAGGATTTAAGGATTAGGTTTAATCCCAGTTCCGCATTTAGGGATTAAATCAGCTAGTAGGTTTTAACCGGTCAAGAACAAGTTCATGTTCTTGGTCTGCAAGGTTCGAACCGAGTACACTAGGAGGTCGACCCAAGTGGTTGATCAGTCGCATGGTGCGTAGTAAATCCCTACACCGTTATCTTTTCACATGACTCCTGCATAAAAGCCAAAATATCAGTTTTAAGTTTATCAGCCTTAGCTGGTGAAAAATAACGAGTAATAAAACGGCTTCGGAGTTCATTCCAAGTCATAATAGTGCCTGGCTCTAATGACTTAACCCATTCTTTTGCATCCCCAACTAAGCTGAAGGGAAACAATCTCAATCTCCTGGCATCAATTGTTACATCTCTTTGCTTGAACAGTTCACAAATCTCTAGAAAGTTTTCTAGATGTCTATTGGGATCATTGCATAATCTTCCGTCAAAATTCAGATCCCGCACCATACTGATGAATTGCCCTTTAATCTCGAAATTGATATTATTCAATTCGGGTACTGTGATGGATGGATTAGGACCAGTTGGTGATGTTTGCCTGGTGTTCCACATGGGCTGCTCTGGTGGCAGATCTGGTGGTGCTTGATCTCCCATATCGTAAATTGGGTTTTCAATAGATTGAAAGTTGATTGACTCGAGGTATTGCGCTGCTAAAATTGCTCTACGTCGCTGGCGAAGAAGTCTCTCTGGTTCAGAAAACGGTGATAACGGATCTGAATCAGAGCTACGGGTCATACACCTGCAAAACATAAAGCAAATCGTAAAAACGCAACAGTTTAACAACCTCAATGAAAACCAAACAGGTAATAAAAACGATTAAAATAACTTGTTTAGAAATAAATCTCTAGACAAGGATCGATTAACAAATTATGTCTGAATTACTAATCTCACAACTGTTCCCCGGCAGCGGCGCCAAAAACTTGATGTGTTGAAACTAGTTATAAAATAATCACCTAAAATACGCCTTTCCTAGATCACCACACTCTTAGGCAAGTATAACCTAATCATGAGCAATATAGTTCAGGTAAGTAAATTCGGGTATATTCGTTTCCACAGGGAACAATTAAGCTGATTATGTAAGATAAAACTAATTAATTAAACTGAACAAATAATTAAAGGGGTTTTCATTTGGGATATTTTTATTTGCAAACTGAATAATAAAACTAAAAGAGGTTGTTTAAAATGAACAATAGACTGAAAATGTAGAGAAGGTGTTTCGATATTAAGGAAGATGTTCACTATTAGTCGAATCCGTCTAGGTCTAGGTTTGGTTTTTAAGAACCGATTTAATTCATGTTCTAGGAGTTTAAGGGACTAGATTTCTCTCAAAACCTTACGATGAATCTAATATGATCTCTAGGAGTTTCTTCTCAAGAAACCTATTTAAATTCACCCTCCTGCTTACTATTTCTAACTAGGTCCGGCTTTCCGAGACCTTCTAATCCTAGGAATTTCTTCTCTAAAGATCCGACTCTAAGTTTCACCTAAGTTATTGGTATCAAATCTCGGACCCCTATTTCTACTGAGTCGCTGACTAGGTCAAAAGGTATGAAAAGTCAGGGGAATTACTAGATCAATTCAATGTTGTTAATATTTTATCAACCAATCAATAAACAGATTCAATAATGCAAAAGTAAAGGTTTAACGAAAAGGTTCTTTATTAGAAACATAAATGTTCAAACAATCATCATAAAATCCTAAGAATATTCAAACCTAAAACCCTAACTTCATCTAATCATAGTGAATAAAAGATGATTAGCACATAGACATGCTAAAAATCGTCAAACAAATGTAAAGAATCGAATTCATAAACATAGAAATAATCAAAGATGATAAAAAACCCAATGTTTGATGCTTGAAATCTCGATCTTGAGTGCTCCAATGGTGTTTTTCGGCTGCCCTTCGAATTAGGTCTAAAAGTCTTTAATTCAGATCTGCAGATTTATTTAAATAGTCATCTGATCGCTAAAAATCGCGTCGCTATCTTTAACCGCGTCGCTATTTTCGGTATTTCGTGTGAAAACAAAACGCCGAAATCACTAAGGGATTAAAAATCGCGTTTTGGGAAATCGCTAAGGAGATCGCGTCGCGATTTAGTGATCGCGTCGCTATTTCGTGATTTTCTGCAGTCTTTCGTTTCTTGTGGTGTTTTGACCCGTTTTTATTACGCTTTCTTCTATAGCCTGCAAAACACAATGGAAACTAAATTTTGAGTGATAACATCATATTCTAATCGATAAACACATATAAAACTAGGTATATTGGCAGATACATAGGGTGTATATATATATATATATATATATATATATATATATATATATATATATATATATATATATATATATATATATATATATATATATAAATCTGCCAATATCAGTTGATCAGTTGCTAGAAGTTATGTGAAACCCTACAGAAGATAATAACGGGTTGTCATAAGAATAATTCTAGAGAAACAAATTAATTAGGAAGAACCGTTACGATACCCATAATTAACCCTATTCAATGCCCATGATCAACCATGGTCAGTTTTCCAATTTGAAAATGTTTCTCAGTTTAGATTAAGACCACAAAATAATCATAATCAGTTTATAAAATCTATATATAACACACGTACCTATTCACGAAATTACACAATTTTCCTATCTTTTGTTTGGCCTTCAAGCAATTGGTATCAACTTATCCTCACCAAGCTGCAACACTGTCCCTAAAAATGGTATGACTATTCATCTACTATTATGTGTACATTTTTTTTATTAAATTTTGTTATCACACAATATATAATTATCTCATATTATTTCCAGATTGCACCGTATGCAGGGCAGACACTAATATTTATTGCATTTGTGTTGGATACTACTATTTTATAGTTTGATAAAACAAATATATATAAATAGTTTCTGGAAAATACAAAGAATAAATTTTTGTTGAAATACAATGTGTGTGTGTTCGCAGAAAAATAAATACCTGAAATTTACGGGAGTAAATGGCTGAAAACTTTTCCTAAAAGTGCAGCAACATAACACATGTCGGTTTCTCATACTTTCAATTTATTTAACCCAACTATTTATTATTTATGTTTTTTTATTTAATTTCCATATTTTTGGGAGAAATAACCTTCCGTATAAAATGATGAAGTACAAGTACTTATAATATTAAATTTGTTCTTAAAGATAACCATAAGGGGATATGGATAAACTAACAAAACACCCTAATTCAGCAAGTTTATCCTTATGACCACTATTGAAGCAATTATGATTATGCAACACCACTGAGACAATTTGGTATAAAATTTTTAGGGTCTGCATTAATACTTATGACCATGTGTTAGATCTAATCCATTGCAATCAATCCATATATTGTTTAATTTGAAGAAGATAAACTTGATCTTGTAAGTATTCTAGTGAGAGAGTAGAGAGAGAAAGAGAGGGAAGCTTTCAAATGAGTAATTGAGATTAATGACTAAAAGCTTACAATTAGTGAAAGGTAAATTCCCTTAAATACCTAGCACACTAATCATCATAATTAAGGCTAAAGACTAGACTAATACTATTGCAATATTACATATCTAGTCCCCTAACTATTGGATACAACTAAATTGACCCTAACAATCTCCCCCTTTGTATCAATAGTTTGGATTAGCCTGATCTTGAAATCTTCTTCTCTAGCAAAGTCTGAAACTGAATTATTCGTTGAGTAGTTTTGATGTAGTATCAGCTTCATCTTTTCATTGAACAATGAAATATAGTACTTTTTAATTGGCTTTTCAACCAATATAAAGTATCTCAGAAGATTTCATGAATTGTTGATTTAATATGTCTTTATCATTATCCAATCTCCCTCTTTTTGAGCTTTTTGAACTTCATCACTGTCTTCCTTCAGAGAACCTAAATTTTTATCGTTGAGTTTGTGGTGTGAGAAATGCCTAAAACGGATATATTAAAGATTTGAAGGTTCTAGAAATGAAAACATCAGTTAGGAAAGGATTTGACTGAGATATTGTAGTAGAGGTTTTTGTGAGGATAGGATAATGATGGTTTGTATTATGAAAAGAATGATTTGACAGTTAAAGGTTTTGAATGTGTGTGTGAATGTTTGTATATAGGAAAGAATGATATATACATTTAAGATTTGAATGAATGTGGATTATTTGTATTTTGTATGATACAAAAGATTTGAACAGTTTTGCTTTTGTATGGATATGGTTGTTATAGAATTTGGAAAGAATGATTTATACAATTAGATTTTGGATGGATATGAATGTGAATTTGTGGTTTGGATAGAATGATTTGTCAGTTTAAGATTTGTAGTGGAAATGTTGATAATTTGTGAGAAATTTCTGAAGATAAGTCGGTTTCTTTTTCTTCACAAATGATTTGATGTAAATCGACGAAAATGTAGACCCATAGATAGAGTTGTTTCGTAGCGGAAGTCTTTTCTCAAAGTTGTGGCTTTGTCGATTTATGATCATTGATAATTGTTGTTGAGAGAAAAATGTGGATAAGGTTTACGCTCCCCCTCAAACAAACAATTATTCCTCAACTGATCTTCTTCGGTTTCTTGTTTACTCCCCCTTAATTGGTGCATATGTCTTTTTGATGTGAAGTAAACTGGGCTAATATATTATCTTAAGTCTCGTAAGCATTTTTCTTCATAAACAGAACTTCTTATTAATTTTTCTCTCCCTCATGATGATTAAGATTTATCAGAATCAGCATGACCAAGATGAAGTTCGTCGAGGTAAAATGAAGAAAATCTTCTCAGCCCATGAATACAAATGTGATGAAGAAGGATATATTCATATTTTGAATGAATCAATACCCATTATGATATCTCCAATACCCATTATGGCAGCTAAATGGTCATTACCAAACCGAACAGTAGCCAAATATTTGTCTCTAAAATTTGTTAATAAATTCTTGTTTCCGGACATGTGTCTTGAACAACCAGAATCAAGATACCATAAATTCTACACAAAACAATTAAAACAAAAGGTACCCAATCAGATATGGGTCCTGCACGATTAGTAAAACATGTTTTATGAAGAATATTCGATATGATATGAATTTAGATATTTGGAGAACTGCAAGGAGGCAGTTCTGAATGTGGTAATTTGATAGACCATTTAAAAGATTTATCTGGAGAATGTAAAATCCAGTTTGAATGTTCATTTTTGATCCATGTATATTTAACAAATTTAGATTGTTTTGGGGAGGGTGTCGAAGAACCGGATTTTGATGATTTAGTTGGAGTCACAACACGATAAAAGAATTTTGTTGGTTTAGGTGTAGAAACCACACGATTTACTGATTTTGTCAATTTGAGTGGATAATTGGATTGTGGTGTAGAAGCGGATGTTGAAGAGTTGGGAGAAGAAACTACATGATTAACTGATTTTGGAGGTTTATTTGCAGAAACTACACGATAAACAGATTTTGAAGGATGAGGAGAAGAACGTGTAGGTAGAGATGTGTGAGATCGAGCGAGCATTGTTTTGCAGGGTTCTGGATAACAAGTGGTACATGAATAAATGATTGAACCATTTTTATGAAGAACATCATGTCGTTGACCACAAGAAGCATCTTTTCTAACAAAATATCGTGTATCATATTGAGAAATTGGTGTATCAGTTTTTCTATCAAAATAAACCTTTATGCCAGTTTTATCTGTTTTAACAATCAAATTTACACCATTCACAGCGAAATTAACAGGACGATACAATTGCTGAATCATAGACAATTCCATAACGTGTAGCAGGAGAAATAAATGTTGTTTAGTTATTACATTTATTGGAATTTGAAAAAGAGGAAGCTAAAAACGAGGAAGATTTAGACTTCTTAAGCTCATTGGATACTAGACTTAGACGACTTAGACTTCTGAGACCGCTCAACTTCTTTCGTCCTTTCTTGCATCGGCTTCTTAAGCTTGGAATTTAAATTTTTATCTGAAAAATTTAAAACAGTGGAATTAGAATTTCTTTTTAAAATAGTTGGATTTTTAGGAGTAGAGAAATTGTCATTGACTGATGTTGGCTTTGGAGAAGCACTTTGATTGGAAACTGATTTTATTTCTACAATTTTATCTTCTAAATCATGAATTTTTGATTGTAAGGCTGATTTTTCATTGTCAAATTCCTTATGAGTTTCATCTATTTCAGTTTCCAGCTGGCATATTTTCTTTTCAAGAATTAGAGAGGGTATATAGATCTTGCGTGTTACTTTTTGTTGAAGCACAGCATTACCCTTGATCTCAAATTCTTCTGGTGTAATAATTGGAAAATAATCATCATTTTTAAAATTTGCCTTTTTAGTTTCATATGTTTTATTTAATTCATTATAATTGAAAGTAATTTGTACATTCTCCTTTTTAGCTCTGTTGAACGCTTCAATTTCTTCTTCCTCGTCTGTCATACGAATGAAACTCTGCCAAACATCGACATGTATGTATTTGGAATCATACAATGTTGGAAGCACATTACAAGCCATCTTCAGATATTCTGGATTGTTAGCCCCCAGTCCTTCTCTTGAATTGAAATATTTGAAATCTTTGGGCTTGTTCAAGTGAATAGTTTGATCAGTTTGTCCTCGTTTAGCGATTATTTCTTCAAGATGTTTGGCGTGGGAAGAAAGTTGAATTTTATCATTTTGAAGTTGATGTATGACATTCTGTTTGCTATTTAATTCTCGTGATGTTTGAAAGTCATTTTCATTAAGGGTTCCTGATAATTCTTTTATTTGTGTGTTTAAGGATTTAAACTGATTCTCATTATCATCAAATTCTTTTTGTTTACGTTCCAACCAATTTTTAGTGATTTGATATTCATTCCATGTTTCAATGTATAACTTGTAATATTTATCATTGTCTGCACTAGATGTGGAACTTTGTGTGCTCTTAAGATTGGTTATTTCAATTTCTTTTTCAGAAATTGTATGAGACAAATGTTGAATATCAGTCATATTTAACAGTCAATTCTGATATTTGATTTTGTAACATCAGATTCTTTTTCTCAAAATTTTTATTTTGTTTAATAATATGAACAAGTTGTGTATTATGACGAACAAATTGTTCATTTTCGTTTTTTAAATCAGCTAAACTTTCTTGGAGTATATTATTTAATTCATTTTCATTCAAAAGGTTTTGTTTTAAAGACTCAATTTCAAAATTCTAGTTTGTCACAAAACATTTCTTGGAGTATATTATGATTGATTTGCTGAATGTTCTTCATCCTCAGGCTCTGAGTCTTCAATCCATTGAAGATCTTCTGCTAATAATACCTTGCCTGACTCAATCTGCTTGGCCATTAACATCTTGCGTTTAAAGTATTCAGAATCCCGAACTTTAGGTTTCTTGCAGTCTCGGGAGAAATGACCAGCAATTCCACAATTATAGCACTTCTTTGTAGGATCCAAAGGTGTAATTGTTGGTTTGTCAGTTGTGTTCGAAGCAGAAGGCGCATACTTAAAGGTGGATGAAGACCTCTGATTGTTGTTTGTTGGTGTTCAGTAATACTTTTTCTCATATCTTGATATGAAGGACATAGCTTGCAATAGTTGTTCCAATTCTTTCTCCATTTCTTCTTTTGTATCTTTTACAGGTTCTTCTGATTTTTCTTTCATCTTACCAGATGAATTAGACTGATATTGTTTTGTAAGAAGAGCAAGAGTATCAAGAGTGTTGGCATTTTCTTGTTTAGTTTTGACTATGTCTTTCACCATGGGAGCATTTTGAAGTAAATACTCATACAGTTCATGAACATCAATTGAGCTCAGATCCTTATGTTGCATGGCACTGTTTCCGAATGTGGCCCACTCTGGAGGAAGACTGTTGATGAACTTGATGTTGATCTCAAGATATTCCTTCTTCAAATTATTCCTTCGAAGTTCATTCAACAAATTGCAATACCGATGATATGTGCTCTCTAATTCTTCCCCGGTGGAAGCTTTAAATGATTGTAGATCTGCTTTAGCTCGTTGTTTTTGTTGAGCATTGTATCTAGCCGGAGGAAGCGGAATTCGACCTCCAAGAACTGGTGGAGTTGCATTTGGTGTAGCTATGACATCTTCGTAGAATACCGCGACACCATTTTCTAGTGAATCAAGAATATCCGTTGCCAGTTCTTGGTTTTTAATGAAGTGGAGGAATCGTTTCTTCCACTGTGCATATTCACCTCGGTATAAAACCGGAGGTTTAAGATCGGTTCCGATTGAAAGAGCATCTCTTGAAGTCATTATGTTTAAGTATGTTGAAATATTTGTTTTAAGGATCTCGGTTTTTCGGTTTCGGGAAAAAAAAATTATATCGGTTATTTACTAAACGTGATGTGTATCGGTTTTGTCTAATATATTGTATACGTGATTGTTCAAAAGGATATCGGTTTAGATTTGGAGTAGTGATAAGTGATAATGATTCAAATGTTTAAAAGTGTTATCGATAATTGGGTCAAAGTGTATCGGATAATGGTTTTAAAAGAAAAGGATAATTGGGCTTTTGTTGAATTGTGTTATGTTTAGACGAAAATGTTTAATGGGCTAGGGGAAAAAAATATCGGTTAATAGACAAAAAAAATGTATTTGGTTTTATATTAAAGGGCTGAATTACTTGGGCTAAAAAAATATTGGGCTTTTGAGAAGGGCAAAAAAAAATGTTGGGCTTTTGGGTCTATCGGTTTTATCGGATATATATAGCCTTTTATTGAGATCTCGGTTACTGGTTCACTTCTTCTGTTATTGGTTTTATGATTTTGCTAGCAAGCAATCAGATCTCGGTTGTGAGCAAGCAATCAGATCTCGGTTATTGGTGCACTTACTGATATCGGTTTAATGATTTTGCTTGTAGGTTTTGTGGTTCTCGGATTTTCACTTGTCAGATTACGGATATCGATTTTGGTTATGATTATGTGATGTCTGTTATCGGTTTTTAGGGATATATCGGTTTGTGGAATTGCAAAATCAGATATCAATTTTTTAATCTTTGAAATGATATCGGTTCTTGGATTTCAGTTTTGGGATATCGGATTTGTGTTATCGGATATCTATTGTCGATTCTTGAAACTGACAAAGTTCTTCGGCTTATGGTTTTCACGATTTTCACTTGTAGGTTTTGTGGTTCTCGATTTCTGAGTTCTGATTTTGATTTTTAATTTCTGATATCGGTTTTGGGATTCGTTTGTGATATCAGTTTTTGAATCAGACAAGGTTCTTCAAATTATGAACTATGGTTGACGAAAAGTACCCGAAAATCTAACCCTTTTGATCATAACTTCTTCGTTTCTTGCTCAATCTGATTGATTCTTTTTGCAAATGATGCTAAAAACGTTTTACTACAATCCTATACAAATAATATCATCGATTTTTAAGACATCTCAGCTCGATTTTCGAATTTTCGGACTGAAAAACAAGTATTCATGGTGTTTTCTCAAAAATCTTCATAATCAAGGCAATACTTGATGAATTTGATCGATGTTTGATACTAGAATGATTAAAATCATAAGAAGAATGCGATTATCACATAAAATCGAAGAGATAAACCTCAAATTTCTGTTTTGATTTCACTGTTCTTCATTTTTCAACAAAACTTCAAGTTTTCTTCAACAAACTTCAAATCAGTGTGTTATTCCATGGATTGTGGATCGATTCCTAGTCGAATTTTGCTCTGATACCACTTGTTAGATCTAATCCATTGCAATCAATCCATATATTGTTTAATTTGAAGAAGATAAACTTGATCTTGTAAGTATTCTAGTGAAAGAGTAGAGAGAGAAAGAGGGGGAAGTTTTCAAATGAGTAATTGAGATTAATGACTAAAAACTTACAATTAGTGAAAGGTAAATTCCCTTAAATACATAGCACGCTAATCATCATGATTAAGGCTAAAGACTAGACTAATACTATTGCAATATTACATATCTAGTCCCCTAACTATTGGATACAACTAAATTGACCCTAACACCATGATTATGCAACACTGTGAAACTGCTATATTTGAAGACAATTTATTATGCAACACCACGAATTGGTAACCAAATTTATACTTATGATCATATTTTTTTAATTTTTGAATTTGTTAAATTTGAATCCAATTTAAATACTTACAGATTTTAAAAAAATCCATATTTAATCATCATAGAAGATCAAAAGATACATAGATAATGAATCTTCTTCCATAAATTTACATTTTATCAAACTACATTCAACAATTAAATACATATAACCCGTAAAAATTTTGAAACTTACAAATTAACACACATGTCCAGATTTCTAAATAATATTGTATCCAAACATTTTTTATTAGTAATTATCTTTTACATGCCTTTATTCATATAAACCAATCTACTAAGTCAATCACTCCACAATTAGGGCTAAAATCATGTGAAAAACTAATGCAACTGCAACGACGTGTAGACAACTGCAATGACGAAGGATCGTTGTGTCTCTAAGTAGGTTCTTAGCCGGAACTCTATTGCGTCGGAGTTCTTCTGTACAAGGCAGGATTGAAGAAGTGCGACAACTGGTAAAATCTAGGGTTTCAACTCATGTATGAATACCTCTAATCGGGACACAATAGGGAAGACATAACCGGATCATGATTTAATTTAATGGTGCACACTTTTTGCCATTTGACCCACTTTTACTTAGTCTGAACATCTTTAAATTGGGCCTGCTTATCACTGTGTCACCAGAAAGAAAAAAAACCAGATAAGAGAAGTTATTGAATTTAATTTAAAACACTTAAATGTTTTGACTACTTATTTAGTTACAAAAAAATAAAATTGATGTACACATTGGAGATGCTTAGGTGCTGTTTGTTTTTTTAGAGCAAAAAGATCTGCTGTATGCGGACCACATCTGCCAACTGCTGCAGCTTCTGGGTTGACCAAAGGTCTGCAGTCTGCAAGAAAGCTGTTGTTTGTTTTTTAACATCTGTAGACTTGCTCAAATAAATCAAAAATTTAATATATCCTACGTCTAACAACATTAAAATAATCAATATAACAATATAGTATGTTGTTTGGAGGATATGTGTTTTTTTAGGTTTGGAAGACCCAAGAAGCTAATGCCCAAAGCTTCTTGGAGAAGACCTTCTGCAGACATAAAAAGATCTGCGAGCTTCCAAAAAACAAACATCCGCGGGAGGTTTTTTCTGCGTGTGGTCTGCGCCGCGAAGACAAAAGACCCCAGGAAGACCTTTTGTCAGAAAACAAACAGCACCGTAGTTTACATTTCCCCTATAAATTTTGTCCCACAAAAAAGTTTACATTTCTCAAATATGAGGGACCACTTAATAAAATACTATTATTTTCATATACTTTACCACTAACTTTCTCCTAAAAGCACTTTCTTTTTCCAAATAACCATATATTTTAATCAAAAATATTACAAAAGACTAGGGCTATCAAATCGTGCTATCGTTTCGTGTTTCTGGATAACACGACACGACACAAATTCGTTCAACACAAAAACGACACGAAGTCGTGTTTTATTTTGCTAACACGAACACGACACGATTAAAAAAACGATAAACACGATAAACACGACAACCACAACAAACACTAAATAAATAACAAAAATAACGACTTTCTTACTTATTACATGCTAAAAACACGACAAACACGAAAAAACACGACAAAATCATAACTATCGTGTCAATTTCGTGTTAATCTCTGAACACGAGCACGACACGACACGACTTCGTGTTTGTTTTACACAACACGAACACGACACGAACACAAATTCAAAATTCAATTTCGTTCCAATTTCGTTTCGTTTCGTGTAATTTTGTCGTGTCGTGTCAGGTTTTGCCAGCCCTACAAAAGACCCACCACTAACTATCACCTAAGTACTTGTGCCCAAAAGAAATGTAAACTTCTTTGAGGGACGAAGGGAGTACTCCGTATTATTTTATAATAGTAAAGTAATCGACCAAATACATTTTGTTAATGATTTCAGTTGAAAAACGTTTTCTTTGGGAAATTCCTTTCTAGATTGAGGTTGCTCGCTATTGAACACCATTACAAGATATTACATGTCTTTCTCTAATATTTTCCTTTTCCTTTTCAAGATGGACATGCCACCGCATGTACCACGTCCTCCAACCCTGGGTGAAATCCACCCAGCCACGCCTACCGCTCCTACCTCTATCTCCCTCTGAAGCCGACATGTTTCCTTTCAAGTTGAAAGGAAAACAGTTTCCGGTTAGGCTAAGCTTTGCGATGACAATCAACAAAGCCCAATGAAAGACAATTCCAAACGTGGGCGTTTATAAGCTGGAATCGGTGTTCTCGCTGGGCAACGCCCTTTTAAGGGGAATTTCACGCGACAATACAAAAGTATTGGTAACTCCAGCAAAAAATAATAATCTCGACGGAGTTTACACAGCAAACGTGGTGTATCGAGAGGTTTTACATGATTAGTAACACACATAAACAAACATTTCTTCCCCGTATTTTATACTTAATTAGGTTTATTGTTTTATCTCTATTTTATACACATTTTTCATGTTTATGTATTGTATTCGTTATAAAAATATGTAACCAATGGACTTTTAATCGTCAGGAATATACAGTTAGCAGCCGCCGCATCGCGCGGGTTTTAGCCTAGTAGGAAGTAGAAAACTATTAACCAAAAGGCTTTCAAGCATAAATTTATATTAAAGATGACATTGTCTTCTTTGATCTATCTTAATTGCTCGTTTACTTCAAACGTTACAAGTTTTATCTTCTATATTTTCTATAATTTTAAACGGAAAAATCAAAATGAAAGGTATTGATAAAGAGTGAGAAAGACAAATGGCACGTATCATGATCTTGTGAGTAGACGTATGAATTAAATATAAATTATAGGCATGTATAATATTTCTCTTTTAAACATTCCAACCAAAATTACTTTTATTAATCGTACTTTGTGGATTCAAGCACAAATTAGTTTAAACGCTCCACTCACAATTATTTTATTCTTATTTATAATACCGGAAACTTGAGAAAATGGTTTCGGTCGAACCAATGACCGAATTGCTGATATCTTGGACCGGATCAAGTACTAGAGTCTTTTGATTTTTTTTTTTTTTTTTTTTTTTGACTTTTTTCCAGTTTTGGAACGGAACGAGAATTGATTTCTATAAAAAAATAAAAACCTGAGAATTAGACTGATATTTGATCAATTCTCAATTCAATTTGAACAAAACTAAAAGATGAGAATATTAAAAACTTACAAAATAAACCCCTAATTGTTATAATATCCAAGATCTTCAATAGTGAAGCTAAACAAGTGGATGGACAATTAGTCAATGTTCATGTCCAATCACATTAATGATTTACCAAGTTCTTATCTTTGTATTATTACCATGTATGGGTTGATAGGTAAATTGTGTAGTATAAATACTACATCAAATGTAGAGATCAAATGCACCTCAAAAAAATACTTGCATAAGTGTTATAAGTTCTCTCCATCTTTTCTTGTTCTTATCTCATAATCTTAAAGTTCTTTGATTAGAGTGCTAATAGGGCCTTAATTAAAGTTAATTTATAACACGTTATCAGCACGAAAGTTCTTAATCAAGGAAGATCAACTCAATCACAAGGTACATTTACTTAATCAAGTTAATTACTTAAGGTAAACATTTCTTATAACAATACGTTATAATATAATAATAAATTAAATGAAACCAAACACATTTAATCAAGGACATTATTATGACATTTGGACTACTAATCTTGGGACTACTAACATACTTACATTTATTATTGTACTAATTATATTCTTATGTTTACTAACCCTTTTAATTTTTGCAAACTAACATTTACATTTATGTATTCTAACTTTTACTTATGTTTATGCTAACATTTACATTCTAACTTTTACTTATGCTTACTAACTTTAATTATGCAAACTAACATTTAATTTTATCGCATCTAACATTTATTTATGTTACTAACATTTATTTATACATACTAACTTTCATTTATGTATACTAACATTTATTTATGCATATTGTTTTTCTTTCTTTTATTTACTAATTTATTTAAAATTAACTAATATTTTTACAAGTATGCCTATGTAATTTATTACTATAATTATTCTTTTTATTAAAAAAAATTATATATACATAACGACTATATATGTAACGGTTATAAACGGTAAAAAAAATATATTATATAAAATATACAACGGCTATATTTTTACACTATAAATAAACACATCATCCACACTTCTTTATACTACAAAAACAATTTCTCTCGTCTTCAAAATCAAGATCAAGAATGATTCACCCGTTTTTAATTTTCATGATTGTAATGGTTATTGTACTTGGCATCTTAATTAGTCTCACGCCTGATGTATTTTATCCTTTCTTGTTCACGTATGGGATGATTGTTCTCCCACTTCTGTTTTGTGCAATAGATATTGACATATATGGATTCTAATTTTTAAATTTGTTCTGTTCAAAATATATAGTTTCAAAATGTCTAGTATTGTAAAGTTTGAGCTAGTTGCACTTAAAGTTACTGGGAAAAACTATATGCAATGGACCATCGATGTTTTACTAATTCTTAAATCGATGGGCATTCATGAAACTTTAAATGAAAACAATGAATGCTCATCCCAAGACAAGGCAAAGGCACAAGTGTTTCTTCGTAAACACATTGATGACATGTTAAAATTTGAATATCTTGATGTCATTGATCCATGTGTTCTTTGGATGTTATTAAAGGAAAGATTTGATCATCAAAAGGAAGTTATACTTCCATGTGCTATTGATGAATGGAGAACACTGAGGTTCCAGGACTTTAAAAAAGTAACAGAGTACAACTCTGCTTTGTTCAGAATCTGTTGCCAACTTAAATTTTGTGGGCAAACGATTACTGACGAAGATATGTTGGAGAAAACATACTCCACATTCCATGCATCAAACATTAACTTAATGCAACAATATCGATTGCAAAAGTTCAAGAAATATTCTGAACTGAATACTTGTCTCCTTGTCGCGGAACAAAATAATGAGCTCTTAATGAAAAACCATGAATCTCGTCCAACGGGATCAGTAGCAATTCCTAAAGTAAATGCTACTAATACTTATGATCCTAGAAATAATACACGTGGACGAGGACGTGGTCGTGGTTATGGACGAGGCCGTGGGCATTTTAATCGAAACCCAAACCATAACAATGGTCGTGGAAAAGGCAACTATTATAATCATGGTCGTGGCCATGTTTATAAGAGTATTTATTATAATGCCACTAAGAAGAACAATGTCCAACCACAAGATAAGAGCAAAGGGGAAAGGTATGATGCTGGTAAATCAAAGAATGTTGAGAGTTGTTGTTATAGATGTGGTTGCGCAGACCATTGGTCTAGGAAATGTCGCACACATGCACATCTTTGTGAACTTTACCAAGCTTCCCTCAAAAGGAGAAAGAAGTAAACTTTGTGGATCAATCTGAAAACACTGATCTAAATGCTTCTGATTTCTTGAATGACATGGAGTAATATGAAGCTTAAATTACTCATGTCTAAACCATAATTATGTTTATGTTTTCATCTTCGTAATTCGTCTATGCATTTCGTTCGTTAAACTAGGATTTCCCTTGTTTTCATGTAATGGATTTCTAATCATATTTATAATAACTTATGTTTTTCCATTTTTCAAGTTTAAAATGAACTCTACTGGAGCACAACAACAATCAATGGTTGGAGATCTGTGTATTCTGGATAGTGGTTCCACGCACACCATCCTTAAATCTAAGAAATATTTTTCTGAACTAAAACCCACAAAGGCAAGCATAAACACCATATCAGGTCCAGCGGACTTGATAGAAGGTGTAGGAAAAGCTAATTTTATACTACCTAATGGTACACATGTTTTGGTAGATAATGCTTTATTTTCTCCTAAATCAAAGAGAAATTTATTAAGTTTTAGGGACATATATCATAATGGATATGACACTCAGAGTGTGACTGCACATAATGAGAAAATATTACACATTACTAATAAAAGTCGTGTATTGGAAGAACTACCATTGATTCAATGTGGTCTACACTACACACATATAAACATGGTAGAGTCACACATGGTAGTCAAAGTAAATAGTCACGATCCTAGTATATTTGGCTTATGGCATGACAGGTTAGGGCATCCAGGCTCAACAATGATGAGGAGAATAATTGAAAACACTCATTGGCATCCATTGAAAGATCATAAAATCCCTCATACAGGTAAAATGACTCAATGTGCATCATGCTCCCTTGGTAAGTTGATTATAAGACCTTCACCTATTAAAATTAAAATGGAAACCCCTGCGTTTCTTGAAAGAATCCAGGGAGATATTTATGGACCCATTCATCCACCATGTGGACCATTTAGATATTTTATGGTCTTAATAGATGCATCAAGTAGATGGTCTCATGTTTGTCTATTATCAACACGTAATGTTACATTTGCAAAATTTCTTGCACAAATCATTAAACTGAGAGCACATTTTCCTGATCATACTATAAAAAGAGTAAGATTGGATAATGTTGGTGAATTTACGTCTCAGGCATTTAATGATTATTGTATGTCTGTAGGAATTGTTGTTGAACACCCAGTTGCTCATGTACACACATAAAATGGTTTAGCTGAATCTTTGATTAAACGTCTTCAGTTAATTGGTAGACCATTAATAATGAGAACAAAACTTCCTGTGTCTATTTGGGGTCATGCTATTTTACATGCTGCATCATTAATTCTTATAAGACCAAATGCATATCATAGATACTCTCCTTTACAACTTGCTTTTGGCCAAGAGCCAAACGTCTCCCACATTAGAGTTTTTGGTTGTGCTGTATATGTTCCTATTGCTCCACCACAGCGTACAAAAATGGGACCTCAAAAGGAGGTTGGGAATATATGTTGGGTATGAAACAAGTTCAATCATAAGATATCTTGAACCTTTAACAGGTGATGTTTTTACACCACGTTTTGCAGATTGTCACTTCGATGAGGCAAACTTTCCAACATTGGGAGAAGAAAAGAAAAACAAAGAAAAAGATGTATCATGGTGTGAGCCATCACTATTATATCTTGATCCTCGAACTAACCAATGTGAAAAAGAAGTTCAAAAAATAATGCAATTGCAAGAAATTGCAAATAAATTGCCTGATGCATTTACTGACACCAAAAGAGTGACAAAATCACATATACCGGTTGTTAATGCTCCAGCCCGGATTGAAATACCAAATGAAAAATCTGGTGATAAAGTCACTCAAGAGTCTAAAGCACGCTTAAAGCGTGGAAGGCCAATTGGTTCGAAGGATAAGAATCCTAGAAAAAGAAAGAATGTAGAAAATGCAAATGATCATAAGGAAAGTGTTTCTGAAGAAACACAAAATATTGAAACTCCTCCACAAGAGGAAATGAATGATGTTAACAATGAGGTTTCCATAAATTATGGCCAAACAAATATATTATGGAATCGGGATGAAATAGGAAATATTGATGAAATATTTTCCTATGTCGTTGCATGTGAAATTATGAATGATGATCCTGAACCAAAGTCTGTCATTGAATGTCAAAATAGACATGACTTGGATAAATAGAAAGAAGCCATGCAAGCTGAATTAAATTCGTTGAATAAACGTAATGTTTTTGGACGTATTGCCCTCACACCAGAAAGTGTGAAACATGTGGGTTATAAATGGGTTTTCATACGAAAACGAAATGAGAAAGATGAAATTATAAGATATAAAGCTAGACTTGTAGCTCAAGGTTTTTCTCAAAGACCAGGAATTGATTATGAGGAAACTTATTCCCCGGTTATGGATGCAATAACGTTTAGATATCTAATCAGCCTGGTAGTTTCAAAAAATTTAGAAATGCGTCTAATGGATGTTGTCACAGCTTATTTGTATGGATCACTTGATAGTGATATTTATATGAAAGTTCCTGAAGGATTTAAAATGCCAAAAACATTAAGTGAAAAACCCAAGGAAATGTATTCAATTAAGTTACAACGATCCTTGTATGGGTTGAAGCAATCTGGACGTATGTGGTATAAACGTTTAAGTGATTACTTAGTAAGTAAAGGTTATACCAATAATATTATCTGTCCATGTGTTTTTATTAAGAAAACAACATCCGGATTTGTAATCATAGCCGTCTATGTTGATGACTTGAATCTTATCGGCACACATAAAGAAATTCATGAAACTACTGTACTTTTGAAGAAAGAATTTGAAATGAAAGACCTTGGAAAAACCAAATATTGTCTTGGTTTACAAATTGAGCATATGAATAATGGAATACTTGTCCATCAATCAAATTATACTGAAAAGATTTTGAAACGTTTCAATATGGACAAGGCGAATCCATTAAGCACTCCAATGGTCGTTCGATCACTAAACGTTGATAACGATCCCTTTAGACCTCGTGAAGAAAATAAAGAGATTCTGGGTCAAGAAGTACCATATCTCAGTGCAATTGGGGCTTTAATGTATCTTACTAACTGTACTAGACCTGACATTTCTTTTGCTGTTAATTTGTTAGCAATATTTAGTTCAGCTCCTACAAAAAGGCATTGGAATGGTATCAAACATATTCTTCGATACCTTCGAGGAACTGTTGATTTAGGTCTAATTTATTCTAATGATTCAAAACAAGAGTTAGTCGGTTATACAGATGCAGGTTATCTTTCGGATCCTCATAAAGCTAGGTCTCAAACGGGATATGTTTTCATGAGTGGAGGCACTGCTATTTCATGGCGCTCCCAAAAGCAAACACTTGTCGCGACATCGTCAAATCATGCTGAAGTCATCGCGCTACATGAAGCCAGCAGAGAGTGTGTGTGGCTAAGATCGATGACAAAACTCATTTTGACTTCGTGTGGACTTGAGGGGGAGAAAAATCCAACTGTGATTCATGAAGACAATGCAGCTTGTGTTACACAGATGAAAGAAGGATATATAAAGACTGATAGAACCAAGCATATACCCCCAAGATTTTTCTCATACACTCAAGACTTGATAAAGGATAATCAGATCGAAATGAAATACGTCCAATCTAGTAATAATTCAGCAGATCTTTTCACAAAGTCACTCCCTACTTCAATGTTCAGAAAACATGTTCACATTATTGGAATGCAACATGTTCTTCAGATGTGATGGATGTCTACATGAGGGGGAGTCAACTATACACTGCACTCTTTTTCCCTTCGCTAAAGTTTTTTCCCACTGGGTTTTCTTTAACAAAGGTTTTTAAAGAGGCAGTACTTTAAAGTTGAACTCTAGTTTGAATAATTGTCATCCAAGGGGGAGTGTTATAATATCTAAGATCTTCAATAGTGAAGCTAAACAAGTGGATGGACAATTAGTCAATGTTCATGTCCAATCCCATTAATGATTTACCAAGTTCTTATCTTTGTATTATTACCATGTATGGGTTGATAGGTAAATTGTGTAGTATAAATACTACATCAAATGTATAGATCAAATGCACCTCAAAAAATACTTGCATGAGTGTTATAAGTTCTCTCCATCTTTTCTTGTTCTTATCTCATAATCTTAAAGTTCTTTGATTAGAGTACTAATAGGACCTTAATTAAAGTTAATTTAGATTTGTTTTTATTTTCTCAAAATAGTACAAAAAGTAGTTCTTGGTCTTTTTCTTAAAAATATAAAAATCTAACCTTTATCCGTTTATACATATCACCAACACAAACACAACCGCCACCGCTGCAACAAAAACTCCGGCAATGGGAGGAACTGCAAGAATCCTAACCCTCTCCTTAACGTCAACCACCACCACCCGTCTCTCTTCCTCCCTCCTCTCTTTCCCCAAACCCCTCCCTCCAATTAGGGTTTATCAAGGGTTTCGATTCCCTCCGCCACCACCACCGACGAACCATCGTTAGAATCATCAAAACACTCAATCCTTCTCGAACGCCTCCGAATTAGACACCTAAAAGATTCTGTAACAAATACTCACAAACCCAATACTAAAAAACCAGACTCGATTGTGGGTTTTGAGAGTGAGATCGATAATGGGATTTCGAATAATTTTGATGAGAAAAAGGGGACAAGTTTAGGGTTTGAAGAATTAGGGTTGAGTGAGGATGTTTTAGCAGCTTTAGGGGAAATGGGGATTACAGTGCCTACTGAGATTCAAAGTTTGGGGATTCCTGCTGTTCTTGATGAAAAAAGTGTTGTTTTGGGGTCTCATACTGGCTCTGGGAAGACACTTGCTTATTTGTTACCTCTTGTTCAGGTTTTGATTTAACATTTTTTTCATTCCTGTAAATAAAAAAAAATTGTAATTTAATTGTAATTATGATTATGATTTTATGATTATATAGGGTCAAACATTCAAGGAGTTTGTGTAAGAAAATTGATTTAGGGAATGTTTGGGAATTGGGATAGCATATTGCAAGTGTTTATGGCTAAGAATTTAATGATTAACCCTATTGATACATTAGCAATAAAATTTAACTTAAATCGACCCATTTTTACATAACCGGGTTGTTTTGTTGTAATTTGTTAATCCATTTTCTGATTTATTTATATTTATTTAATAATAAATATAGTTGTTAAGACAAGATGAGGCTTCAAATGGCATGGTGATGAAGCCAAGACGTCCACGGGCAGTTTTCCTCTGCCCAACAAGGGAGTTATGTGAACAGGTAACAAAACCAGATACATATTTGGGGGGCCTTATTGAAAAAGTTGGCTACTTGGGTGGCCTTAATGAAAAAGTTGAGTTCTTGGGTGGCCTTAATGAAAAAGTTGAGTTCTTGGGGGGCCCTAATGAAAAAGTTGAATTCTTGGGTGGTCTCTTTATACATTATTCTTTATTATTTTATTAATTTATTAATTTTTTTTCAAGTAATTTGCAGGTGTTTGGTGTTGCAAAGTCAATCAGTCATCATGCTCGATTTAGGTCAACCATGGTCAGTGGTGGTGGGCGGTTAAGACCTCAAGAGGATGCCCTAAATTCACCAATTGATATGGTGGTTGGGACACCTGGCAGGGTTCTTCAACATATTGAAGAAGGAAACTTGGTGTATGGTGATATCAAATATCTGGTACCTGTCTAAATTTTTTTATATTTTATTTTTCTTCCAAATGCATATAAGAAAGGCCAAATGTCATATAAATGTATAATAGCAATGTGCGTTAGCTGGTGGTCTGTTTTGGTAATATTAAGTTTTCACGTCCGTTTTGGTAATTGCAATATTTAGTCGTCCTGTTTTGGTAATTATAGCGTTAACAAACATAATAAATATTAATCACATAGGGCAGAAAATACTTCTTTTAATAAATAAAAAACTCTAGATACCTAAACGGGCTGGCTCAAGAACTTGTAATTACCAAAACCGAACTTAAAAACTTATACTAATTACTAACCTAAACAGACCACCGTTCAAGATATATTGCTATTTTATTACATTCAATCTATAAAAAAAATCCCAAAAATCAAGATCCAATTTTATTTAATATGATTGTGAAATTTTATGTTACTAGGTTTTAGATGAGGCAGACACAATGTTTGACCGAGGGTTTGGTCCAGATATCCGGAAGTTTCTTGGCCCGTTGAAAAATCGTGCATTAAAAGCAGATGGTCTTGGTTTTCAAACTGTTTTGGTAACTGCAACAATGACAAATGTATGTGAATTTTTTTATTTCTATTTACCATAATGTTATATAAACTATTATTATTTTATTTTATTATTTGCAGGGCGTACAAAAGTTAGTTGATGAGGAATTTGAAGGAATCGAACATCTTCGTACTTCAACTTTGCATAAAAAAGTTGCTTCTGCTCGGCATGATTTTATTAAGCTTTCGGGTTCAGAAAATAAATTGGAAGCATTGCTACAGGTTTGTTAACCGATGCTTGAAGAATGTACAAGTTTCAATGCATGATGTATTATTTAAAACAGAAATTAATTAATTAATCGCGTAAGGAAATAGAGTGATGGTGTTTTGTAATACATTGAATTCGAGCCGTGCAGTTGACCATTTTCTTAGTGAAAACCAACTCGCTACTGTTAACTATCATGGCGAGGTCCCTGCAGTTGAAAGGTGAAATGCCGAAAATACCCTTTCATCATTAAAACATGGAGATTTTGAGTAATTATATGGAATACTTTTTAAAACTGAAGTAAATAATGCGGCCCAAAATCGATTCTGATTAGCGCTGTCAAATCGTGTTATCGTTTCGTATTTTTGGGTAACACGACACGACACGAATTCGTTCAACATGAAAACAACACGACACGAAGTCGTGTTTTATTTTGCTAACACGAACACGATATGATTAAAAAACGATAAACACGACAACACGAGATAAATAACAAATATATCAAATTTCATACTTACTACATGTTAAAAAACGACAAACACGACAAAAATATAACGCAAATTTCTAAATGTCCCAAAATCATAACTATCGTGTCAATTTCGTGTTAATCTCTGAACACGACACGACTTCGTGTTTGTCTTACACGAACACGAATTCAAATTTCGATTTCGTCCCAATTTCGTTTCGTTTCGTGTATTTTTGTCGTGTCGTGTCAGGTTTTGACAGCCCTAATTCTGAAGTAATTTATAAGAACAAAAAACGTTGCAAATAATATGCCACATCTAGTGGGGATGAAATGTCTAAAGTACCCTTCTATCATTACAAAAAGGCCAAAATACATTTTAGTACCTTGAACTTGGCTGACTAGGTTTGTTACTACCCTGAACTATTAAAGGTACAACATAGTACCTAAACTTGACAAAATGGTCGATTTAGTACCTGACTCATTAATATGATCGCGTTTTCTTACTTGACTTACTTCCATTGGAGCAATTTTGACGGACTAAAAAGTAAAAAATATACGTCCTATATTGATATTAGAAGTAAATCAAGTGAGAAAACTTGACCAAATTAGTGAGTTAGGGTACTAAAATCGGCCATCCGGTCAAGTTCAGGGTACCATGTTGCACCTTTAATAGTTCAGGGTAGTAGAAGACCATTTAAACCAAGTTCAAGATACTAAAATGCGTTTTGGCCTTGCAGAAATTGAGGAAAATAATAATATATTTTGTTTTGTTTTATTATGAAACAGGGTTGAAAACCTCAAAAAATTCAAAAGTGATGATGGAGACTGCCCAACACTCGTTTGTACAGATTTGGCAGCTCGGGGACTGGATTTAGATGTCGATCATGTTATTATGTTTGATTTCCCTTCAAATTCTGTAAGTTTTATTATGTGATTCCCTCTAATACGGGCCTGACCCGTTTGGTAACGGGCTGAAATTTCCAACTTTAAATAATTTCTGTTATATTTGAATTTTTATAGATTGACTACCTTCATCGAACTGGAAGGACTGCTCGTATGGGCGCAAAAGGTAATTTTCAATTTTATTTTCCTTGTTAAAAACATTATAAATATAATTCCATCTTCCTAGTTAATTTTTAATAGAGTAAATTATAGGTTTTGTCATTTGGTCTTCCAAATTCTACGATTTTGTCCTTGCACTTTTTGTTTCGTGATTTTTGTCTTTGTGGTCTTTGAGTTTCATTTTTTCCGACCATTTTGACCTAAAATGACCAAAATACCCTTATTTTTATTTTTTCTGAATTTCTTTTATCTATTTTCTTTTCCGTAAGTACGCCGGAGAAGATGCCTGGAAAAGAAAATAAACTAAAGAAATACAGAAAAAAAAGGGTATATTAGGTCAAATTGGACGGAAAAAAATGAAATTCAAATACTACATGGACAAAAATCACTAAAAATATGTAGGTACAAAATCGTAGAATTTGGAAGATCACAAGGACAATTTCTGTGATTTACTCTTTTAATAATCCATTTTGTGACGCTTAACAATAATTGCAGTAATTTCTTTCTTGGTAAAATTTTCGACTAAGTTTACCTATTTTCCCTTTGTTAGGTTTCTTCTTGTTTTTCACTATTAAAGGGCATTTTAGACATACGACTTCCACTAAACTACGTGTATAATAACATTTTCTATTATTTATTTATTTTTATTTAGGAAAAGTGACGAGTTTAATTACCAAAAAGGACCTCATTTTAGCAAACCGTGTTGAAGAAGCCATGAGGAAAAACGAGAGCTTAGAATCTCTCACCATAGATAACATCCGAAGGGAAAGTAGCAGACCAAAACTACACGACCATAAAGTCAAAGGTTCAAAATCAGTCAAAGTCAACAATCAAAGAAACAACAAAACTTATCCAGACACAAAATCATCCACCAAGAGAAATTCACCCGGGCCCAAATCTAGTAAAGTTGTCGGTTTTTCCAAATCACCAACCAAAAGAAGCTCGGCGGGCCCCAAATCTGGTAAAGTAGTTGACTTTTCAAAGTCAAAGAAAACAACGGCCAACGGGTCAACCAAATCAGTTAAGTTTTCACAACCAAATAGCTTGAAACGACCCGTAGTGAACACTGTCGGGAAAACTCGCACCCAAAAATCGGGTGTCGGGAATTCTCCTTCGAAGTTGAATGTTGTCGGGTTTAGGGGACGGAGCTCTTCTTCCGGGTCAATGAGGGCGGGTTGATTTGGTCAACATTAGTACTGTAAGTTTATTTAATCTTTAATTAATTTATTAATTTATTTGTTATATCATAGGTAGGGGTTCAAAATTATCCGAAAAACCAGGTATCCGAAAAATAACCTGAAATCCGGGTATCCAAGATTCCGGATGCCCAGAAATCCGGGTATCCAAATTTCGGATACTGGATCCGGATAGTGTTTTCAAGATTTTTAAATACCCGATATCCGAAAATTATCTGAAAATAAAAAATATTTGAAAAATATCCGAAAAGTACCTGAAATATCCGGAAAAATATTTGAATGTTTAGTTTTTCTCCGGATACCAGATATCCAAAATTTCGGATAGTAAAAATCACTATCCGAAAATCCAGATACCCGGTTTTGAACATGGATGTGGAATTCCTAGGGTTTGGATAAAGTGTATTTTCATATATCAGATCACCAATCACATATTAATTTGTAAACTAACTAACTTCTTCAACAGATAATGCATAGTAATTAAAAACTTAATTACCCAGATTAAATAAAACACTTGAATTTATTTAAATTTTGTTGTTTTTATTTCCAGGTAAGCGCGAGAAGCCTTGGTTTCTGGGGAGCAATATTTCCCTCAGAATCGTAAATTATAACCCCTGAGAAATCGGGCAGTTGACACTTTCCACCCATAAGTATATTCTTTTGCCAAACTGATCCTTGTTCTTGTTCATCATCATCTTCTTCATTATCACTTTGAATCATCATGCCTCCATTGTTGAGCTGTATAACAGGTTCTTCAAAATCATAACTATAACAAGCTTTCAAACGGTTAACCCATTTTCTGGAATGGCCCGCACACATGAACAATGTCAGTGCACAAAAGAAAACCGACCCGATGGCTAACACGAGGTGTGATGGTCCGGTTAGAAGGTGGTGGTTCGGGATTGGTCGGGCCATCTTTTTTTTTCAAAAAAATATTTTATGAAAAAAAAAACTCTCTTGGGTTTTGTAGTTTTTGGTGTTGAGGATTGTGTATGGAAAAATTCTTGCTTTATAGGGTGATTTTGGTTAGGTTTAGAGGGGTGGTTAGGGTTTTTTTATGTGGTTTTGGTGGCGTGATTTGAAACTTGCTATATTTTGATTTGTCGAATAAGTTTTTTTTTTTTATTAAAAATAATGAAATGGAAAAGTATAATGATTTGTTGACTTTTGTAATAGGTTGTGCTTGGGGTTTGACTCTGAGAAGTTGGTTAACCACTTTTTTTATGGCTGTGTAAACGGATAGATACTTATTGTCAATAAGTATTTATTATTAATAACCATATGCTGGTTGTTAACTACGCCCACAAGTAATTCATGGTCTAAAAATCAGACCGCTGGAATCATACTGAGAATCTGGTTATTTTTTATTTTTTAAATTTTTATGACTTTTTTTGTTTTTTACAGACTGAGAACCGGTTTTGCATGAAAATCTGACCAGTATAACTTGATCTGACTGGTTTTGTATGTTTAAAAGTACATTTTCAGTAACTTTCTAACTGTTTTTTTATAAAGTTTTTAATTTAATCGTAACCCAAGTTAATCGGCCAATTAATGAGTAGGTATGTCGAACTTCCCAACCAACTAATAAATGTGGTCAAATGTTGTAATGGAATATATAGAAACATACGTAACATGGGAGCCAAATGTGGTTATCAAATGCCTATTGCATGTTACATTTGACCTTTTGTGATCCTAAAATTGTTGTAGAGATTGAGGTGTTCAAGATTTGTCAAGGAGATAACTTAGGAGTGTTTTATTGATCCAAAGACTGAGGAGTTGAGATCCCTAGGTCTTACTTGGTCAACTTAGGATTTTAAAGTTGACAACTAATAAGTCAAGCAAAATTCAAGAATCGTTGACCTCCCAAAAATACTCATCTTGGTCAAGACTTTTACGAAATACTCTAATGTTGTGTGCCTGAATGGTCCGCACATCATTCACATCAACACAGTAGCGGACCCAGAAAAATTATTGAAGGGTGACACCGGTTGTATATTTTTTCTCAGGGGTGTCATGACCTATGCTAAGAAAAGAAAAATAAAATATTTTTAGAACTATTTTAATATTATTCGGAAAAATTTCAGGGGTTGCACGGGGCAACCCCGTGCACCATACTGGGTCCACCACTGCCTAAACCCTAAACCCTAACCCTAAACCCTAAAGAGAAAACACGTGGCATGGACCACATGTCTTTGTCTTATTAGACCAGAATAATTTGTATGGGTTTCTGCACTGATGTGACTGATACAAACCTGAAAAATAGCGTATCGTGTGAGTATTTTGTTAAATCTTGGTTAAAATGAGAACTATGTTAAAGTTCATCTAATAAAGTGAGGTTTTCTTTCTTCTTTTTTTGTGATTTTTCCAGAAACATGTCTCAATAAATAGGATTTGGGTTGACTGGGTTTCGGATTTATGAAGTTACACATAAGTTAGGATTTTTAGGTAAAAACGAAAAACTATCTTATATCAACATAAGATCCGACCCGACTAGCAATCGGGTTGTCCAGGTCGGGTTATAAACTTGATATCAACACAAGATCTAACCCGACTAGCAATCGGGTTCGCGTCTGGTCAATCCTTTGGGCACCCCTATGTGCAGATAGTGTACAGCAAGAAGTAAATGATTGTGCTTGCACAAAAAACTTACGAAGCTGATAATATAAATTTCATTACTTATGTAGTTATGTAATCCCTAAAAAAGAACTTCTTGAAACAATCACGTTGTAATGACTTATACTACATGCAACAAAAGTTGTACATTACTATAAAAAAAGGGCTACAATTAACAAACTGCACCAATGAACATCATTTATCCAAATCTTTCTTCTCATACCCAAATTGGGAACTAACAACAACTCAATAACTAACATCTTAACTCTAAAACAAAACAAAACCCTAATTTATGATTATTAAATCACTCAACTATGAGTCGATGATTGTTTCATTAAAGGTTGTGAAGTTTTCCCCCATTCTTCAGGTGAACTTTTAACTTCCATTAAAAATGCAACAACTTCTTTCATGGTCGGTCTTTCGGCTGGCGAAGAATTCACACAAAACATCGCGATCCCGAGCGTTTGTAACATTTCTTGAACCATTTGGTCAGGTAATCCTTGAAGTTTGGTGTCGAGCACGGTGACAGCTGGCTCAAAACTTCCCATTTTCTTTTTCACCCACTCGACTATGTGTGAGCCCTCGCGTAACCGATTTTCAACCGCACTACGACCACTTAGAATCTCTAGTAATACCACCCCGTAACTGTATACGTCACTTTTTTCTGTTATGTTCATCGTGTAACCGTATTCTGCAAAATAAAATTGAAAAATAAAAAGAAGATTCAAACTCTACATAATATTGTTATTATCTAAGCACGTCTAATCGGTTTTTAAGTGTGACATATTAGGGTCTTCTAATAGTCAAAATTATTCGGTAAATAACATTATTTTGACCCGTTGCCTGTTTTGCCACCTAGAGAGTCTTTCCTTACCTATTTTCGCAAGTATTTTGATCATTTACAAACCAAAAAAATTCAAAAAAACAGAATTTTTTCAAAATTAATATAGATTTCAAACAAATTATCGTATCTGGTTTTAGAAATGTTTTCAAAAGTATGGTAACCGGGATTTAAAAACCCAGATACTCCCCAAAAAATGTGACATTGTCAATCATTTATCCTGCATGTGTCCAATCAACCACTTTCCGGGATTTGGATTCCCGGATTCTGATGTTACTTGGAAATTATCACAAGTGGGACTACAGATGATTGCCATGTGGCGCATTCTGATGAATATCTTGGTTTTCAAATCCCAAATACCATATTTTTTAAAACACTTCTAAAACCACCTTAGAACAAATAAGTTGTTTCAAATCCATATTACTTTCGAAAAAAACTTCCAAAAAAATCCAAATCCAACAGTTAAAATGATATAATAGCTCCTGATCTAACAATATAAAAGCAAATAAACTAACCTGGAGCAATGTAACCATACGATCCAGCCACCCGAGACATTGCATGATGATAATTTGTAGAACTCATAAGTTTTGCAAGCCCGAAATCCGCCAAATAAGCTTCATATTTGCAATCAAGAAGAATATTATTACCCTTAACATCTCTATGAAGAATCGCGGGCAGACAATCATGATGAAGATACGAAAGCCCTTGTGCGGTACCCACCGCAATCTTATACCGAGTTTCCCAATCGAGGTTTCGGTTCGTTTGCAACAATTGTTGTAAATTCCCATTTGCAATATGATTATATAACAAAAGTTTCACACTTTTATTAGAACAATAACCTAAAAGTTTTACTATATTTCTATGCCGAATATGACCGAGAATTTGAATCTCGGCTGCAAATGAATCGATTGCGGGTTCTTCATCTTTTTTCGTTTTCCATAGTTTTTTTACCGCGATTATTTCCCCGTTTGGCGTTTCGGCTTTGTACACGACTCCCGAGCATCCTTTCCCGATTATGTTTTCTTCTTTTAAACAATGTAAAATGTTGTCGATTGTAAACCCGAGCTTTGTGAAGGGAATGAATGTCCACGGGTATGAGAAATCGTCTCCTCGGAAATCCGGGTTTGATTCGGTTGAAGAGTTTTTTATCATGTATTTATGGTTTCTTGTCATAAAGATCCAAATGGCTGCGGCTAAAACGGTTACAAAAGCTAGGATTAGAATCACTAATCCTATTATTTTTGCTGATTTTAAACCGTTTCCAAATGGCGTTCTTGAAGAACATGAATACCCGTCAATCGATTCGCAAAGGCCCGTGTTTTGGATGAACGATTCGGGCGTTAGGGTTCGGAAAAACGGGCTCATCGGAATCGGGCCTGAGAAATTGTTGTACGAAACGTTCAAGGAAGTGAGGCTAGTGAGTGAACTCAAGATCAAGATTTTCCCATTAAACGAGTTGTGTGAAAGATCGAGTGATAGTAACTGAGTCAACCCGGTGATTGACTCTGGTATCTCGCCTACAAATCTATTCGAGCTTAAGTCAAGGCTGATAGTCAAGCTCGTGATTGACCCGATTTCGGGCGGGATTTGGCCCGAAAGACCGTTGGAACTCAAATCAAGAAGTGTTAACTTTTGTAGGTTTTTGATCGATGTTGGGATCGAACCTGTGAGCAAATTGTTGTTGAGGATGAGTTTATTTAAGTAACTGAAGTTACCGAAACTTAACGGGATTTGGCCCGTGAGCCTGTTTTGACTCAAATCGAGCTGTTCAAGATTCACTAAATTGCCCAACTCAAACGGGATTTCGCCCGTTATATGATTATTATGAACATCCAAAAGCTCGAGCACCGTAATGTTACCGAGTTCACTCGGTAAAACACCCGAGAAATGATTCGTGTACAAATCAAGAAACACGAGATTTGGCAGTTGCCCGATTTCTTTAGGAATTGGGCCCGAAAGCTGATTCTCTCCTAGCCGTAATCTAACCAACGATTGACATTTCCCGACACTTTTCGGGACTTTACCCGACAGTGAATTCCCGAGTAGCAACAGTTTACTGAGCTTATTTAAAGCAAATATTTCTTCTGGGATTTCTCCGGTGAGCTTGTTTTTTGAAAGATCAAGTGAGTAAAGCTCAGTGCAGTTACCAAAAGATGCCGGAATCTCGCCGGAAACCATATTACCCCATAAAAAGAAGCTTTGTAACATCTTTAAGTTCCCAATTTGCCATGGAATTTGGCCGGAAATTTGGTTTTTATCAAGCTGAATGGCGGTTAAACTCGTGCAGTTACTGAGCTCCGGTGGGATTGCTCCCGTTAATGAATTCTCTGACAGATGAAGCTGTTCAAGAACTGTTAGTTTTCCTAATTCACTCGGTATTTCTCCGGTCAATTCGTTGGCTGAAACATCGAGAACTACGAGTGATGAACAGTTTGAAATCTCCGGCGGGATTGCTCCGGTGAGTGAATTCCCCCATAAGAGTAAACTAGTGAGCTTTTGAAGCTTACCCAATTCAGGTGGGATTGAGCCTTTAAGTTTGTTCATATGAAGGTACAAGTTTCTAAGCTCTGAGCACAACCCGAGCTCCGGTGGGATTGAACCGGATATTTCAGTATCGTAAATGGCTAAAGTTTGAAGATTGATCATGTTCTTGAATGTGGTCGGAATCACGCCGGAAAGTCCAGTGGCTGCGACTCCGAAAGTGGTGAGGTTGGAGAGGAACCCTAACTCCGGCGGAATCTCTCCGGTCAAGTATGGGTTACCGCCGATTCTAAATTCTTGGAGGGAAACCAATGATCCAAGTTGAGGTGGGATTGTACTGTTTATGATATTATCTTGAATACAAAAGTATTGGAGTGATGAAAGGTTTGAAATTTGAGGTGGGATTTTTCCGGTGAGTTGATTGGAGTCAAGATAAAGAAATTGGAGGGAAGTTAGTTGACCGAGCTCCGGCGGAATGTGGCCAGATAGTGAGTTTGAAGAGAGGTCTAGTAGCCGGAGGTGTGTGAAAGAGCCGAACGACGGTGGGATTTGGCCGGAGATGTTGGTGGAGGAGAGATTGAGGAGTTGTAGGGAGGAGAGAGATGAAAGTTGTGGTGGGAGAGAGGAGAGATTTAGGAATGTGTTTGGGATTGAGAGAGAAATGACTCTGTTTTGTGGTGAACATGTGACCCCTTGCCATGAACATGGTGTTGGTGAGGATGAGTTCCATGATGAGAGGACGGCGGAGGAGGTTCTAGAGAGAGAGTCGGCGGAGGAGAGGAGAGAGAGTAGAGTTTGGCCGTCGGAGGAGAGGGCGGAGAGCGGTGGTGGGAGAGAGATGTAGAGATAAAGATTCAAGAAAGTGATGAAGATTGAAACTTTATCCATTATTATTGGTGGGTTTAAGTGGTGGTGGCGATGGAGTAATTTGAGAAAGATTCAAACTTTGGAGACAATATGCATGTAAAGATTGTGTTTTTAGAAATGGGTTTTGATGGATATTACTGGTGGCGGAGTGGTGGTGGTTTATGGTGGTGGGTGACGGCGGAGTTTGAAAAGGGTTTCAAATAAGGGGGGACAAAATGCATGTGAGAAAGGAGGGTTTTAAGGTGGTGGGGTATGCTTAAAAATCACTCGTGTGTTTCTGTTACTGAAAAAACAAACCCATGCATGTGAAGCAAGAAAAAGGAACACTGCCTTTGCTTCTAATGAAAACTTACCGGGAAACTGTCTCCTCCGCCTTACACGGAGGCGCTTTTGGTTCTTCTACCGGTGGTGGATATAGAAGATGAACAAGATATGGTGGAACTTGAAGGGTCTTTAGGGCTCAACATAAGTATTTCTTTTAGCCGATCTTCATTAGTTATTACAATAAAAAGCAGACGGCGGCGGCGGCGGTGGTGGTGGTGGCGGCGGCGGAGACGATGGGTGGTTTGTGGTTATGATGGCGGCGGAGGATGTTGGAGTTTGAAGGTGTAGTGAGAGGGGGAGAGGCTGAATGAATTGGAGTTTGGAGCATGGAGATGCTCAAAATGTTTGGTTTTAAATACCAACAATTTAATTGTTTTATAAAAAATGATTAGGGCACATATAGTCATCAAAAATACCATATTACCCTTAAAAAGGATTTTAGCAAACCATTACTGCATTTTGCCTTAAAATAAGTGCATTGGTTTATCAAAGTATAAACATAAATCTCATTAAAAGCTTTTGAATAAAAATCCAAATGGTGTTAATTCATTAATAATATGTTAATTAGGATATAGTAAATCTTTTTTTTTTTGCCTAGCGCGTTATGATGTATACCTTACATTTTCATAATTGATGATTCAAATTATAATATAATATATGATATATAGGAGTAGATTAATATTTACCTCCAAAAAATTGTCTTTAAATCAATTCTAGCCTAAGTCATGTATCTTAATGTAAAATGACAATATATTTTAATTTTTGTCTATATAATCAAGTTTGACGTTTGACTGTTTGAGTCTATGACTAATTGACTATCAAGTTGTCTTACAAGGTAAAACCTATAATAGAAACAACTGTTGAGAATACTCAAAATTTAAATTTAATGAGTTTAATAAATATTACGAGTAATAAATATTTGGTAGAACTTACAAGCTTATTTAAGAGGTTTCAAATATTCTAATTTTAAGAAGATTATAAGCTTACATATGTTTTTTAACCTTCTTACCCTCTTATTTCATATTTTTATGTGAGCATATTAAACACTTCAATCAATAAAAAAAAATTATATATAAGCTCAACTAAATCAAACATTTGAGTTTAATAGCCTATAAAAAAAATTTAGTTATTTTATAATAAGCTTATATAAATTCTTTCAAATATTTTATTTAATAAAACTTATTAACTTAAGTAAATTAATAAATTAATAAACACAAATATTTTTAAATATTTTTTCATAAACACCTCATTAATATATTGAAATATAACCTATTTTTGGTCAAGAGAATGAAAATTGTAATATGTATTCTATATCTCAAAATTTTAGGGGGAAAAAAGTAAATGGACGGGTAGTTATACTTCATCCGATTCAAAATAAGTGACACATTTTAGGTTTTATGGTTTTTGAGGTAAAAGATTATAATGATAATTAAATTAGATTAATTGCATGATTAGTGTGAAATGGGTCCCACACCTTTTGAATAAAGTGAGGTTAATATTGTTTAAAAGTAAAAAATAAATGTAAATGAGTTATTTTACTTTTTAAAGTAGATAGTGAGTATAGATCCTATTTTTTTTACCAAATAAGATAATTTTTCAAAGTGTGTCACTTATTTTGAATCACCTAGTATTTCATTTATTTTAAACTAGCAGGGTACCCGCGCTATGCGGCGGCGAGTACCCTGTGACGATAATGATGGTGGTGGCAATGGTGATGGTAGCATAAAGTGGTGGGAGGTGATAGTCGTGGCGGCAGTAGTGATGATGGTGGGTGGTGGTGCGTAAAAATAGTGTTAAAAAATGTAGAGAAAAAAAAAAAACTCAAAACAAATATAAAACAGCAGCTAGACCGTTCGAATGATACTGTTCTGTATCCAACACAAAAAATCGGATTTACCGGTTCTAAACACGCATGATAATTGAACCAACCCGAAACGGTTAATCCAATCAGGTTTTCGGTCTTCAGATTTTCAAGTTTCTGGTCCTCCATTTACTGGTCCGGTCCGGTTCAGAACCAACCATATCCCTACAATCAAATGGAACAATAAATGTTAATAGTTGCAAATCGTGAGATGAGTTGAGATCGATTTGCATAACCAAAAACCCATGGATATGCTATAGTAAGACTTGAATATATAGTAATTTGTATGACTTGAGGTTCTTTGGGGGCTCAAATCTCAATCTAGTAAACTAACTAAATATTATAACAGCCTAACAGGGTACCCGCACAATGCAGCGGCAGGTACCCTGGATACCTATTTTGCGGCAAGCAAATGATGTTCGGTTACACATTTTTTCGAACAATAAATGTACAAATTAATGATAATTTAAATTACTTCCATGTAAATCTGTCCATAATATGCTATTGTTTTAATTTGAAAGACTTTATTTTAAACAAAAGGCCCGAATCTATATGCAATTTACAATAGGACCCGCATAATGCATGCATCTGAAAATCACCTAGAATTGAAAAGATTGCTTGTGCGCGATATATTGATTTAACATTTTTAGTCTAGATGTGCATATTACACAAGATTGATACCAGTTTAGTAGTTTGGTTCTCATAAGGACAAATTTTGCACCAATGACGTTAATTGGAGGACCGAATATAAAACCTCTTGCTTCAACACTAGCAGTATTAAAACAATAATAAGTCCATAGTGATAGATTATGGATAATTCTAAAGTGCATTTACGATTTCAATCTGTACTGATTCTAAAAATGTCCAAAATAAACAAAAATTACGTAGGGAGAAGAAAGAACTTAACAGTACTCCCATTGTTCCAAATTAAAAATTGAATTGCATATATTAAGAACTAACAATGTAGTGTGGTTATCAAAATTTCTGCAAATAATAATTTCAAAAGTAGAAATTGGTAAGCTTGACCTTTAAAGCAAAAATGAATCCCTTTTCTCAAACATTGAGTACCACTTCAGTGAATTTTAGAAGTTTCAAAAAGCTAAATGTGAGAATTATGTAATTTCATAGATCCTAACTCACATAAAAAGTATATAAAATCAACCTACACATAACCATTAGTCTTTACTACATGAAATGCAGCTGAATTGGATAAGAAAACAAAAATCACTGCAGCAGTTCATGACTAAACCAAATGCATTATAATGCAACTAAAATAGATGAATCCAGAAATTTTATTTACCTTGAATGGATGAGAAATCAGGGTTTTCGTGTGTAATTTCGTCAAAATCATGCTCAATTACATTCTCAATATACATTGACGGTACACTTTCGATATGGTATTTCATTACAAAGAGTAACTAAAAAGATTACTTGAAAACACACTTATGGCAGAAAACTTATTTAACGAGTAAAAAAATCAAAATGAAATTATATAGTTTCATATTCCTTGAAAACACACTTATGGCAGAAACCAACCATCGAGCATATTCACGAGTACAAAAACCACCAGATTCAAATCACCTTCAAAAACCTGAAATAATCATATTTATTTACATATATTATTTACAAATAGATGGATTTGAAGTTTTTAACTTACCAAAAGAGTCCAAATGAGTGAATTTTTATACAGATCAATAATATATTTATTTTATAAATATACTATATATCATAGTGGTTGATACCTCAGCAACCCAATCATTTTTCACATTAAAATTTTGACTTATATCAACTTCCTTATTATTTAACCATCCATCCTAATTATCGAATCATCCTCTCTTCATATTGGAACATCTGGATGTGTCCCCAGGTTCTCGCTGCAAGAATTGATTACATAAGAATACCAGCATCTCAAGCATGTATAGTGCTAGAAAAATTGCTAGAAACATATAGATATATATATACTTGTGATTAAAATATGAAATTCAAAGAAATGACATGAGTAAGACCAAAATTGTCTTAAATCATCATACTGCACAAATACACAATCAGTAAAACCAAAAAGCAATAACAAAAAAGTAATGGAATTACATTTATGCCATAAGATGCAGCCCAATCCTTGATTACATCTGAACCAAGAGAGATGATAGCTACCAAACATGAATTAAGGGTACCACCTATCACACAAAAACAGTCAAAAGTAGATTAAGCACAATCGATTTTCTTAATCTTACCATATACAAAAGACTGAGCAACAAAAAAGTTACTTTATAATTATGTATGCGTTAATTCAGAAGAATAAAAAATTCAGAAAAATGAGTTTACCATTGGTGCAAGGCCACCGAAAAAATAATTCCCGATATAAATGAAAACTTGTAAGATGGAGCTGCTTCAATGTCTTTGGTATCTATTTTAAACAAAACAAATAAATTAAGGGGGAAATGTTGAGCGGAGGGATTCGGAGGAGGAGTTCCAACTCAATTATGAGATGAAAAAAAAGCTTACTTGATCTTGAAATACAAAAGAACCTTTCAGTGCCTGATGAATCGTTTCAAAACCCAACTGATTGTTCAAGTCCCAAGGAGGAACCGTTTTAATGCCAAAGAAACCCTAAAGAGATGGGATGAAAAGATTTCGAGTTATCATTCAAATTTTAGGTTGTTCATGTAGTAAACATAATCCCTGCTAGCTTAGCTGGTTAGTTCATGTTGTTCTCGACCTTGGGTCCTCGAGTTCGAATCTGGCAATATCCAATTTTTTTAATAACGAAATTGAATTCCAAAATAGAAAGAAAATGACTGAATTTTTAAAATGCTATTTAAGGAAAGGTCCTAAATGCTTTATAAGTAATAGAGATAGGAGGAAGTATAACTTTCAAAAACCGGGTCGGGTATAAATTGGGTAAGAATCTAAATATAGGATTTAATGTTTTCAGAGTCCACGAGATGGAAATGGACAATAAAATCTGGGGGATTGTGAAAGGCTAAAGATGAAGGCTTGGATTGAGCATGCAGTAGTACTTATCTAATTATATTAAAATCTAATATGGGGTATTTTCAAGGCTATTTCTCTGGTTTGTTAATTAAATAATTCAAAATAAATTAATAAATTTCTTAATATGGGTTTTCCAAACTTTAACCTTATTAAATACTTTTACAAAATAAAGAGTGAATTACATCTAAGGTTCATGTGGTTTACCACTTATTGCAACTATGGTCCTTAAACTTCATTAAGTACACTGGGAGTCCCTGGTGTTGTCATTTTATTGCACCTGTAGTCCCTGAAGCAGACAGACGTTTAATAGGGCTGTTAAATCCCACATGTGCACAGCACATGATGGGTAGTATCACAGTATGGTAATTGTCCACCCCTTCTTCATATTTAAACCCGAGTAAATTACATGGAAGGTCCCCGTGGTATACTACTTATTACAGCCTTAGTCCATGAACTTCATTTATTACACCAGAAGTCCCTGGTGTATACACTTCAACCTTTATTGTCGCGCCACCAACCCCCTGAAAAGTCAATCCGAACGAACACGAATGGGGCCTTGTTCTTGTTTGTTTGTTAAGGAAAAAATGTGTTCGTGAACGGTTCACCAACACTTATCGAACGTAATTTTGTGTTCGTGTTCGTTTGTTAAGAAAATTTAGTGTTCACAAACGGTTCGTGAACGAGGGTAACAATCATAAACGAACACAAACGAACATAAAGAAACACAAATGTACACGAAACAAACGAAAACAAACATAAACAAACACAAACGAACACGATACAAACACAAACAAATACAAACAAACATAAACAAACTCAAACGAACACGAACGGGTGTTCACGAACGTAAAAGAACGAACGCGCCTTTGTTCGTGTTCGTTTGTTTAACTAAACGAACACAAAATCTTGTTTGTGTTCGTTTGTAGGCCTGTAAACGAACCGAACGAACACGAACGGGTCTTGTTTATGTTCGTTTGTTAAGGAAAAAATGTGTTCACGAACGGTTCGCGAACACTTATCGAACAGAATTTTGTGTTCGTGTCCGTTTGTTAAGAAAATTTAGTGTTCACGAACGGTTCGCGAACGAGGGTAACAAAAATAAATGAACATTAAAAACACAAACGTACACGAACCAAACACAAATGAACACAAACATATACACCAGGGACTTCCGGTGTAATAAATGAAGTTCAAGGACTAAGGATAAGTAGTATACCACATGGACCTTCCAGGTAATTTATTCGGGGTTAAACATGAGGAAGAAGTGGAGAATAACATACTACCCATCAGTGTACTTAATGACGGAGGCCGCTTCAGGGACTACGGGTGCAACAAATGGCAACACCAGGGACTCTCAGTGTACTTAATGAAGTTTAGGGAATGTGGTTGCAATACGTGGTAAACCATAGGGACCTTAGATGTAATTCGCTCCAAAATAAACTAATAAAGCATTGAGCATGGTAACTCGGGTCAAAAAAGCCACCTCAATTCATTCTCCACATTTATCTTACAAATATATAGAGCATCTAGGACTTCTCTTTATGACAAGTCTTAATTTTCAGCCTTACTGTTGGATCCCAACAACACAACCGTGTTGCGTTATGACCGAGTAACGAAGATACGATAAGTAAATAACAACAAGATTTCAATGATTAAGAGTTTTATTAAAAACAACTTAATATAATACAGAGTTTGCGGAAATAGATAGTACACACTACCTAAAACTCTATACTTGAGTTGACACTTTAGACCGCTCAAACTAGAAGAGTATACACTGAGAGTTATATCAGCTGATACTAACAGCTGATATTAATGCCTTAGTAATAACTATGGGGGAGTTAATACTTAGACAATAACTAACTCTCAGAGAATGTTCTTGTGCTATGATTTCTAAGGGTATTCTAAAGGTGTTGTAAATGCAAGCATTTACGTCTGTATTTATAGCCCAAGATCCATGTTCCTTAGTCCACAAGTTTGACGACGTGTAAACATATTATTCGTCGATGTAGACTTGCCATGGATCATTAAATGCTATTGCACAAGTTATTGTCCCGAGTGTACTTTGTGCCCACTTCTTCCGGTACCTTTTCTGACGCACAGTGAAAGGTGTACTACATAAGTACAGAAGTTGTTGACTTTTCTCTTTACATGCTTAAGGGACAAACGATGAAGTTGTACTGACATTATCTTCTATTCCAAAATAGAAGATCTTCATCGTTTTCTTCTTCTTTGAGCGGGAAAGGGAAATGTTCAAGGTGTCAATGAACATTTCCTTTAAGTCTTCATCTGCAGCAGGTACTATCAGCTGATTCCACAATCAGCTGAATAGTCTTCTTCTTGTCTTTGTCCTTTGGTCATAGACTTCGAATGAACTCTCGTTAATAGCCGCTGATTTGACTTGTATCCTAAAGCTAAGTACTGTACATACTTGCTTCAGCAGAGATACATACTTCAGCTGTCATTTATTCTTCTTGGCTTTCGAGCATCAAATCTTATTTACTTAGTCTTGGGACTAACACTTACTATTTCGGGGAATGTCTTAATTTTTATAATTACCCAAAATATAAAACACAAGTCACATGATTTGAACCCTTGACCTTGCGCATAGAGGTTCATGTATTTCCATCTCAACTACATGGGATTTGTGCTGCTATTTTTCTTTTCAATGTACTTATTCACATGAAAGTACAATAACTGCTAAAATTTATGAGGTAAACGGTCTCATTTCAAATAATCCTTTTAATTATCTTTATTTTACAATATTTCATTTTCTATTTAATTATCTTTTACTAAATATTTCATTTTCTATTTAATTAACTTTTACTATATATAATGCATATTTCAGACTTTGTACGTCAATTTAGCAAGCTTATTTTTTAGCCAAACAGCTTGTTATCTCATAAAATATTTGTTTTTAGAAATAAATTGACACCCCAAATACTTGAACTTGCGACTTCATATTATTAGAAAGGAGCTCTAGCCACAAACTCATATCATTTTGTTGACCACCACCTGCTACCACCCGCCACTAGAATCACTACCCTCACAATCGTTACCGAACACACCATCACTACTGCCACCATCATACAATCACTATCGTTATCGCAAAATATAGTTTAGGGTATCCGCCGCCACATTGCGCGGGTACCCTGCTAGTACACTAAAATACTTCTTCACTTATCACTCAATCAATTACATAATTTGTGATCAACTAAAATGTCCATTTATTCACACCAATAATATGAACTAGTGTTGCACATAGGGGTGAAATTAGGGGTGTTAACGATTCGAGTCGAGTTGGATATCGGTAAATTTTGATTCGGCTCGTTTAGTAATTACTCGGCTCGAGCTCGACTCGAGCTCGAATAAACTTACAAAATTGTGTTCGATCTCATAGTGTTAGGGCTCGAGCATGATACTCGTTTATGATTCCACATTTTTTGAAAATAACTAATTTGCAAGCTTGAAAAGTGTAACGACCCGAATTTTGTAAATAAATAAATTTAATAAAAATATGATAAATAAGGATAAATCGTTTAAAGAACGTAGAAATTGGTTTCGTGTCGTGTGGACACCGTATGAGAAAGTTATGGTCGAAACCGGGTCGAGGCAAGAACCGAAAAGTGCAGCCTGCCTGAGGGCAGGAGTTCTGTAACACCTCAAATTTTAAATACAAAACATTTGGCCAAAATATATCATTTAATAAAGAGGAGAACTGTCCCAAAATACGGATTTACAAAAACCTTTGGTATGAAATCAGAGTATAAGTTTGGTGTTACAAAATATATCAAAACCAAAGCTAAGTCTAAATCCGTTATAGTGTTCTTCTACTCTAGGCCCCGCATCTCTATCCATGCGTACCTAATTCTTCGATCGCGAACCTGAGTACATAGCAAAAAAACTACAAAGAGTACGTGAGACAAAAAGTCTCGTGAGCTACATGGGTTTAGACCCGACAATAATAGTAATTATCATAAATTATGAAAACAACACACAAGTAATTTGTCCATCTATCTACTCACCCTAATGCGACTCTAAGTCCTTGCTTACCCTAGCAATCATATCTAGTTATTGGGAAGCCCCCGAACTAACTAGAATCCACATCAACTTATTAACCGAAAGCCATCGCCATTAATAAGCTTCAAGCTACCGGGAAGAGGGATTCGCCCAATCTACCGATACATGCCTTACTCGCCGGACTACCTCCAGTTAGTAAGACTACTACCGTGGTTGAGTCGATGGGAATCCACCCAACTGCGCCTCACACCACACCTCATGACCGGGGGTCCCCCGCATCATCACATCATCTCAATCATATCATAACTCAATAGTTATGTCTATCTAGCTCTCGGCTACCATGTCATCATCAAACAAGTTAGTCCAATATTATCAATAATATCTATCACTAACTCAACATACTATAAGTCCACACAAATAAGCAAATAGACCATAACACAAGTAAGAAAAGTAATTCAAGGGCTATGTACTCAGTAAAGTCCACACGTACTCACCTTAGCAATAAAATGCTCCAAGTGCTTTTTACGCCAATTTCTTGCTCCAACAATCAATCGACTTTCCAAGATTTCACCAAAAGCCTAATACAACAATCACAAGTTGTTCAACAACAAATACTACTATTAATACACCCTTTTATTATTAGAAATCCCTTTGATAACACTTTCCCCAATTTTGATGATTTTCCAAAACCCTAGGTTTAGCCAAATCTTAAGATTCTTACAAATCTTAACCATACACTTGTTTCCTTTGTTAAAATATCATCTATTAAGTGTACAAAACATTTATTTCACCATTTAAGAAAACCCCAAGAACTAGGGTTCGAGATCCAAACTTTTACTTCCATGGATCTAAAGTAATAAACATCAAGGAGTGAAGATTTACCTTAATCTTCGACAATAGAAGCAAAATCAGTTGATTCGGACCCTAAAATCGGCTTCAGATGACCTTTTCCACTCAAAATATGTATAAGAACTTAGAGAGAGAGTTAGGGTTTCAAGTTTGGCACTTAATGGCCAAAAACCCGTATTTAAGGTGTTCCAGACGAAAATCAGCAGTAACTGATCAGCAGTAACTGATCAGCAGTAACTGATCAGCAGTAACTGATCAGCAGTAACTGATCAGCAGTAACTTCACCATTTAAGAAAACCCCAAGAAATAGGGTTCGAGATCCAAGCTTTTACTTCCATGGATCTAAAGTAATAAACAACAAGGAGTGAAGATTTACCTTAATCTTCGACAATAGAAGCAAAATCAGTTGATTCGGACCCTAAAATCGGCTTCAGATGACCTTTTCCACTCAAAATATGTATAAGAACTTAGAGAGAGTTAGGGTTTCAAGTTTGGCACTTAATGGCCAAAAACCCGTATTTAAGGTGTTCCAGACGAAAATCATCAATAACTGATCAGCAGTAACTGATCAGCAGTAACTGATCAGCAGTAACTGATCAGCAGTAACTGATCAGCAGTAACTGATCAGCAGTAACTGATCAGCAGTAACTGATCAGCACTAACAGAAATCAGCACTAACGGAGTCAGCAATAACAGAGTCAGCACTAACGGAGTCAGCACTAACGGAGTCAGCACTAACGGAACCAGTACTAACTGATCAGCACTAACAGAAATCAGCACTAACGAAATCACCCTAAACCGTAAATCACTAACACTTGTATCAAAGCCATCATATTGATGATTTAATTAGCAAGTTTTTTTTGTAAAAAGTAGCATTTTTTTTTTAAAAATTGGGTTAAAAATTTGATTTTTTGGAACCCTAATTGCTACTTGTTACAAAAACAACATCAAAAAATTAATCTAGCTTATTGAATTTTTTGATTATTTGGCTTGGATTTTCTTATTTAATTTTGTTTTTGATATGGCAAAACATGTATTTTTGCCATATCCCAAGCCAAAGTCTTGTCAATTGTTGCTTGTTTGTGCAAACCGATGAAAGCCTAGACCGTTTGTGAATGAATGTGTTTGTTGTTTGGTTGATTTGGGAAAAGCCATGTTTTTTGGCTTAATTGTTGTAATTTGTTTAACTTTTTCTTTTATTATTGGTGCCATTTTTCGGGACAAATTTCAATTGTAAAAGTAATTAGAATAGTTGTATTTTGTTTCTTTTTATTTTGTAATTTGTTGACCAAAGGTGAAGAAAGGATGAGGACAAAACAACAATTTTCGGCACATCACGAAGATTGGCTATTCCGTTGGACCTGAAACCACCGCCAAAATTTCCACAACTCAGAGACCTACAACTTTACAGAAGGCGGGGGAAGACCACCGAAGACTTCTTCAGTGACTTTTCGGGCCTTGAAGTCAGACTGAATTTTCTGGCAGATTGCATTTTTTCACAAAATGTTGGTTTCTACTTGCCCATGAATGTCATGGGGCAAGTGGGAGCCCATTGGGTTTATGTAGGCCCGTTTGGGTTCATGTTGGCCCGTCCCCTAGTTTGACCCTTCGGTCCGTCGTGATGACTCACGTGACCGAACCTAGGATTTCATCTGTCGAGGTTTGCACAAAATTTGTTGCATGTTTTATTTATGTTTGTGGTTGTTTTCTTTTCTATTAGATACAAGTAATAAAACAATTAAAATACGATTTTAGACACAAACATTAAAACATCCAAACTTTTTATCATCTATGATTACTTGTTAATCATTAATGATTAATTTTTAATCTAAACTTGTATTTGAGATTAAACAAAGTTTAAATACGATTTGAACTTACACCTTAATAATCGTTACATGTTTTTACCGTTTATTAACCGACTTATGAAGTGGTATGGATGAAGTACATGATTCATTCATATCTTAAATAAAATTTTATATTAAAATTTATCATACCTAAAATTTAAGTCACGTCGTCCAATCGGTTGAAATCACTTGGTTCTATTTTTGAATTCACGTGAGACGTGGTTTGAATTTAGATCCGAGGTCATTATTCTCTACGCGTGAGACCTAGATCTATTTTGACATGATTTCACATTGGATGACTTAATCGAGTTAACGGTGAGACCTTGACTCGAGGCGAAGATGCGACAAACATGCCACTTGACCCTAGATGCTTGTTCACTAGGTGCCATGAAGTCCCATACCTCTAAGAGTTGCACTAGTAATGCAATTGTTGATCGTCGCCTACCTATTGGATCTATCATCTCTAGCAGATCAACTGATGCGGTGATAGAAGCTCAATGGGATCTTAGCTTTTAATTAAAAGTAATTGGGTAGTTAATTGATTAAAAGAAATTATTATTGAAAATACTATTTTTTGAACTTTGTGTGTTATATAGATAACAACAACAAATCAAAACCTAAGTATCTCCACTCTAAAGTCAGTTCTTGAAAACTGAAACTGACTAATATCAACTTTATTGACTGATATCGAACTCTAAGGATTGTCCTTAAAGATGAGAACGAGTTAATACACCTATAAGAGGCCTTACCTGAGGCACCTCCTACAAATGATTCTGCTGCTGTTCGTCAAGCATTTACCGAAACGTTTTAACGAACACCAAGAAGTCGCTACTCCTATGCTTGTGAGCAAGAACCCCAAGATCCGAAAGAACTTCGAGGAACTCACAGCATATGACACGATAAGCGAGTTGAAAATGATATTTCAACAAGCAGAACATGAACTGTTCAAAACAGTTAAAGCATTCCACGCTTACAAGCAGGCTAGGCCAATCAAATAGCACTTATATCTTCAATATGTAATGCTATATCGATCAAATGGAACGTCTTGGTTACCCATTGCCACAAGTTCTTGGAATGAGCTTGATTCGTACCTCACTATCCAAGGACTATGACCAGTTTGAAAAAGTTTTAAAAATACATAGCATGGGGAAGACAATTGGTGTATTACATGCTATAGTAAAACTGGTTGAGCAAAGGTTACCCAATACTTTTCTAGCAATCAGGGAAGGTGAACCGCAAGCACAAGGCAAGAGTCTAGGTAAGGGTAAGCTAGTTTACTTTTCCAAACCTATGATTCACCCACATGCTAAAAAGGAGCACCCTGCAAAGGATATTTTTTGCCATCATTGCTATGAAACCGGCCATTGAAGGAGGAACTGTCCTGCCTACTTGGCAGAGTTGATGAAGGACAAATGTGTTCTAGCTAGCACCTTAGGTATATTCATTATAGAACTCTATACTTTTACTAATAAATCTTGAGTGTATGACACTAGTTGTGGAACTCATATTTACACAAATGTGCAAGATTAAAAGTAAAGTATAAAGCTAAAATAATGGAAGCTATGATCTAATCCTTCCTAATGCGTTAATTATTGTTTTGAACAATTGTCAATTATGCATTGTTTAGCTTAATCGTTTGTTGAATAATGATTTATTCAAACTATTATGGATCATGATATTTTGTTTTATGATAAATAACATGTTTTTATAACTATTCCTTGTAATAGTATACTTGAAATTGATATGCATGATCTAAATTCAAACGATAGTTCTATATACTGATGTAGCACTCAAGAATCCAAAACGGTTTGGACTCCATTTACCTAGAGCATTGTCATCTTTTCCACATAAACAAGAAACGCATTTTGACACTACAACACGAAGGCTTCTTAACAAATGATTATGAATCATTTAAATGCCTCTCTTGAATATTATGGAAAGATAACAAGAAAGCTTTTCTCCCATGTTGGCGAAAGAGCTAAAAATCTACTTGGACTCATACATACTGATGTATGTGGCCCTTTTAGAACTAAAACTAGGGAAGGTGTTACCTACTTTATCACTGATGATTTCAGTAGTTATGGTTATGTTTACTTTATTAAACATAAACATATAATCTTTGAAACGTTCAAAGCTTTCTAAAGTGATGTAGAAAATCAACTCGGCAAGACAATAAAAGATTCCATCCTAATCAAGGAGGAAAGTACATGAGCCAAGAGTTTCAGGATCATCCAACCCAACGTGAGATTGTCTCCCAATTCTCTCCTCCATACACTCCACAAGATCATGGTGTGTCTGAAAAGAGACATCGGACCCTGCTTGACATGGTTCGATCTATGATGAGTCCTACTACTCTTACACTATCCTTTTGAGGGGCATGCACTGAAGTCTGCTGCTCGAATACTTAATATGGTTCCGACCAAAAGGTTGAAAAGACACCATATGAAATATGGCATGGGAAAGTCCCTAATTTGTCTTACTTGAAGATATGGGGTTGTAAGGATCTCGTGGAAGGAGACATGCCGAACAAACTTGAGCCCATATCTATCAACTGTATCTTCGTTACTATTTTACTACCCACCTGAGAACAAATTGTTGTTGCTCGGTATGCTGAGTTTCTTGAGAACAGTCTCATTTCACAAAGCAAGTGGGAGCACTATAGACTTTGACAAGCTTCAAAGCGAAGATGCACAACCTTCTGGTAACACTAGCAAATATCATACTGAGGCTGGACGTATAGATGTTGGACCACAAGATGATGTTGTTCCCATTCATTGGTCCACAAGGACACCTCATACACCTGAACGATATAGACTTATGTCGATGCTGAGGAGCAAAGTTTCGAGGATCATAATGAACCCCCTAACTATCAAGTTGCATTATCGAATTTTGAATTCGGAAAATGACTTGAAGCTATGAATGCGAAAATGAAATCCATGAGAGAAAATCAAGTTTTGAACTTAGTTGGTCTTTCTCAAAACAGTAAGACTGTTGACATGGATGAGAATTTACACACCTATAAAGCTCTTGTAGTAGCAAAAGGTTACACTCAATCCGACAGAATTGACAATGATGAAACCTTCTTGCCTGTTACTAAAGACGTTAGGATTCTTATAGCCAAAGTAGTGTACTATGACTATGAGATTTGGTTAATGATGAAATAAAAATGTTTGTTTCACCTAAAACCCAAACTGAGCATGTGTATATATGAAATCTAGTGGGAGCATTGTCATTTCTCAAATCATACATGTTGATGACATGTTACTCATGTGAAACAATATACCAATGCTACAAGATGAAAATCCTGGCTTGGAAAATGTTTTGACATGAAGGATTGTAGAAATACGACACACATACTTGAAGTTAAGAATCTATTGGGATAGATCAAAGCGGTTAATTGGTTTAAGTCAAAGTGCTTACATTGACAAAATTCTAAAACGGTTTAGAATGAATGCTCCCAAACGAGGAAGTCCTCGTATGCAACACAATGTAAACTTGAGTGAGACTCAAGGACCTTCCACTCTTAATGTGGTGAAGCGAATGAATGTAATCCCCTATGAATCGGCTATTCCATTCATCATGTACGCTGTAAGGAGCACTATGCCAAATGTAACTAGGACCTTACTAGAAACTACCAGCAGAATCCATGAGAGAGTCAATGAATTGTTGTTAAGAACACATTGAAGTATTTTTGAAATACTGGATATATGTTCTTTGGTTATGGTGGAGATACCAAACTGAAGCTAAGTATACTGGGTATACTTATGCTGGTTTTGAAATAGGTTGTGATGACGCTAGATCCTATTTACGAAGGTTCACTACATTCGAATGATTTATCGAGATATGTGAAATTCGTACTCTTAAAGTTCAAACAGATAACTAACTAGCTGACACTTTATCGAACTCAATGTCTTGTACCAAACATATTGAATATGAATGGAACATTGGACTTCGACAAACTATTAGTTTCATGTAAATCTGTTTTAGTATTTGGATAATGGAACGATTGAGCAGTTTTTATTGGAATAAATTGATATATTTGATATGATCGTTTTTATATGAATATCTACTGTGTTCTATATTTGCATGTTTATATCCTTGAATATTTACTGTGTTTTATATTCTAAATTGTCCATTGTCATATTAATAATATGGGAATATTATTAAGACAAATCTGAGGGCATTGATGACATGATCTTAGTATGACTAAGGATGATGAAATCAAACTCACATGTTGTTCATTGTGATGCACAATTGGACTGACCCAACCTATGAGAAATCACTTCCTGGATTTATGTCACAAGTGAATCTCACAAAGGCTTTATCGCTTTTCCTCTGACTTGAGATGCAAGTTGGTTTGCGTATGTGGAGTGTCAAACTTTGATGTGGTTAAACGCTGACCTGAATAAGGCTGCTATAACAACCATCTTCAGGTTTGACATTAAGCATATGTCAAACACGTGTAGTCAATAAAGAATTTGTTCCTCCACATGTTTTGGATTAGATACTACTGGGCCCCTCGATGATTTGAATAGATGCTTGTACGGCCGTACCCAAAGGTAATCAAGATGAATCTTGATTGGTTTGGTAATCTACTTCAATGTAAAGATCGAGAAACAGAATCGTTTAAATTTTAGATTGACATTAATCCTTGTCTAAAATTCAACATGGTATCGGTAACAAAAGGATAACTGATTGAAAAACTTTGAACCTGGACTTTTCTGAAACTCACTCATATACTTCTAGGGGCATTGGCGGGTTGCTAGACTCTAATCTTTGCTTGTATAACTACCTGATGTTATGTCGTGCGCAAGTGGGAGCTCAGCGGAAATATAACATAAATCACTAATCAAGGATCTACATATTGACGAAGTAATTAAGCATAAATACATATAATCAAAGTGAATAGATGAAGTATTCATACCCTTGAAGCCTTTGATTACATCAATGAATGAAGAAGAATAACTCCAAGAATTCAATGTAGAATTCCTCTAATGGTATCCACACTACACCTTGTCTAGAACACCAATTAGGATACTAGTCCCTTGTTCAAGAATCAAAACCAAACAAGATGAGTAAGCACGTCTAGAAGCATAGACGAAACTATGGTTATGTGCGTACTACTACTTCTTTCCATCTACACAAGATTAATTCAAACAATGTGTTTGTTTTTCCATATCTTTGTGCGTGAGCACAAAGCAAACGTAATTCCCTTTCTTTTAGTTTGGTGGCCACGGCTGTAAATGGGGAGGAAGGAGAGGAAGGAGGATTAGGGTTAGCTAGCTTGCTCCCTAATCTAAGTATTTATCTTCTAATTACAAGTTAGGAGATATGACACTTAGACCCTTGTCCTTTTAATTCTTTATAATTACTCACTAATACGTTTTAACTTAACAATTAATTAAAACATAACTAGCCAAATAATTATAGTTTATATAAATAATATAAATACCCTAATTATATTATATATATTAAATGATGTTTGGTGTATAAGTGTGTGACCCTTTAGGCTCACATGCGTCTAGCCATATAACTATATGTCATGTACGTGAAGCATATTCCAACACATTATTTGCTAAGGTGAGTACGTGTGGAATTTACTGAGTACATAGCCCCTGAAATACATTTTATACTTGTGTTACGGTCTATTTGCTTATGTGTGTAGATTGACATTATATTGAGTTAGTGTATATATTATTGATAATATTGGACTAACTTGTTTGATGATGAATGTGAGAGCCGAGGGCTAGGTTGACATAACTGTTGTGTTATGGTGAGATTGAGATGATGAGATGACACAGGCGACTCCCGGTCATAAGGTGTGGATTGAGGGGCAGTTGGGTGAATTCCCATCGACTCATCCACGTTAGTAGTCTTGGTAACTGGACGTATTCCGGCGAGTAAGGCAGGTATCGGTAGATTGGGTGATTCCCTCTTGCTATGTACTCAGGTTCGAGATCGAAGGTATACGTGCGCATGGATAGAGATGCGGGGCCTAGAGTAGAAGAACATTAGAACAGATTTAGACTTAGCTTTAGTTTTGATATATTTTGTAACACCAAACTTATACTCTGATTTTCATACCAAAGGTTTTTGTAAATCCGTATTTTGGGATAGTTCTCCTCTTTATTAAATGATTATTTTGGGCAAATGTTTTGTATAAAATTTTGAGGTGTTACAAAAAGCTCGTTAATTACTCGACTCGTTAACACTCATATTAATATATGTATATTTTTGTACTTATTGTATCAACACTTGTACTTATTATATAAAACACTTGTTCGGCTCGTTAGGATCGGCTCGTTAAGATCGTATGACTCGTTCGGCTCGAGATTAAACGAGAGTATTAAATTATTAGGCTTGGCTCGTGAGATTAATCAAGTTTGTTTTATGTTCGAGCTCGACTCGAGATCGAATTAGTATAGGCTCAAGCTCGATATAAACGAGCTCGAGTTCGAGTAGCTCGTTAAAATCTCAACTCGTTAACACCCATAGGTGAGATATAGAATCAGAAATCTAAACTCATACGTGTACATAACTTGAATCGAAATTGGTTGGAACTCGATTACTAAAATATAGTTCGGGTATCGGGTCCAATGGAAGGTTTTTGGCGACAAGATCCTTGAGATATCAGAAGTGAGAATGCTGAGACGAGTAACGATAAATCTCAAAAGCTAATTCATGTTTTGTCAATGAATGGTGCTATTTTACTTAATATCCCAAGTTAAGTTAGAGATAAGATCATTTTCGTGAAATCGGGTATATCAGATATAGAGCAAATCGGGTCTAAGATCCGGAACCAAAATATATTTAACTACGTACTTGGAATTTGTTTTGTTATAATATTATTCGTAGTGTTAAGTTCATGTTTTACACAATTGTTATCTGTAAATTCTTCTAATGTTACATGTATTAGATAATTAATACTATGATACAAGCAATCGAATGCGGCTCTAATTAATATTTGTTACAATTGTGTATACTGGATTTATCCAAACCATAATCGGAATCAAATCAGCATCGTATTTTGTAAAACAGATCGGTTCTCAGAATTATTAATCTGCTAAAATTGGATATTGATTTTCAGGTTGAATCCATCTAAGTCACTCAGGAGTCAAGACGATCCCATCCCTAGTCGCACAAGCAACTGTTGATTATATCATGTCGAAAACCGGCTATTACATTTTACAATAATCACTCATGGATTTATGTATTCATATTAACTAGCCGGGTACCCGCGCAATGCGGCGGCGGGTACCCTGGAATTAAATTCCATGGCAAATAAAATGTAGTTCGATTGCAAGATGTCATCTTTGATATTTTAATTTGAAGCACATGCCCAAGTATCAACAATATATGGTTTTTTGAGCGTTTTTATTATATTATCAGTATAACTTCTTTTTTTATTCAACATTAAATTGGCCTTTTATAACATGTCAACAATTAAGAACATTCCCAAGTCTAAAACCATCCTCCAATGGATTTGACATCTTAATGTTTTTATCCCATTTTACAAGCTTGTCAAAGAACTTCTTAGCAATACTTTTCGGAAACATGATGACGTAGAACCGTTCCCGTGTTTGACTATCTTGTTGAGCAGTGTAACTACCTAGATAACAAAAATGATAATTGCTTATATGAAGAACGAAAATTATTTAATAATGGATTTAACTAACCTCGTGTTCGTATAGTTCTTGAAGTTTTGTTGACAGTTTTTCAATCAAGTCAAGATATTTAGGCTTGCTCCTACTTACAAAAAGATCTGCAATAGGTCAAACACATTCATATTTTACAAAATCAGGACGGGTCGGGTTACCAGATTACCTCTTGAACATCTTCAGTGAAAGATTCTTGTGAACCATCATAGAATCCTGCACCTAATCTGAGATAAATGGTCCTGAAATCTAACGGTCTTGAAACCGTTGTAGGATTGATGACATCATCAAATTCATAAGGTTTCAAGAAAGATTCTGCCAAAAGACCAAAAACAGATTTGTTTTCATCTTCAGCAGCAACATAAGATAACACCATTCAAAAATATCTAAGCTGGGAAACAACCCAGCCCGGGACCAATAGCTTGATCTGCTTTCGAAACGAGATTGTAAGAGTTCATTATCATAACAATTATTTAAAAATTACAATGAAATTAATAAATATGCAAATTGTGACTACCAAATGACCATTATGTATCAATGTCACTACAATACTACATACACTACTGTTAATAACAAGTATTGCAATAGGCTTACTTATTTGTATAATCTAAATAACTTTGCAACTTCTACCAGAAGCAACAAGCAAAACATTCACCATAGTTTTCAACAATGCTAGCCTTCTTGGTCCTCTTTGTCTGAAAAACAAGTTACCAACAAAATACTCAACATAAAATCGATTATTAATTTTATTTTTTTAACAGTGTTGATGGTAAGACCAATCAGTAAAAACAATTAATACTTTGTTACCAATTAATTGAAATTTTTAATAAATAAATCAAGCAAAAAACTCACTCAAGCAATAACCGATTCACGTACCTTGAATCTATATGAGCTAATATGAGGTGATTCAACCTTTGTATATCCCGTAAATCAATCGGTAGAAGTTTGTAATGATCATCGATTACTTCTCCTTTCTCTGCACAACATTAAAAAATTGTGTAAGTTGTATAAAAATCAAAAGTGAGTTATAACCACAGTACAAAGGGACCGAGGTTGATGGTGATGATAAATGAGGGAATCGAGGCTTGAAGGAATCGAGGGCTTTGGAATTGAATCGACGGGAGAGGCTTGAACGAATCAGTGAAGGAAGAGGCTTGAAGCATTGAAGGATTCGAGGGTTTGAATGAACCGAGAAGGGTATTGAATCGACAGGTTGATTGATAAGGTGAGCATAGAAAAAGTTAGGATAATTATATTGATTTCGAACAAACAAATGTAAGATCGTGTAGTTCAGTTGGTTAGCGAACATTACTGGTTTAGTAGTGGTCTCGTGTTCGAGCTCTCCCTGCAGCCTTATTTTTAAAAACGAATTTTTGACAAAAAAATGAAAGAATTTGGCTGAATTTTCGGCCGACTATTTATGGAAAGATCATAAATGCATTATAGATAGTAGAGATAATAAGAATGATTGTATATTCATTAAAAAATGTTTAAATATATATGAAATAAAAACCCTGGACTAGGTAGGTGACTAGTTTCTGTCTTCTGTTCCTTGTGATATACTCCCTCCGTCCCATAAAAAACTTCTCATTTGACTTGGGCACATGTTTTTAGGAGATAATTGGTGGTGGGATATTTGGTAATAAATTTGATTAAAATATATGATTGATTTAGAGATTGACATAAAGTTAGTGAGAGAAACTTTAAAAAATGATAGAAAATGTCATAAAGTTAAGGTAATAATATTAATTTATCAAGTGGGTCCCTCCAATTATCAAATGGGAAGTTTTTTATGGGACAAAATTTTTAGGTGAAATGAGAAGTTTTTTGTGGGACGGAGGGAGTACTTGCATACAGGCTCTGTAAAATTTAACAAGAAAATTCCAAAATAAGGGTAAATATGGTATTTCCAAAATATGTCCTTATTTTTACATTGTAATTATTGTTTGGCGCGGTAAAATATAATTGGGTAACCCGAGGAAGAGGGTAGTGGGTGTGTTTTGGGAAGAGGGTTAAAGTTTTAAAATTAATTTATTAATTAATTACTAATATCTTGTCACATGAATGATAAATAAGTTTTAAGTAACGTATATTCAATAAAATCACTACATCAATATATATTTCTTTTTTACTGTTTAAAAAATGGATATCAAATTTACTAATAAAAAAAAATTAAAATTTTGAGTTAGCTATTCCAGTAAATGGCTGCAGTTTTGACTTTTTGAGTAAATGGCTCAACTTACCCTTTCTTGTATTTGTTGGTGTCCTCGGGCGGTATTTTTGGTTGCTTTTTTTAAAAGAAAAAAAGAAAAAAACTTGTCATTATAAAATGTGTATGTAAGTTATAAGAAAAAAGAAGATTTATAAACTAAATAAAAACTAAAAAAGGTTGAAAGATCTCAAACTACATTCAGTTGTGTATATGTACATGCATTAAAATCAAACATTAATTACATTAAACATCTTGAGTTCTTTTCACTCAATTATAAAGTCAAAGATTTGCTAAATTAGAGCATTGAGTATCTTTTGTATCATTTAAAAAATTTAACACAAAAGGTGCTGATTTTTACCGATGAATTTTCATTTATACAGAATAATTTTATGTCAAATGATAATTATTTCTTTCTTTTCCTTTTAAAACACTTTAATTTCACCTATCACGTTAAGAGCATAGTTATCATTTAATATGAAATTACTCACTATGAATAATATGAATATTGTGTTAACTCAACAATACTCACATATCCATTTAGACTATTTTTTAAATAATCATATTTTTGTAATAACTTTTGTTCAACAATATTTTCTTAAAATGTAATTTTGTTTATAACAGACTTCTTCGGGGTGGTCGAATTTATGCTCATAATGTATAAGAGATGACTCGTTTTTCAAACATTAATATAGCTATCCAGTAAAAATGTTTACCACTACATATCAAATATATATTTGGAAGAAAAAAGTTTGACAAAAATATGAAAAAAGGAAATTACATTTTATGCTGTCAAACTTTCATATTTATATTATGAAAGAAAAAGTAAATTTACAAACACACAACAATGGAGTTTATAGGTGTCATGGTGCTAAACAAATAAAGCCGCTTTGTCCCTAAAACAAAAAAGTGTCGCAATCATGCAAGGGGAATTGTGAGGGTCTTTTCATCAACTCTAATACTTCACGTATAAAAAATGGATTAAAATTTGTTGTTATCAGTATATGCATATCAAAATAAGTAATATATTTTCAATTTAAAGATAAAACAAAATAAGTTATACACTTTTAAAGTTTACATTATCTGGCAAAAAAGTGAGATTATTTTTCCATTAACTATCATTACACTTTATTCAAAAGAAATGATACACATTCTCCACTAACGATCCACTTTAATCTATCATAAACTACATTTTAATCTTTTGCCCAAAAAATCGTATTTTTTAAAATGTATCACTTATTTTGATACGGAAGTAGTATATAAAATTAAGTTTATCACTATTATTATAATATAATTGTAGTTTTAAAATATTTATAGTTTCATGGAGCCCCAAACCCGTATATTAGAAAATTAGGTCTGCCATGATTGTCAGCTTGTTCTCTTTCTAGTGCAAAAACACTTGGATCATAACTATATCTTACTAATTTGTTATTCATGCATAAGTAATTATACTTTGTTGTACATTCAGCAAATTTAGTAGCATATAAAGGGAATTAATTTTGTTACCACACTTTTTGATGCTTATACCACATTGTACAAGTATTTCTGTATATCGTACAAATAAGCAATGCAATTATTATGGTAGATGCATCAAAACATGTGGTGTAAAAATCACTCTCTGCATATAAAATACTATCATTTATGCTAATAGAACTTAAAAATTCAACAATAACAACAGTGATGTCCAATTCATTCAAAGGATGAGTATGGAAATGTTAGAGTTTAAAATATTAAATAAAAACACTAAGAGGTTGCTTGATTTGTATTTTATTGAATCCAGTAAGAGGTGACTGACTGACTTCTGGCTTGGTTTTAGTCAGAGTGTTTTATAAATACAATTTCTTTACCTCTTAATTGGTCCTAACCTCTTACACAACCTCTGATACAGTTAAAAAATATAAAATTGCTGACACAATTAGAGCTCTCACTCAATTAGAGCTAACTCAGTCAACAACTATCAAACAACTTTTAAATTATATGGATGCATGGATTAGGGGTCAAATTATATGAACAGAGAGATTAGGGGCTAAATTATATAAATAGACAGATTAGGGGCTCATGGTTGGTAGCAAAAGGTTTACAAATGGAAACAAAACACATAACATTACAAATTAAACTTTATACTTTGAGCCAACAAACCATAAGACTTCGAGAGCCCCACATGATCACGAATGAAATTAAAAAAAAAAAATAAAAAATATTCTCTTTTTGATTACATTCAACACAATAATTATCAAAGATTATTTCCCATTTGTTTTGGGCTTTGAAGTGTGTAATTGGGTTAAACTATGATGTTGGGCTGCTTTATTTAATTGTCTATTTGGTGTAATTGAGTCATTGGGCAAGTTTTTATAATTCCTTATTGGGCTTAAGTAACCTAAGCCCAAAATACGAAACTCCCCTACAAAAAAGAACCAAGAATATTTTGATTCGGGTTCGGGAAAACTCGACATGTGCACATGAATGCTTACAGTTTAGAAATTATGTTTGGTAATTACAAGGTATATTTTGTCCTTTAGTTTGTAAACCCGACTTATTGTATACTAAACCTTGTTCTCCCCCCGTAAACAAAAAGTAATAAAAATTTCTAGATTTTTCTTTCTGTTTTTTTTTTCTCTCTTAAGCATAAAAAATAACCATCTAAAAAGATAAAATTGTAGAACTATACAACAAATTTCCATATAATAATTTATGAGTGATGATATTATTCTATACTATATATTTTTATTTATTTGATCAATACAATTATTTAAATCAAAATATGCGATTAACAAAAATAATTACTAAATTATATGTGTTAATCGTTTTATTATTATTATGTAATAATCAATAAATTTTTCATAACTTATACATCCTCCGATTCAAAATAAGTGCTACACTTTCTTAATATGGATGATTCAAAATAAGTGCTACACTTTCCTTATTTAGTAAACTTTTGTATATAAAATTATCATTTTATCCCTACTTAACTTTATTAAACCTCATTAATTATTCTCTTCTTTCTCTTTCTTCAATAAAGCCAAGATTATAGTAAGACTCTCTTAACTAATTATCCTCTTTAATCTATCATAATCTCTATTACAATATTTTGCATAAAAAAACATAAAAATAAAAGTGTAGCAGTTATTTTGAATCGGAGGAAGTACGAAACTTCTCCTGACACCTAAAAAGGGGGATAGCAGGTGTTAGTTGACTAGTTCATTGCGACTTGGTCTTTTAACTCACAAGTCACATCATAAGTATTATTCCGTACTTTAAAATAAAAGTAAAAACATTATGGCAAAATGTAAAAAACAAGTATACATATGCAGTTTGAAAAGGTCAAATATGACATTCCTACTTCGATTTCTCTCTCTATTTTCTGGTTTTTTAACAGGTAAAATATACTAATAGACTTGTTTAGGGAATTTTATGAACAATAGGTTTAGAGCTCATCAATAATCCAATTGATATTAGTGCCGTTTAATCTGCTTATGACTCATTTCAAGTTTGGATTTGGTCTGAGTTAGAATATTTGATTTCCTCAATTTCGTCTAACTCGGTTCGGATATCAGATTCGGTCCAAATGATTTTAGTGATGCATTCCTAAATGAAAAAAAACAACTAACTCAATTAGAAGTCACAACTCAGTTAGCAACTAATTCAATGATTAACTAACTCGGTCATGATTTTTTTTTGAACGGGCAGTTAATAAGTTAGTGGTTCAAGCATATACATTGACATCCACAAGGAACAATATTTCTTTCCTCGAACCCTCCACCTATGGGAAATAAACCTCACCACAATTTTGTATATTTGTCCACGCTAGGACTTTAATCCACAATCTTATAGGACAACTAACTCAGTCTGTCATGAGTAAATTAATTATTATCGTACGACTTCTTGCTACTTAGGATCAACTTGCAATTTTTTACCAATGACACACAATAAATCCAACTGTGACAAGACTATGCAAACTTTGTTATGCATAAATATAGTTATTAATTGGTCTACATAGGTTATGTCTGAATAATAAATGCTAAATATGTACGTATTAGTTGTAATTTAACTATTAAAGTGTCGAATATAACTATTGGCATCTGAAGAGGGCCATACAAAATCTAAATACATTGTATCGACCCGTTAAATTATCTAAGTTACAAAGAAATACCATCTTAAGATTTTATGGTATATTTTAACCATTGTAATCTTTCGAAGGAAAAGAAATTTTAGTCGTATTATATGCCGTTTTAAACCTAGTTGACGCTAAAACTACTTTTAGTTGTCAAATCACTTCACAATCCAATTTTCCCTCTTCATTTACCTCCATTCGCTCTTTCTCATATACCATCCTTCACATCACCTCACAATTCAACCTATTTTTTGATATATTTAATTAAAAACTAAAATAAAGTTTTAGTCACGGTTAAAAGCATTACATTAAATATTAAAAACTGAAGTTATATGCAAAATTGATGAATGACAAATATTAAAAACTTAAATAGAGAGAGGTACATGTTAAAAACTACTACATGCACCTAAGAATTAGGTTGTTCACATGTTTTAAGTTTATGAATCTTTACTTGTATTTTTATGGTATTAATGTAATATTAATTCATATAAATAAATAGAAGTAACTCTATACATATTAGGTAAGGGGGTTAATGTCACTTGCTAACTAACCAATAAACTACCACCCACCCCTTTTGGTTTTATTCTTTTTAAACAAACATGAAGAGAAAAAGTGTAAGATCACTCTGGTAAAGTCAATGAAAATTATAGTGTTTTCTGTTAAATAGTATTACTTCAACATAAAATGATTAACATATAGAAATCACTAATCTTATATGTATTGATAAAATAAGTAGAAATATACTCAAATTTAATACATGATTGGTCAATACTTGTTTACTTGAACAGGACCCGCAAATTTCACTCTCACTAAGTGATTGTCACAATGGTGAAAATAAGGCTACATTGCTCACTTAGACCGCTGCCAACGGCAAGCGTCGGGGGGCGTCGACGGGGCGTCAAGCCACGACGGCGTTGGCACCGAGCCGTCGTGGCCGGCGTCGTCATGCACACGTCGTGTTTTCGACGGAAGAGAGAAGCCGTCGTGGAGCGTGTGTGGGGCCGAGGGAGCGTCCAAAATTGAATTCAAAAATCAATTTTTATTATTTTTTTTTTCCTTTAACCTATTTTTTACCTATAAATACAACACCCTCCCATTCATAATTTTACACCACTTCTCCCACTTCTTCATTACCTTCATTACCTATTTTCCAGATTTTTATCATGAGTCGTAGATCGAACTCCGATGAGGGAGAAGAGGAAGACGAGGACGACGAGTAGTTTCTTTTTTTTTTTTTTTTAAGTTTAATGTTTTTTTTTAAGTTTAATGTTTTTTTTTAATTTTAATGTCTTTTTATAATTTAATGTAATTTTTATTTTATTTAATGTAATGTGTTTTTATTTAATGTAATGTGTTTTTTTATTAATTAAAATGGTGATGTGGAAATGATGATGTGGAAAGGATGGGTTTAGTGATGGGTTAGTGATGGGTAGGGTTGGCACGAACGTGTCAGTAGCGGGTCAGTAAGGATGCGATGACGTGGCGCTAGTGATGGGTTTAGTGATGGGTAAGGGTTGGGAGAGGCCTTATTGCATCAGGCACATGCTCCATCCGTAATCCGTTGAAAAGTCATAGTTTTCAGCTTTTATGTTAACGAATTGTTAGGACTTATATTGTTGTAATTAATAGTTTAGGGGTAGATTGTAACATTGTATATTAGTTTAGTTAGTTAATTAGTTTTAATTAAAGGAATTAAGGTGATGGTTTAAAAACCAAGATGTAAACCTTAATTCCTTACTTTTGCAATTAACAAAGAATCATTTCCGGCAATTGTCTCTCTCCCTTCTCTCTTCACTCTCTCTCTAAAACCCTAAACTTCATCTCCAAGTTTTCATCCAAAATCATAATCAAGAATCAAGTAATGGATTGATTGTCTATTCTAGGAATTTCAATTGGTATCAGAGCACAAATTCACTCTGAATTCGATCCATATCCATTGCTTGCTGTCCAAATAAGAAGATCAAGTGGGTTTTTCAAGTTTTTGAAGAAAAAGGGGTCAAAAATCAAAATCCGAATTTAAGGCATTAATGCTTGTTTTTATGGATTAAATAGCTTCATTTCATCATTACATTAAGCTTAGAATCACTTTACGTTCAAATCCAATCCATTTTGATGAAGAAATCGTGATTTTGAGTAAACTCCATTAAAGCTTCAAAAACCTTGAAATTTCAAATTTTAGATTAGATTTAATCTGGTTTTCGTGAATATTATTGAAATGGATTGAAGGAAAACGTTTTTGGGTCATTTTGCAAAAAGAATCATCGATTTTGGTTAAGAAACGAGCGTTCTAGGACCAATTTAGTGAAATTTTTTAGCTGTTCGGAAGTGTTCTGCTCAAGGACAGCGAAACAGTTCGGCCCGAGAACTCCACTGTTCGGCCCGAGATCCATCAAGTGTTCGGCTCGAGAACCATCAACTGTTCGGCCCGAAGTGTTCGGCCCGAGAACCATCAACCATTCGGCCCGAAGTGTTTGGCCCGAAGTGTTCGGCCCGAGAACTTTCTGCAGTTCGGCCCGAAGTGTTCGGCCCGAAAACTTTCTGGTGTTCAGCCCGAGAACTTTCAATTGTTCGGCCCGAAGTGTTCGGCCGAAGATCTTATCACTGTTCGGCCTGAATGCTGGACTGATCTCTCAAATCCTAGGTACTCAGTACCAAAGAAAAGGAGAGAAACTAAGTCAGTATCACCAAAGAAAACCTCCAAGGTTTCCCCTGAAGTGATACTGACCTCTCCAACTAAAGAGATCAAGTCTAAACATGTTTCTCCTACCAAAGGTCCCATTCAAAAATGGGTTCCTAAAAAGAACTAATCATAATTTTGTGTCTTGTGCAGGTTGACAGAAAATGGTACTTAGATAGTGGCTGCTCAAGACACATGACTGGTAGTATGGAGTATCTTCTAAATTATACACCAGAGAAGGGTCCTTCTGTCAAGTTTGGAGATGATTCAGTTGGAAAAACAAGAGGGTATGGAGTAATCAAGGCAGACAACATAACTTTTAAAAGAGTTGCCTATGTAGAGGGTCTTAAACACAATCTGCTCAATATCAGCCAGATGTGTGATGATGACAATGAAGCTCGCTTCAGGAAGACTGCAGGAATCATCTACAATGATAAAGGGAAACCTGTACTCATTGCTAGAAGAGAAAAAGATGTCTATGTGGTCAACCTGTCTGAACTAGACCCTACTATTCGAGTTTGCCTGCTTTCTAAAGTCAAGCCAGAACTGAACTGGTTGTGGCACAAGAAACTTTCTCACATCAACTTCAGAAACATTAATGAGCTCAGTATGAAGAAGTTGGTGAGAGGGTTGCCCACTATTAGTTATTCTAAAGATAAGTTATGCTCATCATGTGAAATGGGCAAGCAGAAGAAGAGTTCATTCAAATCCAAAGTCAACCATTCTATTAATGAACCTCTTACCATGATACATATGGATCTCTTTGGCCCCATCAGTACACCATCACTGGCCAAAAAGATTTATACCTTAGTCTTGGTTGATGAATACTCAAGATATACTTGGGTCATCTTTCTCAAGACCAAATCAGATGCAACCACAGAAATCATTGCCTTTATCAAAAGAGAAGAACTTCATAAAGGCAACAAGGTCAAGCAACTAAGAAGTGACCATGGTACTGAGTTTAAGAACTCAGTATTATCAGATTTCTGTGAAGAAAAAGGAATCGTGCAAAACTTCTCTGCAGCCTACATACCACAACAAAATGGTGTTGTAGAAAGGAAGAATAGAACACTAATTGAAGCTGCAAGAACTTTGTTATGCCATGCTGGACTGGCACTGAGCTTCTGGGCAGAAGCTGTAAACTGTGCAAATTTTACTCAGAACAGAGCTACAATAGTCCAGAGACATCAAAAGACTCCTTATGAGGTATACAATGGCAGGGTTCCTAATGTGGAATACTTCCACATCTTTGGGAGTAAATGTTTTGTACTCAGTACCAAACAAAATCTCAACAAATTTGCTCCCGAAGCAAATGAAGGTGTGTTCATGGGCTACTCTTCACACTCTAAAACCTTGATGGGACGTTAACGTCATCGCGATGTTTGGTGGTAGATTCGAAGTTCTTCGAATATAGCTACACAAGTTTTGTGTAAACCAAATATCGGTGATATTCTGTTGGAGGCTCAACGAATATTGGATTGACCACCGTGACAATACTTCGTGGTTTAAAAGTTCAAAAGTATTGTTCACTAGGATTGTCCTTAAGCCTGAGGTATTTGGTTTAAGATACAATGACTAATGTGCTTTGGTTCGTCTTAGACAATTCTGAAATATGATTGTCATACGAGGCCTTACTGGGTACAGAGGAAGTTGTATTTTGAATCAAAATATAACAAGATGGCAATTGCACCTCCTCTTTAGGAGAGATATTTATAGGTCCTTTGACATGATGAGAAAATGACAAGTGCACGGCCGTGCCCAAACGAACTGATTTGTTCTTTGTCGTTTATCACAACAGTTTGAATCAAGAAGTCATAAAATGATTTCGAATACAGGAGTAGATAATTTCTACCATGCTCGTATTCGTTGTCACAAATATCGTGCTGCAAGGGATAAGCCTAACATATTTGCCCAAGAAGTAGAGACAAAGTGTTCTTTACTAGGAGACGCTATTAAAGAGTTTTTCATAAACTATACCTGGGTTACGTAAGCTGTTTTTATGGGGTTGGTTACCTACATGCCCATCTAGAAGGCCACTGTAGCTCGTATCATTAAGACAAAGGTTACGAACTTGCACAAGTGGGAGTCTGAAGGATTTATGTGCACGGTTAGTCAACCTATGATGATACATCCATGCCTACGAAACACTTAAGGGTCACACCGGTGAGTGCATGTAATACGAGCAAGATAAGCAATGATACTACGAAGAGGAATGATTCATAATAGTCATTATGAATCAATTAAGTATTAAGTTAAGTTTAACTTATTACTAGATTAGTTCAACTAACTAATTAATACAAGTAGTTGTCCATTTACTAGTTGAGTAAATATACAATGTGTTAATTAAAGATTATCCATGATATGATTTAAAGCTATTAAATCATATAGTAATTGGATAATATTGTTGTATAAATTATATAAAGGTTATTATATAATTAATTATTAAGAGTATAAATACAAGTATATAATTCGTGTATATGGGTACCGAATTATTAGTGTATTAATACTAGACATTTGATAGTTAAGTGCAACAATAATAAACTAGTTAAACTATAAGGGATGGAAGTGTAAAATGATAAGTTTAATTAAGAGATTAATTTTAATTAAACTAGAAGGGCCCTAAGTGAAAGTCCTTCTATTATAAATAGAAAGCTTAGGGATCACTTATGGGGTTACACCTGAGAGCCGAAACCCTAGCCCCCTACTTCCTCCATTCGGCCGTACCTAGAACACAACTCTTTGTGTTCTTCGGTCTTCGTGTTCTTCAAGTATTGAAAAACAAGTTCATTGCTTAAATCAACTAGAAGATCGCTCGATTTGTTCATCATCAGTGGATCTATCTTAAGCAAACAACAAGGTATGTTTTGGGAAACATGTTTCTCCCTTCTCCCCTCTTGGACGAATTCGACCAAAGAACCCTAGGGTTCTTTGGTTGATGGTCGAACGAACCACACATGCTATGTGTGCGTTCGAGTTCTTCGTACAAGGTTTCTTTCTTGTTAATCTTATCTAGATTTCCAACATCCCAATCCTTTAGGGTTTAAGGATTAGGTTTAATCCCACTTCCGCTTTTAGGGATTAAATCAGCTAGTTGGTTTTAACCGGTCAAGAACAAGTTCATGTTCTTGGTCAGCATGGTTCGAACCAAGTAAACTAGGAGGTCGGTCCTATGGGTCGACCAGTTGCTAGATGCGAGTGAAACCCTTCAATATGAAGTATGGGGTGCAAATCAGCTTATCACATGGTAAAAAAAATGAGGATGTGGTTGAAAATGAAAAAGTGAGTTGAGTGAGAAGTGTGTGAGAAAGGGCTAAAGAAAACGGAAAACCCTCCCTAAACCGAACAAAAGACCGGGTAACCTCATCTATATTAGATTGCATAAGTTGCTTTCTGATTAAGACATCATGGACCCAGTGATGCAATGCACAACCCCCACTGACCACTCAAGTACAAAAAGTACTTGTTTCAAAATCACGGAGATTACCACATCTAGTATCGACATCTCATTTGGAGATTGTTGATATTGAAAAAGAGGACCCACCTCCAGTCCTCGCCTTCGTTTGTCCACGTATAGTGTCTAGAACCGAATTAAATTTCTGTAGGACACATGCATTCCATCAAGCATATCCTTGTGATATTGCCAGAACATTCATAGTGATACCAAAATTTTGGTATTCCACGATGATTAAATGGAAATTCTACCAGTGCTAACATCAAAGCCAACACTGAACGTAGGTCACACAGTTTATGTAACTGTTGTGCTAACAGTCAATCTATGTGATCCTGGGTTACCCTGATACCTTCTTGTGCGAAGATCAGACGACTGTACTCCATTCTTATCAACAACAGTCACTATGTCTGATAGAGGATCTGATGACTGTACTCCACTCTTATCAACAACAATCAATACATCAGATAGGGATTCTATGACCGTACTCCAACATTATCAACAACGGTCAGAAAATCCATATCAAATCAAGATACCGCACTTCTACGACTTCAACAAATATCAGGAACTAAGGATCAGCAGCAAATCGACAACGCCACAACTTCAAGAAAGGACTTCCGCTGCAAACCGCTCTATCTATGGGTCTACATTTCGTCGATTTGCCTGAAGTCTTCTAGAATACTTTATATTGGTTGAAAAGCCAATTAAAAGTATGTGTATCACCGATCATCAAAAGCTGATGCTGATTTTTCAACAAAACTGCACAACGGTTTAACTCTCAGCTCCAACTTTACAAACAAGGAAGACTTCAAAGATATGCAACCTAGACTATTATTACAGAGGGGGAGATTGTTAGGACTTATATTGTTGTAATTAATAATTTAGGGGGTAGATTGCAACATTGTATATTAGTTTAGTTAGTTAATTAGTTTTAATTAAAGGAATTAAGGTTATGGTATAAAAACCAAGATGTAAACCTTAATTCATTACTTTTGCAATTAACAAAGAATCATTTCCAGCAATTGTCTCTCTCCCTTCTCTTCACACAAACTCTCTAAAACCCTAAACTTCATCTCTAAGTTTTCATCCAAAATCATAATCAAGAATCAAATAATGGACTGATTGTGTGTTCTAAGAATTTCACGAATATAAAAAGATTATAGTGACGGATTAGTGATGGCAACAGCCGTCGATTATTTCAAAATCCATCGGAAACTAAATATAGACCAACTAGAATAACTCTGTAGTAATCCACCGAAAAAGTGTTTACGAAGAATTCATCGATTATACTCAAGTAAACATTAGGTTTTCGACGTCGCATATTAAGTGGCATGTCTCATGCAACAGACAACCCCATTTATAACATACAAATAAAACATATAGTTAATATTTTACAATTCACAAACATTAGTACACACACGTATATCCTTCGTGCATCAATTATTATCATTACCAACTAATACTAACACCATAGAACACATCAAAATAATTGGATTTCATCTTCATGCAATAATACTCTGTTAGAACACAACAAAGGTGTGGTGAAGACCACCACGTCCACCGCTAGGTGCCACATCATCGTTAGAATCCTCGCTCAACACCACCAACTGTTGGAACAAAACACAGATCAACTTAATACTGATGCTGCAGTTAGTACTGATCATACTTAGTACTGATGGGGCAGAACATGTTATTACTGATGAAGTTGATACTGGTGTATACTATAACTTAGTTACTACTGATCATGCACAGATTGAAGATACTACTGATCAATAGTAGTTACTACTGACGTTGGTTTTGGACTTACTACTGATTACCAGAGTTACTACTGACGATGCACATTTACTACTGGTGAATGATTTTACTACTGGTACGCGTTTTGGAAGCATATCAAGTCCGAGATCTTCGTAGAGATAGTTATAGCATGTAAATCAATGTATATCTTTTATTATTCGATGTAAAGCAAGTCCTAGAATAACTAGGGTAAATAGTTTAGCTTCAAGGACTATTATAAATAGTTCCTTACGAATTGTAAACGTACGTGTGTATTGTTAACTCAATAATATACATTGAAGCTTTTTGTGAAACTGTGTTCTTAATACTTTCGCATATTATTTACAGTTCATTGTTCTTAATTACATTGATATAGTGTTGATCCGCTGCAACTTCTATATTCAATTAGATCTAAAGTGTTTATTAACTTCTCTATAGTTAATCGATCCTGACAAGTGGTATCAGAGCTTATTGGTTCTAGATCTACTATTTGTTAAGAACAACAAAAAGTTTTAATCTTAAAAACACACATTATTAATCATGACTGATAATAATGAAAGCACTCAGGCCAACAAAATTCCTATACTTACTCCCAACAACTTTGGGATGTGGAAGAATCGTATTAAGCAATACATGCTTATTACAGATTATTCTATGTGGGAAGTTGTCCTTGAAGGAAACAAAACTGGTCCTGGTCAAGCAAGCAGCTCTGCAACTGAGGCAGACAAACTTAAGTGTGAGAAGGAAAAGAAGGACAAGGGAATCGAACTCAAAGCTCTAAGCACTCTCCTACTGGCCATTCCTAACGATTATCAACATCTCTTTATTGAGTATGATGATGCAAAGGTGCTATGGGAAGCACTGGAGAAGAGATTCGTTGGGAGCAAGAGCAGCAAGAGGAACATGAAGTCTGTTCTCAAACAAGACTTTGAAAACTTCAAAGGAAAGCCCAATGAAACACTCACTCAAGTGTTTGACAGATTCAACAAGATAATTGGTGAACTTAACCAGGTTGGGGTTAAGATGGATCAAGAAGATGTCAACATGAAGTTCCTAAGATCTCTTAGTGAAGAATGGGCCATGTATACTGTGGTATATAGACAAAGAGATGCTCTAGAAGAAAAAGAGTTGGATGAACTCTACAATGATCTCAGAATATTTGAAACTGAGGTAAACCAAAAGAACCCTTCTATTTCTTCTAATAATGCTGCATTTGTCTCTAGTACAGGTCAAGGTCAGGAAACCTTCACAGGAAAGGCTGCAGATTCTGAGGATGCTGCAAGAGAATCCTTCTTCACTAGTCATGTGCATACTGCATTGATTAGTGATGACTTGGAACAATTGAACCCAGATGATCTTGTGGAGATGGATCTTAAATGGCAGATGGCTATGCTGAGCCTAAGGACAAAAAGATTCTTAAAGAGAACTGGTAGGACAAGCCTCAACTTCAACAAAGGTGACAAAGCTGGATTTGACAAAACTAAAGTCAAATGTTACAACTGTAACAACCTTGGTCACTTTGCAAAAGAATGTCCTCAGCCAGACAAAAGATCAAAATCAACTGCACTTGTATCACAACAAGGACAAGGCTATGACTGGAGCTTTCAAGCAGAAGAGCATGCTCAAAATCAAGCTCTCATGGCCTTTACTGACAACAAAACTGAGGTAAAACCTAAACCTTGTACTTCTGGAATGTGCTAAAATTATTAAAAACTTAGAAAAAGAAAACAATAAATTAAATGAAGATTTAGCAAAAGCAGTGAGGAGAAATCATGAATTTGATGGTGTGATTACTGATCAAGAACATCAAATAAAGGTGTACCAGATGATTGATCAAAGGATAAAGGAAGAATTGCTTCAGGCGGTGGATGAGAAAGAATTTTATGAACTAAAAAATAAAGAATTAACAAGTAAATTAGAAGAATGTCAACTTGAAATTGAACAAAATAAATTAACAATTAAAAAATTTGAAAGGAGCACTAAAATTCTTGATGAACTAACTAATAATCAAACTACAGAAAAAGTTGTTCATGGGGTGGGATATCATGCTGTACCACCTCCATATAAAATCATTCCACCACTTAAAAACAGTTCAGAAAGAATCATTAATGAATTAAAAACTTAAAATCAAACTGAATCACATAATGAAACATCTGAATCAAATGATTCTTCTGATGATGATCAATCAATTGAATTTACAATCTCTCAAACTGAATCACCAAAATCAATTGATACAAGTTTTCACACAGCTCAAAGTCCAAATGAATCTCCTAAATATAATGCAGAAAATGTACCAAAAATTTTAACAAGAGGAAATGAAAGAAATAAAAAACAACTCTTAGACCAAAGAATACCTGAAGGTGCTAAAAATAAGAAATTAAGATGTGTAATATGCAACAAAATGAACCATTTAGCAAAGGATTGTCACTTCAATCCAATAAACTGCAAAGAGTTAAAGGAATTTAAAAATTTTAAAGAAAATGCAAAAACTCAAAAGTTAAAAGATACTACTGGTCCTTCAGTAGTAAATAAAATTAAAACTCCAATTGCTGAAACTCCAAGATTTGGAAGAAGTGCACCAAGATTTGTGCAAAACAGAAGAGTTGGAAGCCCAAAGAACAGCAATTACTTCAAGAACAATGGAAAATCCAATCAAAATAAACAATATTTTAAATTTTCCAACACCAGTAAAAACTTTAACAAATTTACTACTGGTGTTAACCCTAATTATAATGCTGTTTGGTACCAATATAAGAATACTACTGGTAAAAACCCTAATTACAAAAATACTACTGCTCCCAAAACAACTTTCAAAAATACTACTGGTGTCAACCCTAAAAACACTACTGGTCATTCTAAACATGGTAAGTACCTAAATACTACTGGTCCATCAGTAGTAAAGCATTCAAAAGCAAAAATTCACGGGTATAAATCAAGATCAGTAGGAAATTCTCACACCAGTAATAATTTCAAAAGGGCAGTAGTAAAACAAAACCCCAGTAATAAACAAGTATGGGTACCAAAAGTGTTTAAAGTTAAATCCCCAAAAGCTTATTTCTCAAAGGATGAACCCAAGACATATAAAGCTTGGGTTCCCAAACTTAACTAATCCTTTACTCACTTGTGCAGAGCATTCAGATCCCAGAAGAAGGAAGAACATGGCATATTGATAGTGGATGCTCAAGGCACATGACTGGAAATCTGCAAATTCTTAAAGATTTCAAGTCATTTGATGGAGGATATGTGGCATTTGGTGAGAATCCCCAGGGAGGTAAGATCACAGGTAAAGGTACTGTTACAAATGGCAAAATTACCTTTGATGATGTATTTTATGTAGCTGAACTAAAATACAATCTTGTCAGTGTGTCTCAAGTTTGTGATAAAAAGAATAAAATTCTTTTCACAGACATTGAGTGCATCATTCTTTCTCCTGACTTTGTTTTAGATGAAAAATATGTTGTTTTAAGAACTCCAAGGAGAAACAATGTGTATTGCCTAGATATAGGAGGAGAACTCATTTCTTCAAATGAGGTCAACTGTTTTATATCCAAGGCAAACACCACTGAATCAGAACTATGGCATAGAATGATGTGTCACACTAATTTTAAAAACATGAACAATTTAGTAAAAAGAAATCTGGTCATTGGACTACCTCAAAAACAATTCATGTGTGATCATCATTGTGTTGCATGCCTAAAAGGTAAACAACACAAGACTTCTCATAAGTCCAAAACTGTGAACTCTATTTCTGTTCCTTTGCAGCTCTTACATATGGACCTTTTTAGACTTACAAATGTAATGAGTATTGGAAAGAAACAATATTGTCTTGTTATTACTGATGACTTTTCCAGATATACATGGGTTTTCTTACTCAGGACAAAGGATGAAACAAGTGAACTCATAAAGAACTTAATTGTCAAACTGGAAAACTCATCTGATCAAAAAGTGAAAGCCATAAGATGTGATAATGGCACAGAATTTAAAAATGCTAACTTAATTAACTTTTGTGATCTTAAAGGTATTGACAGGCAATACAGCTCACCTAGAACTCCACAACAAAATGGTGTAGCTGAAAGAAGAAATAGAACCATCATTGAAGCAGCAAGATCAATGCTTGCAGACTCAAAATTACCAATTACTTTTTGGGCAGAAGTTGTTAATACTGCTTGTTATGTTCAAAACAGAGTATTAATAGTGAAGCCACATCTTAAAACACCATATGAACTTTTTAATAAAAGAAAACCTTCCATAAGTTTTCTAAAATCATTTGGTTGTCCTTGTACTATTTTGATTACAAGAGAACAAGTTGGTAAGTTTGACTGCAAATCTGATGATGGAATCTTTGTGGGATACTCTACTCAAAGCAAATCATACAGAGTATTCAACAAAAGACTAAGGATAATTGAAGAAAGCAGAAATGTATCCTTTAATGAAAATGTACCTAATGAACAAGGAAATGGTCCAGATTGGCTATTTGACATAGACAATCTAACCAAATCCTTTAATTCTAACATGAATTTCAATGCAGGTAATTCAAATTGTCACTATCAAAAGGAAGGAACATCATCTGTTAATACTGGTCAAGAGGAGATGAGATACATTGTAGTTAATACTGCTCTCACAGCTAATACTGACGTCAGTAATAACTCAAGTTCTGGAATCAGTAGTAACTCTGGTAATGAGGACAGTAGTAATTCAAATACTACTGATACCAGTAATAGTACTCAAAATACTACTGGTACTGGTCCCAACAATAACCTAGATTCTCAAGATACTACTGATACCAGTAACAACAACAATACTACTGATCTCAATGAAGACAATAGCAGTAGTAACTCTGACCAAGATGATAATGAACCAAACATCAATGACAATGAAGGATCACTAGAAGAACAACTGCCTGAGACAAATGAGTCCAATCTTGAAAATAAACTAGTAGTTGATAAAACTAAAACCACAAGGACTCAGAAGAACCATCCATTAGACCTTGTTCTAAGTGATGTTAACTCACCACTTCAAACAAGAAGCAAATTAAATAAAAGCTTAACTGCAAATATGTGTAACATAAGTTTAATTGCTAATGAATGTATGTTTGAATGCTTTCTGTCTCAGGATGAACCAAAGAAAATCCAACAAGCAATGAAGGACTCAAACTGGATTGAGGCAATGCAAGAAGAACTCCTTCAATTCAAGTTACAAGCTGTTTGGACACTTGTACCTCTACCCAAAGGAAAAAGAGCCATTGGAACAAGATGGATCTTCAGAAACAAGAAAGATGAAAGAGGTATAGTGATCAAGAACAAAGCCAGACTTGTAGCCCAAGGATACACTCAAGAAGAAGGAATAGACTATGATGAAGTATATGCTCCTGTTGCTAGAATTGAAGCCATAAGAATATTTCTAGCATATGCTTCATTCAAGAAATTCAAAGTCTATCAAATGGATGTGAAGAGTGCATTTCTATATGGGAAGATTGAAGAAGAGGTCTATGTATGCCAACCTCCAGGTTTTGAAGATCCAAAACATGGTGATTATGTGTTCAAATTGGATAAAGCTCTGTATGGCCTACATCAGGCACCAAGAGCATGGTATGACACATTATCATCATACCTATTGAAGAACAACTTTAAAAGAGGAGCCATTGACAAAACTTTATTTACAAAGAAAGTCAAAGAGGATATACTACTGGTACAAATTTATGTAGATGATATCATCTTTGGCTCAACCAATGATTTACTATGCAAAGAATTTGAAGAACTGATGAAGATTAAATTCAAGATGAGCTCTATGGGTCCAATGAACTTCTTCCTTGGACTCCAAGTCAATCAAAGAACATATGGTATTTTGATAAATCAATCAAAATATGTCAAAGACATCTTGGAAAAATTTGATTTGAAAGACAGTAAAAGTGCAAGTACACCAATGGAAACACACAAACACCTACATCCTGATGTTGAGGGGGAGGATGTAGATGAACACTTATATAGATCAATGATAGGCTCTTTGATGTACTTAACTGCATCAAGACCTGACATTATGTATAGTGTTTGTGTGTGTGCAAGATATCAAGCAAGACCCAACGAACTTCACTTGCAGGCTGTTAAAAGAATATTCAGATACTTGAAAGGCAAACCATCACTAGGTCTATGGTATCCACATGATTCACCCTTTGAACTCATAGCCTACACAGATAGTGACTATGGAGGTGAATGTCAAGATAGAAAGTCCACTACTGGTGGATGTCAATTATTTGGATCAAGACTGGTGTCATGGCAATGTAAGAAGCAAACAAATGTATCAACATCAACTGCTGAAGCAGAATATGTAGCTGCATCTGCTTGCTGTGCTCAAGTACTATGGATTCAAAACCAGCTTCTAGACTTTGGTATCTCTATCCTTAAAACTCCAATTTTTATTGATAATCAAAGTGCTATTAGTATTGTGAACAATCCAGTAAAACACTCAAAAACTAAACACATTGAAATAAGATTTCACTTTATAAGAGATTGTAATGAAAAGAAATTAATCAAAGTAGTTAAAATCCATACTGATGATCAATTAGCAGATCTTTTTACAAAAGCATTTGATGTAGGAAGATTCAACTTCTTGGTTAGCAGTATTGGAATGATTTTGATAAACTAAAATCTCACTTAAAATCATGTGTAAAGTTATTATTGTAAAATATTATTTATTTACTTAAGTGTTTTACTACTGGTATATCTGTACTACTGGTGTGTATTAGGTATACATGAATACTACTGGTGGTCAGTACTACTGGTATTCACATATACTACTGGTCTTGTGTGTTAGTAGGTTACTACTGATGTCCATAGTTACTACTGATGTCAAAATCCTTAGTCACTACTGATGTTGATAGATACTACTGACGTTTTACTACTGATATCTTATTTACTACTGGTCTTTCAAAATCACAATTACCAAACTAACCCCCATGAAAATAACCGTTATGTTATGATTCGAAGGGCATTTTAGTAGTTTTGCAGATTAAATCGAAAGATATAAAAGGCGGCAGTCGATTAATTTAGCATTATCTTCACTTCGATTTGCTAAATTCTCTCGATAAACCCTAGTTTACGATCAAAAACCCTTCGTCAATAACAAAATTCATTCCTGTTCTTTTCAAAATTCAACAAAAATGGCAACTCTAAAATCTTTAAATGTTCAAACCGATCTCAAATATTCCGATTTTCACAATATGTGTGCCTTCCTAAAGAATCCCGACGGCACAAAAGATTTTCGTCCGATCGTCAAGTTCTTGAGAAATTCTTATATACAGTTTGCTTTAACTGTAAAACCAAAATCATATCAACAGCACTTGGTGGATTTCTGGACCAATGCTGAGCAAACGGAAGGAACAACCATTTCAATGATCAAATCACAAAGTAGATGGAAAGCATATCACAGTAACAGAACAATCAATCAGACACCATCTACAACTACATGACGATTCAGGTATGTTTACTCTTCCAAAGGAATACATTGCTGAAATTTTACAAAAAATGGGTTATGAGGGAAGACTGAATATAGTAACCTTTCAAAAGGGTCTTCTCTCCCCACAATGGAAATTCTTAGTACATACTATTCAGCATTGTATTTCTCCAAAAAGAAGTACTTGGAATGAGTTTAATAAGGCAATAGCCTCTGCTGTTGTCTGTTTATGCACAGACCAAGTATTTAATTTTTCCTACATGATTTTTGAAGGTATGTTGGGAAATCTTAGTTCTTCTAAATTTTTAATGTATCCCAGATTTCTACAACATATCATAAATTGTGAATTACAAAACTTGTCAACTCCTAAAAACATTTTCATACTACCTGAGTTGAACAAGAAAGTTTTCTCAAATATGAGAAAACAATTTAAATTTTCGGGCAAGGAAACCCCTTTGTTTCCTAACATGATCAAAGATCAAACACAAATTGGAGAGGGTTCAACCATTACTACAACCCAAGTTGAACCTCAACCCGCTCCATCACCCCCAAATACAGCCCAAACACCACCCCAACTAGTCACTCAATCACCAGCCCAAACAGAAGTCCTGAATGTGTCCCAGGAACTTGATTTAAATCTGCAGAGTGCTACTCTTCACTTTGTGGAAGACCTACCAGATAAAACCAAAAGTATTTCCACTATTTACAAAAGAAAGAAATCTTTAAAGGACACCAGGGGACACATTGAGTCAAACCCCAGGCTCCAAGAGTTGTCCTCCAAGGAGGAGAGAGGACATGAGGCGAGGGCTTTCACTACTGATGCCCCAAAGGTGGGTGCACAGGACAGTGAAAACATCATTAGGACCCAGACCTCGGCAACTTTGAGTGATGACTCATTTGAGGAGTTACTCAAAGGACCCCGGTGCCAAGAAACCACAAGGGGGGGCATCTCTGTTTCTTCTAGGAAGAAGAGGATGTCTAAAAGACCCAATGAATCACCAAGAAGTGATGAGGGCAGATCTTTTGAATTGATGGATAGGATGGAAAACCTCAAAGCCAATGTACCTGTTAGTGAGCCCGATGATCTTGCTAGATGGAGTGAGGGCAGTATTAAAATCAACCAATTGACGGAAAAAGTGGATTCTCTTGAATCCACTGTACAAAATTGTCTTACATATCTTACAAACCAAGGAAAAACAATGGCTGCCATGAAAAGGCATGTAAATACCATCAACAAGAGAATGAGATTCTATGACCAAAGGCTTCATCAACAAACCAAGATCATCAGAAGATTGAAGAAGAAAATTGATGATAGTGAGGCTCCACCAGTTGAGCTCACTAAGGGGGAGAAGGATAACATACAGACCATGATTGATGAATCAATTGCAGCAGCAGCATCCTCTCTCTTAAACTTAAAAGAAACAAAAGTTGATGAAGGCCCAGAAATGATGGTTACAGAAGATGAACCTACTACTACTGCTACAATGGAAGAACAAGTTGAAAAGGAAATACCAGTAGTAACTCCCACTACTGATATAATAGCAGTAGTAAGTAAAGAAGAGGAAGTAAAAGCAGCAAATACTACTGATGCCCTATCAGTAGTAACTCCTGAGATCACACCAGTAGTAACTACTCTGGTTACTACTGAAGAGGAAGAACTACAATTCCCAGAGCTGATTGAAAGAGAAAGACATGTCATCATCTCCAAACCACCAACACCTGATCAACCACTTATCATACCTGACATTGATGATAATGTGAATTGGTTTGAGGTAGATGAATGTACACTTCCTCCACACCCTAAAATATTACCAGAAGGTCAACTACATCTGTTTTATCCAAAACTTCTGATGATGGGTATACCAGATATGAAATACATTCCACCTCCACCATCTGCTCACATTGGAAAAGGAAAAGAAGTATATGATGATGATTATCCAAATAGAGCATTAGGACATCACATGGTAAACAAGATAAATCATGTCAGAGCAGAAAAGCAATCCAGATGGAGAATAAAACATAGAAAATTTTTGGAGAAAGTGGAAATGTATCAAGCATTAGTAGAAAATAAGAAGAAAGTTCAAAATGAAACTCCTGTTCAAATACCTGCTCAAATCAAAGATGTTCAGATAGAAGCCCAAGAAGCAGAATTCAAAAGGCTCAGAAAAGTAGAAGAAGAACATCTAAACTGTCTTGAAGATCTTGTAGCTGAATGTAAAAGAACAAAAGGTGATCTACCAGATGATATTTTTGAACAAAAGACACTTATGATAGACTTTCTCAAGACAAAAGGGCACAGTGCAAAATCTTTTGGAAGAATGAAGATGATAACTATAATTGAGAAATATTGCACTGCTAAGAAGAAAGACTTGGCTGAACAAGAAGCTGAAGAAACAAAGAAAGCCAAAACTTTAATCCCAATCAGTCCAAATTTAATCAAAGCTGGTAGTGTTTCAACTACTGGTGATACTTCAACTCCCCAATCAAAGAAAAGAAAAACTGTTGATCAAGAACAGAGCTCTAAGAAGAAATCAAAACAAATTGTACCTGTTCTTGAAATGCCTATTGCTCCATTGCAGAACAATCCAATTATTAACTGGAGAGTGATACAGAACAATGTTATAGAGGTCATAAGGGAAGACAAAGTTGTACAGAGATTCACTGGATGGTTACCATTAATCAGATCATGCTCTAGAAGTGATGTAATCAAGCTTCTGATTATTGGAAAACCTAGAATGACAAAGAAATCATGGAAAGAGTCTGGTGCTGGATACTTAACAAAAATGATAGATGCTGCATTTTATCCAGATAATTATCCAGAACAGTTTACAGATCCAGGTAATGTATATGCTTGGAATGTCATTCCTACAGCTAATATGTACTTCTTTGAGAAATCAGGCAAAGTATGTGAATTGTACTTATATGAAAAAGAATATCCACATTCTGAGAAGACTATGTATCAGATATTCATAAATACTTTGATGAAACCTTATGATGCTGTTATGTTCCAAAACAAATTAAATTACTTTACAAAGAGGAACAGCAAATATATTATTGAACAAAGGCTTCAACAGAATCAAAGAACTCTTGAGAAAAGAAGAAGAGAACAAGAAGAACAAAAGAAACTTGATTGATTAAAAGATAATCAATAAGTTTAGGGGGAGATTGTTGGAACAAAACACAGATCAACTTAATACTGATGCTGCAGTTAGTACTGATCATACTTAGTACTGATGGGGCAGAACATGTTATTACTGATGAAGTTGATATTGGTGTATACTATAACTTAGTTACTACTGAGCATGCACAGATTGAAGATACTACTGATCAATAGTAGTTACTACTGACGTTGGTTTTGGACTTACTACTGATTACCAGAGTTACTACTGACGATGCACATTTACTACTGGTGAATGATTTTACTACTGGTACGCGTTTTGGAAGCATATCAAGTCCGAGATCTTCGTAGAGATAGTTATAGCATGTAAATCAATGTATATCTTTTATTATTCGATGTAAAGCAAGTCCTAGAATAACTAGGGTAAATAGTTTAGCTTCAAGGACTATTATAAATAGTTCCTTACGAATTGTAAACGTACGTGTGTATTGTTAACTCAATAATATACATTGAAGCTTTTTGTGAAACTGTGTTCTTAATACTTTCGCATATTATTTACAGTTCATTGTTCTTAATTACATTGATATAGTGTTGATCCGCTGCAACTTCTATATTCAATTAGATCTAAAGTGTTTATTAACTTCTCTATAGTTAATCGATCCTGACACCAACTATCGTAAATATCATGTTATATACACAATCAATACCCTCATTTTTTAATTAAAAAAATGAAAAACGCACTCCCCGCCTGTCTCTATATATCTCGCATACGCAGTCAACGCCATACACAGTCTAACCGACCCTAGGGAACCACACTGATGTACGCACTATGATCATTCTAGCCCGACCATACCAAATGCTCTAAGTCCCAAACCAAACTTCACACATTTGATCAAAAATAACAATCATCCTAATAATTCAAAAATGAATATAATATTTTATGAATGAACCAATAGATACAAAAATCACATATAAAAATGTCACCTTTTGAGAGATTTCATTTCTTCTCATTTCTAGTAAATTTTGATGTATATATATATTTTATCATTACCTTTGTAATATAATTATTTTTCCAAAAAACAATTTTTTACTACCAAGTATTCAATGGGTATCTGTCTATGGAATCATTCCATGGATTATCATATTCCTGTCCAGGATTCCTTATCCACTTCCAAACTAAACTCCCCACCTTAAACCCGGTCCCAAACGCCAGCATCCACATTTTATCTCCCTTTTTTACCCTTCCCTTTGCTTCAAAATAAGCCAACTCATAAAATACCAAACTACTTGAAGTGTTCCCGAACCGGTTTAAACACATCCGGGCCGGTTCAGTCACTGAGTCACTGAGTTTCATAACTCGTGCCACTTGGTCAATCACCGCTTTCCCGCCGGTATGCACACATATATGATCAAACGCCGTCGTGAAGTCCGGCACCACCGGCTTCATCTGCCCACCGGAGACGGCCATCGCCGCCACCGAATAAACATAACTAACCAGCTGGTTCAACGGCAAGACACGTGGCGCGAGAATCTTGATGTGTTGCCGGAGATTTACTCCGGCGACACGTATTAAATCTTTTGTGAGTGAAACTCCGGTGATTCCTTTACTGTCTTCCTCTTGGAAAGCAGCAAGATAGGCGGAGTCGTCGGCGCCGTGGTGGGTTCTGAGAGAATGGGTTAGCTCCATTTTCGCCGACGGCCGGCGGGTGGGATCGTTGGTAATAATCGCCGCCGCACAACCAACGCGAAAGATGCAGTTCGTTACAAGCATCGATCTTTCTTCACCATCGTACCAGTTTAGCGTAATACTCTCCGTTATAACAACGAGAACATTTTTAACTTTCCGGCGATTGCCACGTAGGATCTGGTAAGCTAAATCAATGGAAAGCACGCCGGAGCTACATCCCATTCCGCTAAGATTATACGTTTTCACGTCTGGTCTTAAATGATAATGATTCACAACGAGAGATGAAAGTGACGGTGACGGAGAAAACCCCCCGCATGTAACGATCACGGCGTCGATATCTTCCGGCGAGATTAGGGTTTTAGATAGGACGGAATCAACGGCGGAGTATATTCCTTCCTCCGCTTCTTGTACGGCGTTCTTCATAGTTGGAGTTTGGTTTTCTTCAAACATAAACGGCGGTGCATACGTGTCGTTTCCTAAGCCGGATTTCAAGTAAATATTTCGCATGAATTCTATCGGCTCCGGCGAGGTGAAACGGCCACCGTGGAGTACGAAGTCATTAGCGAGATCGTAAGTACATTTTCGGTGGGGTGGCGGTTGGTAGCAGGAGTAGTTGAGGAGGAAGACGGGGTAGGGGCGTGACCGGAGATGGAGTAGGAAGAGGACGGCGGCGGAGAGGGATGTGATGGTAGTTAAGAGGAGGTGGGTGGCGAGGAAACGGAGGAGTGCGAAGGTGATGGGGTGGGTGGCGTGGAGGACGACGGCGGAGGACAAGAGGGCGAAGATGATGATTCGAAGCCGGTGGTGGATGGGTAAGGAGGAGCGTTCCATGTTACTAGAGTACGTACAAGTTTTAGAGAAGGATGTACAACATGAAAAAGATCTGCATGGATTTTGAACTTTGAGGGAATGTATTGGCATTTATACAAAAAGATGGTGGGTTGTGTGTGTGAATGCTGAAATTACAAATTTGCCTACTTATATAAATGTAGCTAGATTCCATTTTATACTACGAACGATAGGGATATTTAATCTTTTTAAATAAAAGATGTGAAAATATCTTTTTAAATAAAAGATGTGAAAAAAGTAAAATATAGATAATCACATTTTTATCGGAAGACAGAGTAACTGCTTTCTAAGTAGATTTCATTTTATGTTTTCTTAGACTGGCCGGTGTGCTAATAATACGCAACTATTGACGCTATCTGTTTTTGCTAAATCAACATCATGTTAGCTTACATTCCAACGGATATACGCATGCCATCAATAAATATTCTCTTCAGTTTGTTGGGCTCATCATTATAAAATATATGAACTATTCAACTATTAGAGGTGTGTACTTCAGGTGGATTGAGCCAAATCGAATTAGATCGTACTGAATCGGAAACAACTAGTGATTGAAAGAAAATATGAACCAATTTAACGAGTGCACTAAAACTAATTTATAAACAATCATATCGTGAATCAGTTTCTAAATCGAGTAATTTTACGTGTTTGTCGAGCTTAACTTTAAGAAAGATAAGTTTAAATAACATAAACCAAGAATAAGTTTTAGAAAAAAACCTTGAAGTTAGTTACGATCGATGTATACAAGACTATTCCGTTTGAATGAGATGAAAATGTTACTTCCACGTTTAATATGTTGTGCACGACAAATATTAGATATTAGGTTTGAGAAATGATATTTAGTCTTACTATTTAGACATACTCATAGGCCTATCCACTTGATAGGATGACATGTGTATTTCACTAATTCTCTCTCCTAATATTATCTCTTGATTTTGACACGTGTCTTCAACTAATGAGTAGGCATATGAGTAAGTTTAAATAGTAGGCCTAGATACCATTACTCCAAAAAAGGTTCGATCCTGCCTCTAGCTTTGGCTTTATTTGTCAAACTTAGCTTAAATATAATCAGCCTTACAATTACCTAATTTTGAGATCCTTTTTATCCTAATATAGTTTGTTTGTTCTTTTACCGTGTATAATTAGTAATCGATTAAGTTAGTTACTTCCTTCAATTTGTAAAGTAACAAATTAGGCAAACAAAAACACTCAGTAATTTTTACGTACTTATATCATGCTCCTAAAAAACTCAACATTGACTTAGTCATTGCTCCGCCAAGGTTGTGAGACTTGATTGTGCCACAACATGATCCAAAACTTGTGTAACGTTAGCCTATGCTAAGGTCCAACTTGATTCATTTTTATTCGTCATAAGATGTCATTTTAGACGTATTAAAGTACTGAATCATGTACCAAATATATATATATAGTTATTTAGTTATAAAAATTATTGGTTATGTGAAAAACGAAAAAAAAAATGTATTGAAGAAGAACTATGATATAAATTTATAATTATATGTTTTTATATTGTTTTTAAAATTATACAAGTATATATAATTGTAATTCATTTTTAAAATTATTGTCATTACTTCTAAAATTTGAAATTTAACTATGCCGTTACACCATACTGTTTATAGAAACTCAACTTAGTTGTATTACTTTCATACATATATGCAAAGAAACTAATTTTTCATTTTTACTTGTATATATTTGTATTAAAAGTGCAACAATTTTTTTACAAGTCAGTATAAAAAATTAAATAACAATAAAATAGTCTTAATCCTACATACACGTTTTACTGAAGAAGAAAAACTTCAAATATTCGAAATAATATTTAGAAGACTAGAAGTAATTACTACAAATTATAACATGTACAAATTTGTCATGTACGTACTCATAGTAGTTAAAGTGTACGTGAAGAAGAACATGAGTGCATGATAGTGCGTTTTCCCCTAAATTACGGATATTAACGCCTAAAACAAGAACGTGAATGATTTCTCAACTCCTTAATATACAATTAATATACACGTCTAGAAAAGGTAGAAAATGCTAAATCAGATTCCAAATTTGTTAATCAACTCTCCAAAACCATTCACACGTTTTACCATACCTACAGAAAAGGTAGCAAATGATAAAGTAGATTCCAACAAAAATGGTATATACTACCTCATTAAAATAAGTGACGGTTTCACGATTTTGATCGATACAAAAAATTAAAATATTAATTAAAATAGAATAAAATAGATAGTTAGTGGATTATGTGTCCCACTTCTTTTGAAATAAAATAAAATAAAATGATAGATTAAAATGATATTATGTGTCCCACTTCTTTATTAAAATAGATAGTGAAGAATAAGTCCCACTTATTTACCAAATAAAGAAAAATTTAGAAGTATATCACTTATTTTGATCAACCCTTAAATACAAAGTGTATATGATCAAACATAACATCACATATACACATATCTTCTCCTATATATGAGCCTACATTTGATTTTTGCATGCCAACTCATCAGTTTGAAGCTCTATCATTTGTCCAATATGCTACGTGGAATTATACCATTGGTCAACCAATTACTCAGCCAATTCCGAAGACAGGAGGTTAGCAGTTAAACATATGCATATTTTACGGGGAAAGTAATCTTCCTATTCGAGCGAACAGTCAAATTCGACAATTTAATTAGATTTGATTCTTTCCTTTGAAAACAATTAACTAGAACCAAAAATAGAGCGCAATGAATCAGGGATAAATTACGGCATTTTTTGAGCAGCAAACAAATCGGAGCAAGATTTAAATCAAATTGAGCAGCAAACAAATCTCAATCTTCGCATTGAGCAGCAAACTATTGATACAAAGGGGGAGATTGTTAGGATCATTATTGTTGTATTCAATAGTTAGAGGACTAGTTGTGACATATTTGTAAAAGTGATAAACTAGTCACTAGTCTAAATCTTGATGATTAGTGAAATATGTATTTAAGGGAAACTAATGTTCACTAATTGTAAGCTTTCCTCACTTAATTGAAATTGCACTTTTAAAGCCACCTACTTTCCCTCCATCTCTCTCTCAAGAACACACACACTAAACACACACTTTAATCTTCATTTCTTCTCAAATCACCATGGATTAGCTAGATTTCTATCTCATTTGATCTCTCATTTGGTTTACTCTATATTAAAAGATAATATATATTGAGTGATTTACATTTATAAATATTATAAATGTAAATCACTCAATATATATTATCTTTTAATATAGAGTAAACCAAATGAGAGATCAAATGAGATAGAAATCTAGCTAATATTTTCTCCCCCTCATTTATTAATTCTTATTTATAATAAATATATTTATTATAATAAATATATCTGATCACCATTTATTTATTTATAATAAATATATCTGATTACCATGAATTTATCCACCACCAACCACTTAGATTCCTCTCAATAGGAATTTGTTTCAATTCATAAGGGGACGTAGCACATAATCTATCGACTACTCATTCGGAGTATGTTGATAGTGAAATCATTAACCTCCTGCATGCCCCGGGTTACGTCTTTATTCAATGCACAGTGTGTCTAGATCTCACCGCCAAATATTTCCAATTTAGGACACATACACTATTGAAAATGAATCTCCGTGAATTCATCGGAACATTCATAGTGGCATCACAATCTGGTGTTTCACGAGGATTGAGTGGAAATCCTGCTAGAGCTAAAATTGCGCCAACTCTAAACGCATGTCACACATTTGAATCAACGTTTGTGCAAACGACTAACGATTCATACGGTGTGTTAACGAATACTCTATGTGAGTCCGGTGTTACCTAAATTGGTCAAGTTGCTGTGCCTAAATTTGATATCTTAAAGGCAACAACTAATGCAGGAAACACATACATTTCCGATGAAAAATCCATGTTATTCATACAACGAAACATCATAAATGCTGATCAATTGCACATGAGCGTTATAGTTCACTCTCAAATAACTCCTATGATCTGCTATAACCAGCATGATCTTCCCCAGGAGCCACCTACAATATAGGACATAATGTGAGGGTCCATAGGTCTAGGTGAGCAGAATCAAATATCACGGGATCTTGATTGGGGTGCGCTGAGATAAAATTTGAGAGGGGGAATGTAGTATGGGGTGCAATTCAGCTAAACACATGGTAAAATGAAATGAGGGAGTAGTTGAAAATTGAAAAAGTAAGCTTGAGTGAGGAGGGTGTGACAGGGTTAAAGAAAACGAAAAACCCTTTCTAAACCGATTAAAAGTCGGGTTACCACGTCTCTATCAGATTGCATGTGTTGCTCTCTGATATTGAAAAAGACATCATGGACCCAGTGATGCAATGCACAACCCCCCCCCCCAGCTACTCAAGTATTTCTTAAAAAGTACTTGTTTCATTTTCACGGAGACAAGCTCATATGCTATCGACATCTCACATGGAGATTGTTGATATTGAACAAGAGGACAAGTCTCTCCAGTCCTTGCCTTCGTTTGTCCACTAATTAAGTCTAGAACCGAAATAAACACTTTTAGAACACAGGCAAACTACCAAGCATATCTGTGTGATATAGCCGGAACATTCATAGTGATACCAAAATTATTGGTATTCCACGATGATTGAATGGAAATCCTACCAGTGCTAACATCAAAGCCAACGCTGAATGTAGGTCACACACTTTTTGTAACTGTTGTGTTAACGGGTAATCTATGTGATCCTGGTTTACCCTGTTCGATTTCATGTACATTTTTGATGACTGTACTCCTTCGTTATCAACAACAGTCGGGATATCAGATACTAAACACGAGATTGTTCTTTTATGTCATCAACAACGGTCATAGAGATTAAACGATAAAGGATTTGATCGTATTTCTTCATCATCAACAAATATCTGGTTTGTAACGACCGTAATTTATACGTTTGTTTTTCGTGTAATTTATTCGGGATTTATTCGAATTTTAGTATTTATATTAGATTATGTTTCGGTTTGTGTTTTATCGAATGATTGAATGTTTGGGACTTGGCATAACCAAGTATGGGTCAAAACTTGGATGGAAACAAGTTTAAAGGCCAAGAATCTGGCTGGAACAGCCCTCGCGGCGCGAGGCAGGCGCGAGCCAGACGCGAGATCAAACAGTGGGTTCAGAACTCAGACGCGAGAGACTCGCGCCGAGCTCGTGTTGAGCTTCGCGTCGAGCTCGCGGCGCGAGCCAGGCGCGAGGTAGGCATTTCTGCGGCGACCAAGAAGACATCCCGCGTCACCTCGCGGCGCGAGGCAAACGCGAGCGGGGCGCGAGGACTGTCTGGAGTATATAAAGTTGTGTAGAAGCTAGGGCTCATAACACTTATGAACCCTAGAGAGAGTGCAGCCGTTTTTGAGAGCATTTGGACGGTTTTTGGAGCTAAGGAGCTCAAATCTTCATCATCTTGAAGGATTCAAGCATCAAGGGTTAGAATTCTTGCATATCTTGCTTAGTTACCTTCATTTTGAGCTTAGTATGGGTAACAATGGTGGTTTTGGGAACCCACCATATCATCTTTTGGGAAGATGAACTTTCATGGGTGTAAAACACTCACTGTAGACTTTTAATCAATGTGTACATGTTAGATTTGGGATTGATGATGGAAAATCTTGAACTAGGGTTTGAGATTTCCACCAAGTTGTATGAACTTGGTGGTTGGGAATGTTTAGGTGGATTAATTAGTAGCTAGTTATGGATTATAACTAAATTTTGTAATGATATTGATGTTAGGTCAAGAGGACCTTGAGAATGGAAGTACTTCCTCAACTTGGAAGTAAGGATTGTGTTATTAGACACAAGTGTTGGATAGCATTGCTAAGGTGAGTACATGTGATCTTTCTGAGTACATAGTAAACAATGTTTTATGAATTGAAATGATTTTAGAGTCTTTATTAAATAATTGTTTTTAATAAAGAAAAGATTGAATTGATAGAGTATGAATTGAATTGAATTGTATTGTAATTGATTGTGTAGTTACCACTAGTATGATTGAGTTGTGATATGGGCTTTGACCCAAGTAGATAATTTGTTATGTGGTAGCTAATCAATTGGATCCTAGACAATCCACACAAGTTGGGGGAGTTAGTGACACCTACTTGGGGCGGTACCACCCTGCGCAAGGGTAGTGTGTCGAGAAATAGTTAACCGGGAAATCGGGGGAGAAGTAGTCAACCCGGAAATCGGGGGAGAAATAGTTAACCCGGAAACGGGGGAGTTTACCTAGTTAACCCATATCGGGGGAGTTGCTTCGGGGAGGCCCGTTGCGTATGTGAATGGCTTATGGCAAGCCTTAGAGTTTGATTGACTATGTGCAATTTGATAAGTATTTAATTATTATTTTATTGCAAATTATTTTCTAAGCGGGTCTAAAACCCATGTTTCTCACGAGACAGTCTTGTCTCACGTACTACGTTTATTTTGACTATGTACTCAGGTTCGGGAGCTAAAGATTAGGCGGCCCGTAGTTAGCATTTGGTGGGATTAGCTCAGTGTACTTATTTAGTTCCCTAGACTATAGTTTTGATATATTTGTAACACCGGTTTTGGTACTTTCTAATTATTCCAAATGTTTGAGTTAAACCATATTTTTAGATACTCGGTTTGTAAATTTCAATCGGTGTGTTACATGGTTTATCTGATAAAATGTGTTATATATTGATTCATTCAAAAAATGAATATATCATTATTAAACACATTTTTATCAATGGGCTTCGAAGATTCTTCCTACTTCCACCTCACTGAGCTTCATATTTTACATGATGATTCAGATATAGCTTGTTCATCATGAGGGGAGAATATGAGGGGAGAATATATTAAGCTCAGTTTACTCCGCATTAAGAAGTCATATGCACCGGTTAAGGGGGAGTAAATAAGAAACCAAATATCCGTTAAGCAATAATTGTTTGTTTGAGGGGGAGCATAAACTTCATCAACATTTTACCCTAACAACAATTATCTATGATCATAAATCGACAAAGCCACAACTTCAACAAAAGACTTCCGCTATAAAACAACTCTATCTATGGGTCTACATTTTCGTCGATTTACAATTTGTGAAAAAGAAGAAACTAATACATTCACAGAATTGTCAAACCACAAATTCACATCCATTTCCATCCGAAATTTAATCGTTTAAATCATTCTTTCCAAAATTTCAGAACAACCATATCCATTCAAAAGCTTAACTGTTTTAATCTGTTGTTACATACCAAATACAAATTATCCACATTCATCCAAATCTTAAATGTACATATCATTCTTTCCTACATACAAAACATTCACATTTTAACCGATACAAATCTTTCTTACCAAAACAAACACACACATCCAAAACTTTAACTGACAAAACATTCAAAATCATCATTATCCTATCCTCACAAAAACCTCTACCACAACATCTCAAAATCCCAGTCAAATCCTTACCTAACTGATTTTTCATTTCTAGAACCTTCAAATCTTTAATATATCAGTTTTAGGCATTTCTTACACCAACAAACTCAACGATAAAAATTTAGTTCCTTTGTAGGAAGACAGGGATGAAGTTCAAAAAGCTCAAAAAGAGGGAGATTGGATAATGATAAAGACATATTAAGTCAAGACTTCATGAAATCTTCTGTGATACTTTATATTGGTTACAAAGCCAATTAAAAGTATTATTTTTCCACTGATTTTCAAAAGCTGAAGCTGATACTACATCAAAACTACTCAACGGATAATTCAGTTTTCAGACTTTGTTAGAGAAGAAGATTTCAAGAACATGCTAATCCAAACTATTGATACAAAGGGGGAGATTGTTAGGATCATTATTGTTGTATTCAATAGTTAGAGGACTAGTTGTGACATATATGTAAAAGTGATAAACTAGTCATTAGTCTAAATCTTGATGATTAGACTAATGACTAAGGGAAACTAATGATTAGTGAAACATTACGTATTTAAGGGAAACTAATGTTCACTAATTGTAAGCTTTCCTCACTTAATTGAAATTACACTTTGAAAGCCATCTACTTTCCCTCCATCTCTCTCTCAAGAACACACACACAAAACACACACTTTAATCTTCATTTCTTCTCAAATCACCATGGATTAGCTAGATTTCTATCTCATTTGATCTCTCAACTTTTTTTATATAAAATTATATCCCTCTCTAATTTATTGATTATATAATGAGAGCTTTATTTTATATAATAAATAAGTTAATATTTCTCTAATTAGTTTAAAAGCGACTAGATCAATATAATATAATCTGTATAAATTGAATAAAATAAGCTCATACTGAATAAAAAATATCATAATTACATATTGTTACAGTGAAACGCAACCCCTATATATACTCGATACTCGTCGATAACGATTTTAGAACCCGAATTTTTGTGGAAAATGGTTTTTTTTTTTTTTTTTTTTTTTTTTTGCTGCAGTTGTTCTTCATGGCGGTATAAACCAAATTCATTTTATAGCTTTTTTATATCATGGATCTAAATATAAGTAGCAGCAAGCATTTCCATTTTTATTGAAATCATGTGTGGTAAGGAGGTCAACCACTTAGGCCGGTGGGTAGAGGTACCACTAGCCACATCAAAAAAATTTGCCACATCAGATGTCATATAAGCAAACATACCACATCATCCTAGACTATCCTCATTAGCAACCCAACTGTGAATTCGGATTTCAGTGATTAAGCAACAATAACAAAGCAATTGATAGATTATTGGAAGAACAAGAATATGAAGCTTTGCACCAAACGATCGTACGATTCAATAAGTCGGAAAATGTTAGTGATAATTAGGTTACAACTAGGTATTTATACCTTGGCCTAATATTGACTAATAACATAAAATACCCCTAGGCTATTGATCACAATAAATGTCACATTACACCCCTTGACTATTGAATACACTAAAATGTGACCCAACAATCTCCCCCTTTGTAACAATAGTCTGGGAAGCATATCTTCGAAGTCTTCATCTTTAGCAAAAGCCTAGTCTTGTAGATTTTTCGTTGTATAATGATGTATCAGGATCAGGCTTGAGCTTTGTTAACCTGTGAAAACAAATACTTCTTGTAGCTTTTAAACCACAAAAAGTATTTTGAAGACTTTACTTTGAAGATACATATTGATCGACCAAAAACTGAGACCCATATTGATAGAGGATTAACAACGGAAGTATTTTCTTGAAGTTTGGGGCTTTATGTCGATCAATGATTCTTAATAATTGTTGTTCGGGAAAATTGTTGGTAAGGTTTATGCTCCCCCTCAAACAGACAATTATTTCTTCATGGAGTCTTCGGTTCCTTGTTTACTCTACCTTCACTGGTGCATATGTGTCTTTTGGATGTGGAGTAAGTTAGGCTAATACATTCTCCCCCTCATGATGAACAAGATTTATCTGAATCATCATGTAACTGGAAGAATCACCGAAGCTTCTGGATGAAAATGTGTTTAATAATGATATATTCATATATTGAATGAATCAATATATAACACATTTTACATCCTAGTCAAAATAGAGTAAATCGGGATTACATAGATTTCCCGTTAACACGACAGTTGAAAAACTGTGTGACCTAAGTGTTGGCTTTGATGTTAGCACTGGTAGGATTTCCATTCAATCATCGTGGAATACCAATACGTTTAGTATCACTATGAATGTTCCGGCAATATCACTAGGATATGCTTGGTGGAATGCCTGTGTCCTAGAGAAATTTAATTCGGTTCTAGACTCTATACGTGGACAAATGAAGGCGAGGACTGGAGGTAGGTCCTCTTTTTTAATATCAACAATCTCCAAATGAGATGTCGATAGTAGATGTGGTAATCTCCGTGATTTTGAAACAAGTACTTTTTGTACTTGAGTGGTCAGTAGGGTTGTGCATTGCATCACTGGGTCCATGATGACTTAACCGGAAAGCTACTTATGCAGTCTGATATAGACGTGGTGACCCGGATTTTTGTTCGGTTTAGGGAGGGTTTCCGTTTTCTTTAACCCTTTCACACACACTCCTCACTCGGCTCACTTTTTCATTTTCAACCACACCCTCCTTTTGTTTTAACCATGTGATAAGCTGATTTGCACCCCATACTTCATACCCCCTCTCAATTTTTACCTCAGCGCACCCCAATCAAGATCCCACGATACTTGATTCTGCTCACCTAGACCTGGGACCCTCAATTTTTAGTTCCTATATTGTCGGTGGCTCCTACTACACTCATGTGCATTGTAATCAGCTCACCCCATATGCTGGATATAGTAGATCATAGGAGTAATTTGAGAGTGATCTACTACGCTCATGTGCATTGTAATCAGCTTTGGAAAGATGTTGCATTTTAGTAGGTTCACAAGGATTTTTTTTTTATTTTTTTACTTTTTTTTATCGGAATGTGATGTGTGTCCGGATAAGTTGTTGCCTGAATGATTGTGGATTTTAAGGCACGTCAACTTGTTATGTTAAGGTAACACCGGACTCACATAGAGTATCCGTTATCACACGGTATGAATCGGTAGTCGTTTGCACAACCGTTGATTCAAATGTGTGACCTGCGTTTAGAGTTGGCGTGATTTTAGCTCTAGCATGATTTCCACTCGATCCTCGTGAAACATCAAAATGTGATGCCACTACAAGTGTTCCGATGGATTCAGGAGATCCATTTTTGTAGTGCAAGTGTCCTATAGTGAAAGATTCTTGAGGGTAAGAACTAGACATACTGTGCATACAAAGAGACTTAACCCGGGGAAGGAGGTTATTATGTTTCAATACCGTCATACTCCGAATGAGTAGTCAGTAGATTTTTTGCTACGTCCCCTAAGGAAATTAAACAAATTCCTGTTGAGAGGAATTTGAGTGGTTGGTGGTGGTGTGCATTTGCTTTACTGGGTCAGTAAAGTCTAGTGAAACATTCAACGTATAAATGATCACCCTTTATGTGTGTTTGCGCGGTTTAGTGATAGTTTGGATGCACTCAAAGGTGTGTTTTCTTGTTATTATCATGTTCTCACATCACCTTGCACTCACCTAGATCTATACCCTAGACTTATACCCTCACATTTAGCAATCGGCTACAAAGTATTTCCCTTGGAAGGTAAGGCCGGTTCTGGCAAACCATGGGAAGGTATTGTCTTTTGAAAGAAAATTCGTTTATTTATGCAATTGGGTATAAAATTTATAATTTTCAAAGTTTCTCCCGCTTGAAATACTAATTCTCCCCCTAGAATTATTATTTTTCCCCCTCGACAAAATAAAGATATATAAAAGTTTGTAGATCAGAAATGTACCTTGTAACAGCAGCAGAGGGGTGGAGAAGAGTTTTTACAGTTCTGTGTTTTCTGATTAAGAGCGGGTTTCAAGTTGATGTACTTGAAAGCCATTAAACGGATAGGAACGGGTTATACACTGATGTGTGCATAAGTCATTGCTTTAAAGTGCGAGTCATATACTGAAATGTATATAAGTCATTACCTGCAAAACAAATCAAACATTTTTTTGTACCCATTTTTGTTTGGGTCCGACCTTGTTAGTGTTGGAATGAAACCACCGATAAGATGTGTTGATTTGATTTAAAGATTTAGAATTCCAAGAAAAATTGAAACTTGATGTTTCACTTCCAAATAATTTTCGGGGAATTATTTGAGATTTTGGAGTTTTAGGGGAGTGTTTTGTATACAAAATCGGGAGTTGTTTTTGGCACTTGTGTAAAAGTTGTTTTAGGTGCCAAGGAAAGTAAATCTTCTCTCGAGTATTTTAAAGATTTAGATTTTGAAAAGATTTTCTTTGGAGTAGAATGTTTCAAAACGGTTATGGATTTAGTCTTATCCATCTGAGAATGCTTAAGTCTAGAAGAGGAACCTAATTTGTTTGGACTTTTAGGTGCGGAATTTCCTCTAATAACTTGTTTAAGAGCATTTAATTTCTTATCAGAGTTTAGTAGAACCGTTGATCTCCTAGGCTTAGGTTTGGTAAAGGAACTTACTTGTGATTTCAGTTTAGAATTTCCTTTATTAACCTGAGATTGCTTGATTGTATATAAATCACGATATGCCATGACAGGAGAAAACATTCTGGAGTTATTACATTTATTCTTTGCAGTTAAAGGAGAATCTACGTTCATAGATGTACTAGGCTTTCTAAGCTTCTGAAGATGAGATGAGTTAGATTCTAAATTTTGAATTTGTATTTTCAACCTTTGTTTCTCTTTATCAAAAGATTTATGTGTTTCAACAATTTTATTGTCTAATTCAAAAATTTTGGTTTGCAAAACAGATTTTTCTTTATCAAAAGACTTTTGTGTTTCATCGATTTCAGTTTCCAATTGACAAATTTTCTTTTCTAGAATTAGATTTGGAACATAAATCTTTGGTGTAACCTTTTGTTGAATAACAGCATTGCCTTTAATTTCAAATTCTTCTGGAGTCACGATTGGAAAATATTCATCATTTTCGAATTTGGCCTTTTTAGTTTCATATGTTTTATTTAATTCAGTATAGTTGAAACTAATTTGTGCATTCTCCTTCTTTGCTATGTTGAATGTCTCTGATGAGGTTAGTAGGGATTACCTATGTATATATAGGTAATTCCCCAAAACCTAAACATGAAGATGGGCTTCAATGTTCACGAGCCCATGCGTCCCAATGTTCACGAGCCCACGTCACAATTGGATCCGCCAAGTTATCAACCCTGGTCAACCCTGTCCAAGTTGACAGCGCCTGCTAAGTTGACAGCGCATGTCCAAGTTATTACCGCCTGTCCCTGTCATTGGAAGCGCGTCTTATGGGCTGGCGTCCGTCATAATGGCGCTTCATGACTGATTTATTGCTATCATAATAGTAGGGCGTTGCATTAGATGATCAACGTAGCTCAAGCGTCCACGATCATCATTAATGGGCCAACGTTCCATGTACTTGAGACGAGCCATATAAATACATGGCCTAAATCATTGTCGAGGGATCATACCCAGACTAAAAAAGCCCCAAAACCCAGAGTTCATATACTTTCACTTTCACTTTCGCACTCAACCTTGATCACCCTAGGTTCGCCAAGAACTCGTTGGGTCTGCACTGTGGTTATCACAGGAGATCCAAGGTTGACGTCACATAGTCTTCGTGTTTGACAATCGTTGCTCGAACAGTCTCAATCTCTTCTTCCTCCTCAGTCATTCGAATGAAGCTTTGCCAGATATCTAGATGCATGTATTTGTAATCATATAATGTTGGAAGCACAGCACACGCCTTGCGAATATATTCTGGATTATCAGCTCCTAACCCTTCTTTTGAATTGAAGTATTTGAACTCTTTAGGCTTATTCAAATGAATGGTTTGATCCGTGTGTCCTCTTTTGGTGATCAATTCTTCAAGATTTTTTATGTGAGAATTCAATTGATTGTTTTCATTTTTAAGTGTATTTATAATATTTTGTTTGTTGTTCATTTCGTTTGATGAATTGATGTGATTTTCATGTAATGTTTCAGATAGTTCTTTAATTTGAGAGTTTAAAGATTTAAACTATTTTTCATTATCATCAAATTCTTGTTGTTTACGTTCCAACCAATTTTTTGTTATCTGATATTCATGAAATGTGGCAATATACAATTTATAATATTTATCATTTTGATCATTTGAAATTATATTTTGAGAATTTCTAAGATTGGTAATTTCAAGATCTTTTTCTGAGATTGTATGAGACAAATTTTGAATCTCAGAGTCATATTGGTCCTTTATTTTTTATACTTGTGTTTGTAAATAAGATTTTCTACTTCGAAATTTTGACTTTGTGTAATATGATAAACAAGTTGTTCACCTAAATGAGCAAATTTTTCGCGTTCATTTTCTAAATCATTCAAACGTTCTAAAAGTTGTGTATTTATCTCTTTTTCAAGTAAAATTGTTTGTTTTAAATAATCAATTTTAGAAATCAGATTGTTATCAAGACAAGTATCGAATTAGTGGAATGATCAGAATTAGATAAGAGAGAGCTAATTACCTCGATTTCTTAGTTGGCTTCCTCATTGAAACAGTCAGAAACCTCAGCATTCTCTCTTGCCATCGTTTGTATGGGTTACGACTCAAATTCCGATTTTTGATTCTTGAGTTCTTCTTCAAAAACTTCAAAACTTGCTTAATCTTCACTTAAATGGATCGAATCAAAGGAGATTTTCGCTCTGATACCAATTGTGAATTCGGATTTCAGTGATTAAGCAACAATAACAAAGCAATTGATAGATTATTGGAAGAACAAGAATATGAAGCTTTGCACCAAACGATCGTACGATTCAATAAGTCGGCAAAGGTTAGTGATAATTAGGTTACAACTAGGTATTTATACCTAGGCCTAATATTGACTAATAACATAAAATACCCCTAGACTATTGATTACAATAAATGTCACATTACACCCCTTGACTATTGAATACACTAAAATGTGACCCAACACCAACCCTACCTAATTTTTTCAATAGAAAATAGTTTCCCACTCTTCTACCTACCCAATCCAATCCGACCTCATTTTTAACTCTCACTAACAAACCAACCCAATTTAAACTAACTACCAATTAAATAATTACATGTAATGAACTAAAGTAATAAACTATTACAAAATAATAAAAAGTTGGTGACCCTTTATGGTGATCTAGGTCACTCCTTATTGGTGACCTCCACCCATTAATAAAATCATTACCTTTATTGGGAATTAATTTGATCTAGGTCACTCCTTATTGGTGACCTCCACCCATTATTAAAATCATTACCTTTATTAGGAATTAATTTATGTACCACAAATCTTGATGTTTATACCACATTGTACAAATATTTATGCATACTGTAAAACTATATAATGCAATTATTGTGGTAGATACCTTAAAGGATGTGGTGTAAAAATCATCACCTTTATTATTATTATTATTATTATTATTATTATTATTATTATTATTATTATTATTATTATTATTATTATTATTATTATTATTATAGTGCGACCCAACCCACACCAATAGGGATAATCTTACATGAAATACTCACTAGACCACCACACATTTACCCACATGTAAAGGGACTAAAATACATGAAAGTTGATGTAATGTGTGAGAGACCACGCATGTGGGCTTTGTGTGACCGTGTCCAAAGCCACACCACATGAAGAAAACACATGTGAGGGGGTGTTCATTTTCCACCACACCGTGGAGTGTCGACTCTCGTCACATCATCACCACGGCAGACCACACCACGCGTAAACTACGCAGCCTAAGATGTCTGTGGTGATCCTTACAAGGAGGACGGTTGTCCTCGATGTGGTGGTAATTCTTTTGAAGATCTCTAACTGGAAGGCCTCAACCCTTCCTTTGAGAGACAGATTGGGTACATTAGAATCGGTTCTTGAGCATTTGGTTACGTTTTTTTTTTCTCTTTACAAAGTTCCTAGGAAGATTCTGAAATATCTAGAGAGTTACATAGTGTACTTCTTTTTGGGATAAAAGGTCGGGGGAAGAATCTCTTGGATCTCTTGGGATGTAATTTGGAATGATAAGAAAAATGACAGTTTGGGTATTTGTAGCTTAAAGGTCTTAATTTTCGCTCTATTAAAAAAATGTTGGTGGCGTTTCGAATCGGAGAGAAATACTCTTTAGAGGCAGGTTATTCCAAATGACAGTTTGGGTATTTGTAGCTTAAATGTCTCAACTCATCATTACAGCTATCGATTCTTATGTCATTTTTAAAATTATTAATATTTGTTGGTATTTTTCTATAATATAATTTTTGAATCATGTCCGCCCAGTCGGACGGGCTATGAAGCTAGTATACATATATAGACTCATTGGAAGTAGTCTCTCCTCTCATGGGGGTAAAAGTATTATTATTTAAATATTACCTTTCTTATATCCCATCACTTGAAGTATAATTAATTGAGCATCGTTATAACGCAACACCGGTTATTGCACTGTTGCAAGTTGTACACAAGGCAACACATCCAACAATTAAATAAATTAAAGAGGGAAATTAAATAGTAAAAACATTAAAATTGTGTATATATACTTTATTAAATATTTTTTTAAAATATGTTCATATTTATAATGGACTCCTCTGAGCTTAGAGGATGAGCTTTGCTGGTGATAACCACAACCAAATCATTGTTACGTTCGTATCCAAGACTTTATCTGATAATCTTTAAAAAACAATCTAACATGTAGATGTTTATTTTTTGGAAAAAGGTCTGCGTGAGGTCTTTTGTCTGCGCGGCGCAGACCACGGGTAGAAAAGTCCTCACGCAGATGTTTGTTTTTTGGAAGCCCGCAGACCTAAAAACATCTGCCCAAGATCTGTACCAAAAAGCTTTTGACTATAGCTTTTTGGGTCTGCAAGGAAAAAAAAAAATGGGTCCAAGGTCTTTGACGTGCATCTGCCCTCCTCTCCCCCAAAAGCCAAAACCCTACCCTAAAACCTCCATGTACGTCTGCCTCTCTCCAGCTCAGCCGCCGGCGAACACTTCCACCGGAGATCGATCTACCCTTCTGTGTTCGACCTCCGCCGCTGGTCCAAGGTGAAGTTCTCCCTCCGCTTTTGCACTCGTTCTCTGGCGAGGGTTTGATCTGTACATAGAGAGATCGATATGTCTCCTTCTCCGTCTACTCGACCTCCGCCGCTGCCTTCTGTCGTCGTTCTTCATCTTCTCCGGCGAAAAGGAGCCAGATCTCGACCTCCGCCGTCGTGCTCCGCCGCCCCACCGCCGTGCTCCGCCGCTGTCACCTCCTTCTCGGCCTCTGTTTCTCTCCCCGTCCATCTCTCTGCCTCTCCGCCTCTGTCTCTCTCCCTCTGACTCTCTCTCTCTGACCTAATTTTTGCCCTAATTTAGGTATGTTTACTCTAATTTTGGATAATATTAATTTTGCTTTAATTTTGCCCTAATTTATTTTGTGCAGATCTTTTGGGGAAAAAAAACAAACAAAAGAAAATTTCTTTTTGGCAGATCTTTGGTACAGCTCACTGCAGATGTGGTTCGCAGATCGTAGATCTTTTTACTCTGAAAAAACAAACAGCACCGTAGATTGTAATATATCTGTTTGTTGTTAAAAAAGAAAAGTAATGGTGGTAAGAATTAAAGACACGTAGATCTATTTTGGTACATGTAGACACATTAAATGGTCATGTAAGAATCCAACGGCCGAACGTGCTGTCAACTGTAACTACAATGCTACACTGCCCAATTATATTGTGGGTTGAACCAGTAATATTAATTACCAATGAATAAATCATTTAAATCCCACTTGACAGTGGTTAGATCTATCCGTCAAATCATATATACTTTGTATTGGATAAACTCTACTTTTTGAACACCTACTAAATCTAAATTAACTTAAGCCTAACTTCTAAACCCTAAACACATTACTATAGATCACAAGTAACACCAAACACTAATTTTTGTTGATTAAAACTAGTAAGACAACATGTAATTTGACTTTATTTTTATTATATGACTTGTATTTTAGGGATGCACACTTTCTAGTACATTATTTAGAACATGTGTATACGTATGCATTAGGGATGTTCAAAAATATCTGAAAAATCTGGTATCCGAAAAAGTATCTGATATCTGAAATCGGAGTACCTGAAAATCCGGATATCCGAAAAACCGGATATCCGAATTTCAGATACCGGATCCGGGTAGTGTTTTCTAAATTTTCGAATATCCGATACCCGAAATATGAAAAATATTCGAAAATATACAATAAAAATATCCGAAATATACCTGAAATACCAGAAATACCCGCAAAGCACCCAAAAATACCTGAAATATATCAGAAAATACCCGAAAAATATTTGAATATTTTGTTTTTTCAGATCTCGCGTACCCGGATTTCGGATACCTGTCATTTTGAATATCCGAAATCCGGGTATCTGAATTTCGAATAGTAAAAATCAATATCCGAAAATCCAGGTATCCGAAAATCCAGATACCTGGTGTTAAACACCCCGAATATGCATGCATTAAAAATCTGACAAACACCCTATGATATCGCCATAGGGTACATGTAAAAGCTTTAACCCCCATTAAAGGTGTTTTTATTATATTTTTAGTTTTCATAAATTGTAATTGTTTGAAATTCTTTTTGTGGATTTTACAGAAATAGAACGTTATAAGATAATTGATATTTTTAGATTAATGTTATGGCACTATTATAAAGCAGAACCCTTTAATACGAGTATAACAAGCCATAGATGAACATGACGCATCCTCTAAGATTCTACATACCAATTTGCAACATTTTGGTTCATTTATTGCCTATGTAACTACTAGACCTGATAATGAAACGGGTTTTGACCCTGATCCGATCCAAACTCGCACGAATTATATGAGTTTGGATCATATTTTGTGATTCGTTTACCCGTTTGAGACCCGTACCCGTTAACCCTTTTACTAAAAGGGTCGGGTATTGATCAATATTGATCTAATCCGTTTATAACCCGGCCCCCATATAATTATAGAGAAAATAATTTATATATAACTCATTTAATGAAAACTATGGGCTCTTTATTTAATGAAAATAATTATAGACTAATAGCCATGTTTTAACGTGCTTTTTCCATGTCTTTAAAATTGGTATTACATACTAATTTTAGTTTATTCGGTATACTTTTTATTTAAATCGACTAATCTTTAAATTTGATTATCAGTTGGTAGTTTTTAGTTGTTGTTGATAATTTTTAAAATTGTTTATCGATTGATCAGTTAGTAAATGGGTCGGATAAATTGGTCGGAAATCCGTTGATTCGATGGATAAGGGTATGGGTTTGATTTTTCAAAACCATACGGGTCATGGAACGGGTTTGGATCATCTTTTGAAATTTGTTAAAAGGGTTGGATCAAGGTCGATCCGCTCCAAACCCCCTCCATTGCCATGTCTAGTAACTACCAATGGCAGACCTGCAATATATGTATATCCAATGAAATATATTAGGATATATTTTTTAAATAAATTGTTATTTATAATTATTTATTATATTATTTATATACAGAGTAATACGTATCATAATTAATATATTTTGGATCCGTGATTGGACACGACATCACCTATCACCAATTAGGGCACACATGAGTTAAAATATAATTTTTTTTGAAACGACAAATAAAATAACGGAATTCTACTCGCAATTTTTCAGTGAGCACTTCGAGTTCGAGCTCCGCATAAGTGGGCAAACCCAGCCCCCAAAGGGATTTCCAAGGAAAATTCCACATATGTGCCCGTGTGAGATGTGAGTAAAATTATGTTAATGCAACGCTCTCAAAAGGATTCGAACTCACGCCCTGCAGCACACATGGGTATAAACCCAGTGCCCCAGACTAGCTAGACTGTCCATCATTGGCCGTTAAAATATACTCCCTCCGTCCCACAAAAAAATTCTCATTTCCCCTCTAAATTTTGTCCCACAAAAAAGTTCCCATTTCTCAAATGGTGAGGGACCACTTAATAAAATAATATTAAAACTATGGACCCCACCACTAATTATCTTCTAAAAGCACTTTCTCTCTCTCCAGAAAATCTTATATTTTAATCAAAATATAACCATGGACCCCACCACTAACTCTCTCCTAAATACTTGTGCCCATTAGAAATGAGAACTTTTTTGTGGGACGGAGGGAGTAATTGGTTGTGAAATCTAAAGTGTTAAATTTTAAAACTATAAACCATACGTTAAAATTACCTGCGGTAATTTGACCCGAAAAAATTGGAGATTTGCCCTATGCATAGCCGATAAGATAAAGATATTGCCTTGGGGGAAGAGTATGGAAATAACCATTGAATCAAACAATAATGTCATAATATGGGGTAAATGGGTTAGACTCAGAGGACCATGTTTTATAGTTTTATGTTTGATTCAAAACATCAATCTACTTTAAAAGGTAAATATTAAATTTTCACCATTAAAGTTACTCTAAATGCCTGACTTTTTGACTTAGATATTTGCAGCTTAAAAAATATATTTGTATGGTGGTTTGTGTTTTCTTCTTTCTTTTTTTCCTATTTTCTTCTTATATACTTCCTCCGTAAGAGATATAATTTTCATTTATGGGTGTTTCACAATAAGTGATATACTTCAAATGTTACCTTATTTGGCAAAAATGTGGGACTCAACCTCCACTAACTATCCACTTTAATATAATGAAATTATTCTTATACCCTTATTTTTACTTTTAAAACTAATTAATAACAATTTATTCAAGAAAAGTGGGACCCATCATCCACTAACTCTCTACTTTAATATATTTTAACCACTAGGTTATAACCCGTGAAGAATCACGGGCTGTCACTCTTTATACTGATCGTGAAGAATATATAATACAAAGTTTATTACCAGATTTAGTTTCACCTGTATTAGATTTGTAAAAAAATAAATAAAGATAAATTGGGTTTCAAAACACTTAAATAATTTCAATAACGAAATATCAAAAACTGATTAAAAGGAAGTCCAACATTCAATGACAAATTATGAAAAATGTTTAAACAAATAAATCAAGATAAATTTCTAAAAACTTCTTTAAATACAACGTTTGAAGTTTTATTCGTCACACCGCCATCTTTATCTTCTATTAACATCTTCAGTCCTTTTCTGCTTTTTACTCTAGATAAAGCCACATACAATTGACCATGTGAAAAAACAGGCTCTCTCAAATACAGACCCACCTTCGACAATGATTGACCTTGACTCTTATTAATTGTCATAGCAAAGCAAATAGAGAGTGGAAATTGCCTTCTTTTAAATTTAAAGGGGATTTTGGCGTCAGATGGTGTCAAAGATAATCTTGATATAAAAGTATGATATCCAACATTGTTCCTAGATATAACAACTGCTTCTATAACACGGACACCCAAAGCCACAATCTGAAGTCTTGTACCGTTGCATAAACCATTTTTCTGGTCAATATTTCTTAATAACATAACGGGGACACCGACTTTTAAAACTAACTGGTGATTTGGCAATCCACCTATTTTAATACCATTAAGCACGTCCGGTGAGTACAAACTATCGTCAAACCCTTCATTCAAAAACTCTTCAGCACAAATGCTATCAGAACTTAAATATTCCTTGGCTTCTCCGGGAAAAATTGCTAAAAACGATCATTAATATCCCTAACAACTTCATTTTTAGGGGTAAGTATTGCTCTTTCTTGAAAATAGCCAGGAGTATTTATGTTTTCTAGCAACGAAGGATAAACAAAATCAATCAACGTACTTAACGGATCTGCAGATGTTGAAATTATAAGATCTGGGTCAATATCAATAATTGCATTACCATCGTTCGGCCCACCAATTTTGCCCTCGCCAATATCCAGAAGCCAATTTGCAAATGACGTGGTTTCTTCAATATCAGCTATATCACTTCCTACTGTCAACCTCATATTTTTTGTTAACGTTTTAACTTTGCAGCTTTGCCATATATATGAAGAACTCAACGATGCATTTACTATATCTTGTCTGCTCCCGTTTGGCACAACCGGTAGAATCTGTCTGAAATCTCCACCAAAAACAATAACTTTTCCTCCAAATGGTAGATCACTGTTCACATTATTACCAGCTCTTAAAATATCTCGAAGTGTTCTATCCAACGCCTCAAAAGCATGCTTATGAACCATTGGCGCCCCATCCCATATTATAAGCGATGTTTTTTTTATTAACATCGCCACATCGTTGTTTGGCGTTATAGAACACAATGAATCTTCATTAAGATAAAAAGGAATGTGAAACCGAGAGTGAGCAGTCCCACCTCCAGATAGTAATAAAGAAGCAATACCGCTCGACGCAACATTTAACACAATTTCCCCTTTAGACCTTATGGCGGATGAAAGAGTTCTCCATAAGAATGTTTTACCAGTTCCGCCATAACCATTAACAAAGAACACACCCCCGTTATCAGAATCAACAGATGTCATAATATCATCAAAAACACCTCGTTGTTCATCTGTTAATGACTGCAAATTTTGATGAAATTTGTTTTGCAAGGCTGTCTTATCATAAGATAGCTCGTCTGCAATCATACGATTGTTTGAAGATTCTAAAAAATTGTCATCAGGATATGGCATATGAGCAAAAATTTTCAGGCTAGAATTGTTAAGGTTTAAAAGAGATTCTATCTCGCACAACGTAATATTTTTGAGTTGATCATCCGAAAGAGATAAATCTGAAATGCAAAAAAAAATCTGTTAGCCAAAAATTTATAAAAAAAAATACGGTAATTTAAAGTTTTATTATTACTGAGGAAAAAATTTCATGTGTTACCTGGATTACTGAACCTTCGTTGTTGACGATACAAAATACCATCTGACAAATACTTCCATGTGGTTTCCCATACTACTTCTGGTCTAGACAAACTACTTGTAGTTAACATTATTACAAATAAAGAACGTAAATAATAACCAGTGCCAGAGAAGCTTGCTTCTTTAATAGCATTTATGTATTCTCTATCATCATCTAATAGACCCCTTTCAAAACACGCATCTCTAAATGTTGGACATAAACATTTGTTCACAGTACGAAGATCTTCAAAAGATTTTGGCCATACAACTTTGTTTAATAAAATTCTTAAAAAATATGCTTCACCGAAGTTAGGAGGAACGGAGTGGATTCTACCGATTGAAAAACCTTGCTTACGTGGCTCCCAACAACGTTTATCGCTTTTCCGTACAAATTTTGTAGGGAATTGAATGTAGGTAAGGTGTTCAGCTAGTTTATAAATGCGGTTACATTCCATACAAGATAAGAACATCGAAGAAGCAACTGACGGTTTATTTAGAACATTGTCCATATGATCAGTTTGACCGTAAACAACACTATGTTTACCAGGAAGATGGAAAGGAAGTCTGACAACAGAAGGAGTCCCGTAATGGACTTCATACCCAAATATTCTCCATGTAGCTTCACAAGCAGATAAATACCTACAATCGTAAAATTCTTTAATTTCATCAATCGGTTCTTTATTTACGTCTTCATTGTTTGTTTGTACAACTTCAAGAGTAGCTCTATCAGGACCTTTGTTAATATATTTAAACAAATATTTTAATGAACCGGATTGATTACACCACTCAACATTAATGTGTGCTTGGTAACGTTTAAGAAGATAGGGGTTGTAAGCAACTACACTTCTGTTATCCAATTTAACTCCCGATTTCTCAACAAAAGCTCCATTATCTCGCCTTCTATACACAGGGTAACCGTTCCCATCAGCGGATGTTTGATTGTTGATTTTTTTTGGAAAATTCTTTGAACATTTATTGTTTACCATACACGGGCAACGTATGTTTTCACCACCACACGGGCCGTGGATCATAAAATCGCTTACAAGAGAATACAAATCCGGATCATCATGAACATTAGGAATCTCTGCCGAAATGAAAGGATCAATATTTTCAACTGTATGAAGCTTTGCATCAGAATGTAAAAAAACACATATATGACTATGAGGCAATCCACGTTTTTTAAACTCGATTGTATAAACAACTGCATTATAAACATAATACCATTATTACAAAAAGTATAAGGTGAATTACAAAAGTCTTAAATAATAAAAAATAAATATAATTAAACAATAGCGTACCAGCTTGAGTCTTTCCAAAACATTCCTTCTCTTTTATATCTTTAATTAAGGCATCAAGCTTAATTTTAAATAATCTACATAGTATATCAGGCCTGTCTTCTGGACGTAGTGTTGTGTCCTTAAGAAATCTCTTAACTTCTGGCCACTTAGGGTTGCATGTTACCGTTATGAAAAAAATCAGGATACCCATACCAGCTACAGATGGCCATGGCATCTAAATAATTTTGCCTCATATAACGTGCACCACCGGTAAAAGAAGAAGGCAATATAACACGTTTACCGATGCTATCCATATTTTTATTACCTTGGTTGTTCTCATTTAATATAGCATTTTAGACCAAGATTTCGTTTTGTTTATTTTAATAAATGTTAAAATTTATATTACCTTAACAACGTTAGATCGATCAATGGATTGAGCTGTTGGACCATCACAGAATGAATCTGATTTTTCAATCTGAATATAGGAATAAATTAGCAATCGTTTTTTAAATTATTTAAATATAAATAATAATAAATAATAAATAATATTATATATTTAAAAAATTGTTGTTTACTCACCTGTTGAACATCTAACTTTTTTTCCAATTCAGATATAATCCCTACATCTTCAGTTAATTGAGATATGGAAGTGATTATTGATTTTAGAGATAATTTTCATACATAGATAATAAGATAAAAATAAACATTATATTTATCACCTTATTATTTCTATCAACAAAGAATTTTGCTGTCTTTCCAACAAAATTATATGTATGGCCGTCAAACAATGTGATGGTGATAGATCCAGTACTATCCCTTACACGAAGAGGGATCCTATACCTATATTAAAAAATGTAATTAGTAACATGTGTGAATATATATATAATATTAAAAATAAATATGTAGTATTTACCAAATAACACTTGTTTACCTTGGGCCAACAGATTTTTTCTTACTTTTGCAGTTTTCATTCTTGCATTCATACATCTCAATTGAGTCAACAACATCATTATCATCACTTATTAAATTTATTTTCACACAACCCTTGCGACAATGTCCACACGCATTGTAGAAAAACTTTGTGTCTTTATCAGCTTTGTAAAATCCTATGACAGTAGCAACGATGATTACTGTTTCTCCTGTTAATATGGTAAAATGTGTTTAGCATTTTGGTATAGTCGACATTATATATTTATTAATTTTAAGAACTCATAAACGTTGTTTATGAATAAAATTACCTCAAAAGGGACCAAAATATCAGCAATGTTGAAACATTCATGATTTTTCAAAAAATCATCATTCATATTGTATGATTTAGTCTGCACTTTGCTATACGTAATCGTGGGGCTCTGCAAGCCAAATTTTGCTATCATTCTGTAGAACAACGGAACGTAGTTAGTTTGAACACTTTAATATATAATCTGTTTAATTGAATGAACATCTTACTTATTTTTAAAATCTTTAATCTCATCAACTTCATCATCGATAAATAACCTAGAAGTTTCATAGTAGCTTCCAACGCTGATAAAATCTACATAACAATGTGTAATGTAAGTAAAAAAGTAAAAATATATAGATTATAATTATCATTATAGAATGTAAAATAAATTAACTTACTATGATAGTTGTTAATTTTTCCAAATTGAAGAATCAAAGTTATCTTTCTATTGCTCTTGTTATCATCCATGTATTTCAGCATGTTATATGCAGTTTCCCCCAAAGAGTAAGCTTTAACGGTGTAGACCTAACAAATGTGTAGGAAATTAATAAATTAAATTTGAAAAAAGGTTAAATATTAATAAGATAATATGGAAAGAACTAAGATATAAGTACTCTATGTTGTGCAGAGTCATAGTAAGTCTGTGTTTAGTTTCATTAGGGTTGGATTTATCCAAAGTTCCAACATCAAATATCTGTCCGATGATGTCTAAAATTTGATATAAAATTTGTTAGTACGGTAAAGATTTAAATGAAAGTATTTATATCAGTATAAAAAATGTTAAAGCAATGAAATTACCAACTGCTACATCAACCATCAATTGGTTGGAATTAATTTTTTCAAATTCTTCAAATTTGAAACCATGTTTAGATCCAACAAAGTCAGTACATTCCTTCACTTTTGAGTTTGCTCCTAAACAAATTTTTTGATGGTGTTCGGTTATCTTGAATGACACTGGATTTGTACAAACAGATGCACCAGTTATGTAGTAATCTTTGTCTTGTTTGAGAGTAGTTTTCAAATAGCCTATATTTTTGTTCAAAACATACGCCTGAATTTTCGATCCCTAAAACATTGTAAAATTAGAAAAACAAATTAATGGTTATCTAAAAAAAAATATTGTAAAAGGAATTTTTAATAAATTTGTTCAACAGGGTACCTCATCATCCATTAAAATCATCTCTGTTGCATAAATTTTTGTTTTTATGTAGCGATCATATTGTAGCCATAAACGAATTACACGTACTTTGAGTGCAAAATAGTCTTCGTTATCATGAAGTTGGTTGATCAACAAAATTTCGGTAGAAGACATAATTATTCACGTACCCTAATAAACGTAGATATAATGTTAGTACCAATTAATATTATAATGTAATCGAATGTCTTAAATAAAACAGTTAGTACAAATTAATATTAAAATTTATGTGCCCAACAAAGAAGCTAATACCGGCAAAATTTACTTAACAACGTAAGGTATGTATAAAAGTCAAATTTAACAGTAAACTGAAAATAAAGATCATATAAATTTGTTATCAATTCGAACAGTTTGCTTGCCAGAAGCGGTTATTGACTTTATACGCAATTTGACTTTAAAGTCAAACTGTTTAACAATATAATTTTTTATTTAAAATGCCAAAAATAACGTAATCGTGAAAGTTAAACTGAATTTAAGAATTAAATTTCAAAATCGTATATATACTTTTAAATAGTAATAAAGTTGCCCTACGTTACATTTTTTGAATTTAATTCTTTAATATACATTATAGTTTGACTAATAAAAGTGAAACGTAAACCAATAAAAGAAAGTGTATGATTTGAATTTTGACTCTGTTTAAACTTACAAAGTTTACTCTTCTTATCAAATAACATAACAGTAGTCATTTAACTAATTGAACTGTAAACTTTAATTAAAAAATGGAGTAAATCTGTATACAAATCGCACCATTTGATTGGCAGCACGTATAAAGTTTATAGTAAATTTGACTTTATATGGAAACTGTAAAATTGGAAAATGTTTTATTCAAACTTGCAAAATAATCACAAGTAATAAAATTTCGGAAGGTTAGTAACATGCTTTGTTGATTGATATGCCTTATATTTGTATTTATTATGGTGTTCTATAAAAATTAAATATACAATGTCGTTTGACTAATAAAAGTCAAATGTAAAGCAACTAAATTTCGGAGGGTTAGTAACATTACATATGTTACAGTGTTGCATTAAAATGTGAAACAGAATGGTAATAGTAAATTTGACATTAAACTCAAACAAACAAATTTGTTAAAATTTGTTAAAATTTTAGTTAAACTGCAAAATTAAAGAATTTGCATCAGTCAAAAATTGATATGGTGTTCTATAAAAATTAAACTATAAAATATATTTATTTCACCCTATGTATGGACTATTTTTAAAACTGCTATTGTAGACAACATATAAAAATCGCAAGAAATAGTTTACCGGAATTTAAGTTCACTTACCTGGAGCAGCAGGATGCGTCAAACTGTGTACACTACAGAAAAAAATCAAACAGTGATATAGTATGTAAGTTGTGATGTGATTACTAAAAAAAAGGCTCAATTATACTGAGTTACTGACTATCCAAAACATATAGATCCGTTTTCATAGAAAAAAAGCAAAATTTTAAAATATATGAAATTGTATTTTGATTACTATGAAAACAATTATGCAAATCAGAATTGAAAATTACCTAGCTGTAGGTGGCAGTTTACACGAATTGAGGTTTATGGGGGAGATTCTAATAGCTTTGTTTAAATAGTAGGAATGCATAAGAAGTTTACCCGAATTAGCTAGGAAAACTTTGTGATATACATGGAATTTTTTAAAAATTTGAGATTATCGTATTGGCAAAAATATCAACATCCATAAAATATGGAATCATAGTTATTGCTTTCTTGATTTCTTTGCCTAAAATCCGGAATTATCAATCCTTTCTTGATATATTTTTAATTTGGGATATTGTTTTTGTATTACGTTTTTTTTTTCATTTACTTAAAACTCTGTAAAAAAGGATTGAAGAAATTAAATCCCTGAAAATAAGGATGGAGTTACTTATTTCCATGTTATCAAAACTGAATTTTCGGTTATAGGAAAACTTTGTGATATACATGGAATTTTTTAAAAATTTGTGATTATCGTATTGGCAAAAATATCAACATCCATAAAAAACGGAATCATAGTTATTGCTTTCTTGATTTCTTTGCCTAAAATCCGGAATTATCAATGGTGCAGTTTTAAACATACTTAAATGTGAAACAGGAATCAATGGTGCAGTTTTGAAGAAAAAAGAATTTTCGGATGGAGTTACTAATTTCCATGTTTTCAAAGATGAATTTCCGCTATTATAAATCAGTGATTTATTTCCGAAAATAAAGGGTATTCTAAGTCAGTGATTTAATTCCCGAATTAAAAGGCTGCAACGGTTTTTAGCAATTTATTATTAATTATGCACTAAAATACCGGGATTTAAAAAAATTGAAAATTACCAGAAAATGACATGTGTCTAACTCGCTTCTAAGGGGGCCACGTGGAAGCTTTAAAAGCTTGTTTTATTATTATATAGATACTTCAATATATTTTAATCTTACTTCAATCTTTTGCCTCAAACTCCGTGATCTTCCAAATGTATAACTTATTGTGATACGGAGGAAGTATATATTAATATGAAATTATTATTATAAATATTAATTCTTTTAAAGGTTCGGTTGCTGAGTTGGTCACAAATACGTTAGTTTGGTCAATGTTTGTCACGTGTTTGGTCCAAAGAGATAAAACTGATACGACATTGATCACTGCTACGTGAATTTGGTCGGAGTTTGTCATGCGTTTGGTCGGAAGGGAAAAAAACGGATGTGATGCTGATGTGGCAATGATGACTAAAGTGGGTTTGATCATCCTAATCTTAGGCCCCATTTGATTAGTCGGATTGAGTCAGAATCAGATAATAAGAATCAAAGCATGCCGTCGTCCAACTTGAAACCTCGAAGGAGACAGGGCCGTTGTTGAAGAAGAATGTGTCAAGAGAGATTAGGGCCAAAAAACAGTTCGAGACGGAGTCCGAAACTGACTCACTTCGACTAATCAAACGGAGCCTTAGTTACCATTATGATTAGTCGTGTAGTACGTTCTGAAAATAGCTATGAGCTGTTAGAAATTGATGACAAAATTAATGACAACTTTCACTGCAATATCTTTCATTGCAATACTTTCAAGTTGCGAATGGATCATTGATAGATTGCATCAATATGTACGCAACAGTCTGTTTTTGTTATTAATTTACGCAACAAAAATGATGTCACTATTTTTATACATAATTTCAAATTATTTTTAAATAGTCAACCAAAAAACTGGGTAATAAATAAGAACCAAAATATATAAGTAGTTGAAACCTTCAACAAACAACTATAAAATGTTGACTAAAGAATGCGAAAAAGTCAACCAAAAAAATTGGCTATACAAACTCCCGATCTCAATCAAGACGTACTATGCATGTTACCTAAGTCATACTTAGTTGTCGTCTTTGAATTACAAGTTTCTATTCACATTCATTGTTGTTTTTTGAATTTTTTGAATGAGAGTCTGTAGTAGATTATGCTATGTATATGGTCTAATAACATAATGGCAAACCAAATTGCTTGGAATCCAAGTGAACCAAGAATCGAGAAACAGTTTTGGCCGAACCGAGGACTGAACCGATGACATCTTGGACCGGATCGATAACTGTGATTTTGACTCTTTTCAGTTGTTTTCTTCTGTTTGGTTTTGGACCGGAACGAGAACCGATTTTGCATTAAGATTTGGGTTCAATCCATCTTTGTAGGGGTAAGCTTTGGACTGACAAAACTGAACCGAACTGAACCTAAATCGAAAACATTTAATCGGTTCGGTTTCGGTTTAATTCATCATTTTCCGTTTTAGTTTTATCAGTTTCGGTCCTTGGATAGGAAGAGCATTTAGGCTAAAAGAACCGAACCGAACTAAAACTGAAAACATGTAATTGGTTCGGTGCCGGTTTTAAAATTTCACCATTTTCACTTAGGTTTTTGAACCGTGCTCACGCCTACCTCTTTGGATAGACATTACCAGATGGCTAAAAGAAGATTTTAAAACGGATACCGCAAAGATCAGGCGGCGTACATCACGAGTATAAGCTCGGTCACCACAAGAGAGCTCTTTTAACGAGAAATACCTTTTAGAAACAAACCAAAACAATTTTCCATAGGACCAAATGTATATGAAGTATTTGATCTAATTTGGGCCGGGCCATTGGGTGAAAACTATAAATAGCCAAATAGGAAGCATGAAAATGGGCTTGTTTTTATGCCAAAAGATATAACGATTTTTTATAACACCTAATCCATACTTCATAAACTAATCATCGTGAATCATTTGGTAAACCAAGTCAATAAACTCGTCCCAACGTGAGTCCCACGTAGGGAATGTGTTACATTCATATTAACACAAGTTAGGTTAACCTTATTTAAATAATATGTTTTTTTACATAAAACAATAATAAAGGAATTTAAATTTCGTCAAAAAGAATGTTTGGTTACATCTTAGTTGTAATGATCCCCCCTTGACAAAAAAATGGACAAAAGTAATGTATGATTAAGGGGTTGTTACTTATTTAAAACGATTATTATAACTAAAAAGCTAAAATATAAAGCCAGGGAAACATAGACATTGTGGTTAACTTGTTAACTTATCGAGATAAATCTAAAGTTATATAATTAGAGTTTTAATTAATTAATTAATTTAACCACCTAGTGATAACTTAGTAATAACTAATAAGCGTTCTCGAATGACTTCATATAGGTCACGTGTTTGATTTTTCAGTAAGTAAATTTACCAAATGATTAAAGAAATATTCGAAAATAGTTATGAGGATAATTAGATTGCATATTATACGAACAAACTTTGACCATCCAAAAAGTCCTTTATAAACTAGAGGTATGGATTTGGGCCGAAAAACTAAACCGAACCGAAATGAAACCAAATACATATAATCACTTCAGTTTCGGTTTTGAAAATTCATCATTTTCGGTTTCGGTTTGGTCCTCAGATTTAGCTAAAAAGACCGAACCAAATTGAACAAAAACCAAAAAATATGTAACCGGTTCACTTTCAAAAACTTTATCGTTTTTCAGTTTCGGTTCTATTGGTTTATGTACCGAGCTCAAATACAAACATAATTAAAAAAAATGGTTTTGCTAACCATTGCCCTTAGGGCAATGATTAACGGAAGTTAAAATAGTTAATGTACAAATTATGGAGCATAACTAATCAAATGTGGTTATTAAAATTCATGGGGGTGATTTTTATTAGTTAATTTACAATTACTTTATGCCAATTTTTTTTTAACCATTTCCCTTAGACTGTCCGTATCGAGTGACCGGTAAGCCGGTCGTGACCGCCACCTAAACCAGCCCCGACGCGTCTCATGCGTTACGCCGGAGCACCCCCGACGCGTCCCCAAGCTCTGGTGGCGGCTCTGGTGGTTGTTGGTCTCCCATATCGTAAACTGGGTTTTCGATAGTTTGAAAGTTGATTGACTCGAGGTATTGCGCTGCTAAAACAGCTCTACGTTGCTGGCGAAGAAGTCTCTCTGGTTCAGAAAACGGTGATAACGGGTCTGAATCAGAGCTACGGGTCATACACCTGCAAAACTTAAAGCAAATCGTAAAAACACAACAGTTTAACAACTTCAATGAAAACCAGAAAATTAATAAAAACGAATAAAATAACTTGTTTAGAATTAAATTCCTAGACAAGGATCGATTAACCAATTAGTTCTAAATTACTAATCTCGTAACTGTTCCCCGACAGCGGTGCCAAAAACTTGATGTGTAAAACCTAGTTATAAAATAATAACCTAAATACACCTTTCCTAGATTACCACACTCTTAGGCAAGTATGACCTAATCGTGAGCAATATAGTTCAGGTAAGTATGTTCGGGTATATTCGTCTCCACATGGAATAATTAAGCTGATTGTGTAAAATAAAACTAATTAATTAAACTGAACAAATAATTAAAAAGGGTTTTCATGTGGAACATTTTTATTTGCAAACTGATTAATAAAGCTAAAATTGATTTTAAATTAAACAATCGACTGAAAACAAAGAGGAATTGTTTCAATATAAAGGAGGATATTCACTATGAGTCGAATCCGTCTAGGTTTAGGTTTGGTTTTGAAGTACCGATTTAATTCATGTTCTAGGAGTTTAAGGAACTAGATTTCTCTCAAAACCTTACAATGATTCTAATATGATCTCGAGGAATTTCATCTCAAGAAAAACCTGTTTAAAACCACACTCCTGCTTGTTATTCTCAACTAGGTCCGGCTTTCCGAGACCTTCTAATCCTAGGAATTTCTTCTCTAAATATCAGACTTTAAGTTGCACCTAAGTTATTGGTATCAAATCTCGGACCCCTATTTCTAGTGAGTCGCTGACTAGGTCAAAAAGTATGAAACGTCAGGGGAATTACTAGATTAATTCAATGTTGTCAAAATTTTATCAACCAAGCAATAAATAGATCAAATAATGCAAAAATAAAGGTTTAACAAAAAGGTTCTTTATCAAAAACACAAGTGTTCAAACAATCATCATGAAATCCTAAGAATATCCAAACCTAAAACCCTAACTTCATCTAATCATAGCGAATATAAGATGATTAGCACATAGACATGCTAAAAATCATCAAACAAACATGAAGAATAGTAATCATAAACATAGTAATAATCAAAGATGATAGAAAACCAATGTTTGATGCTTGAAATCTCGATCTTGAGTGCTCCAATGGTGTTTTCCGGCTGCCCCTTGAATTAGGTCAAAAGTCCTTAATTCAGATCTGCAGATTTGTTTAAATAGTTATCTGATCGCTAAAAATCGCGTCGCTATCTTCAAATCGCGTCGCTATTTTGATTTTTCGTGTGCAAACAGAAACCCGAAATCGCTTAAGGCCAGAAAATCACGTTTTTGGAATAGTGACAGAAATCGCGTCGCTATCCATAGATAGCGACGCTATTTCTGGGTCTTCTGCAGTTTTTCGTTTCTTGTGTTGTTTTGACCCCTTTTTGTCACTTTTTCTTCTATAGCCTGCAAAATACAATGGAAACTGCAATTTGAGTGATAACACCATATTCTAATCGATAAATACATATAAAAATAGGTATATTGGCAGATAAATGTATGTATAAATCTGTCAATATCAACTTCTTAACTCTTTCTTCCTTTCTTCTTTCTTCTTCCCCCTTTCTCTTCCTCCTTCTTCCTCTTTTATCATTTCTTTCTCTCCATTCTTGCCGCCGTCTTTCTCTGTTCTCTCTTCTACACAGATAGGGCACCCAACATATTATAATGGGCCAATTGGGTTTAATGAATATGAATATATGGGCTAACTCCATTTAATTTGAAATATATTTAAATGGGTATATGGGTAAAAGGTCATTATTTTATATAGGAAAATGCTAATGACAGCCCTTAGGGCTAGGGGTGAGCAGAAAAAGAGGGTAACCGAAATCGGAACCGGAACCGCTTGGAAACCGGAGGTTCCGGATCCGGAACCTGCTAGGAGGTTCCGGTTCTGGTTCCTAAAATCAGGGAACCGGCCTAAGAGGTTCCGGTTCCGGTTCTCAAAATTAAAGAACCTGGAACCGGCGGATACCCTGTATATATTTATTAAATATATAATATATAATATAAAATACATTAAAATAAATGATTTTACCCAAATATATCAGACTATAGCTGTATTTTAACAGTCCAAATTATATGGGCTGTTTTATCACTTATTGGGCCAGAAATTGGGCTCTAAAATTATCCCTATTTACCGATTACATGAGTCAGAAATTAGAATTAGCCACTTGGGGTTTCATTTTATCTCGCCAGTCGCCACTTCTGCTCTCGTACTTACCTCTCCGCCGCCATTCTCCAACCTCCGCCTCTCTCGTATGTGATATTTGTAATATTTAGTTAGTAATCCTTAAACCATATTTAAACGCGCTAAATGATATTTGTAATCGTTAGTTTGTGTAATTTATTGTCGTCTTGTTTATTTAGTTAGTAATAGTTAAATGTTTATGAATTTAGAGACAGGGTAACCTGAACCTGCCCTGGAACCGGTGGATCTGGTTCCGGTTCCGAAAATTTAGGAACCTGTCTTCCAGGTTCCAAATCCGGTTCCTATATTCCAGGAACCTGCGGTTCCAATTCCGGTTCCGGTTCCGGTCGGAACCGGCGGGTACCCTGTTATGCTCACCCCTACTTAGGGCTGTCATTAAGAAGACAAAATACACAAAAGACAACCCCCTGAATTTTAGGAATATTACTTTTTTAATCAATGTACAAGCTTTTTATGCATGTTAGTGACAGCCTTAAGGGCTGTCATTAGCAAAACCCCTTTTATATATTAATATTTTATTTAAATTAATGCAATTTTTTTTAATTATTAATTTACTATTTTTAATTATTAATGAAATTTAAAAAAAAAAATTATCAGTCACCCATTATGGGTATTTGATCACTTTTGGTCATGTGTTTAATCAGAAGAGAGAAAATTGATGTGACGCAGAGGTGACAGGGGTGACCATTAAGATATTGGTCATGTGTTATGTATAGTCCTAGAGCAATGTTTAACATTTCCTATTAAAAAAAAAGTTAATTTAAAAAGTATTTTATTCCGGACAGTAAAATCAAAACTATATTTTGAAACAAAATGGCCACTTGGCGGTTAACATGTTACCTATAACAACCGAAATTTTTAGGGCAAATTCTCTCATTAAATCACTCAATTCTCGCACAAAGTTCTAGCCAATTGGACTTTATTCAAATCAGAACATGATCCGCCATGGTCATCAACGCTTAAGGAGTCGATCTCCTGAGGTAATTGTATGTGTGCGTCTGCGTGTATGTGTTCGTGTAGTTACGATTTTGATTGTTGGTTAAATTGAGAAGAATTGCAGAGAAGTTGGATTGAAAAATGTTTGGGTTGCACCTGCCTAGAGTTATTCTGGCCGAGGGTTGTTGTTCATAAATGGCTCAATATTTCTGCTAATAGCTCGGATTACAGTGCTGATTCCGATGATAGATTCAATGATCTCGTTGGTTCAGGTCAGATTGATCGGTCATTTATAAGTTTTTTCCCCTCTAGTTTTGCTGTTCCTGTTGCTATTGGTACTACTGCTAGTGTGCTGAATTTTCAAAATTATTAGGGTTTGATTAGATTAATGTAATTTTGTTATGCAGATGCATTGTGTTATCGTTACAATGAATCGGGATTCAAGGATAAGAAAGGAGATGAATTTCAGAAGAATCCTAATAACGGTAAACGAGATACCTTTTTGGCTTTTGCTTTTTGTAAATACCTTTTCACTACCCTTTAAAAGTAGATTAGCGCATGTCAATGCGTTGACTTTTTGTTGCTTTCTCCTTAACATTTGTAATCAACCTTAGCTTTTCTATAGCACGAAATTGCCACATGTCATCATCTTGTTAATACTCTAAGAGGGCTCGGTGTGGGGGGTTAAAACCCCCGTTATACACCCAAAAAACACAATAACGTCGCCAATACCAAACCGCCCCCTCCGTTAAAACTTTGTCCGCCATGGCCATGACGTCTCGCCAAAAGGGAGGAAGGCAGGGGTGGGGGGTGGGGGTGGGGTATTCCAACCAATCAAAATACACCAAATAACAAATGTGGGACCCCTATAACACCACTTTAACTATAACATCAGGGAGCCACTTTTCCCTTCCCAAGTTATAGCCAAGTTATAAGCCAAAAAATGCTATAACATGCCTATAACTACCCTTTCACACCTTGTGCTCTAATTAAAAAAAAAGCATAATATATGTATTATTATTTTTTGACATCAGGAGGTTTTCCCAGGTCAAGAAGACGAAAATCAGAGACATTTAGAGCACAATATATTGACGAAAAGGAACTCAGGTCTTTTACGGCCTTTTTGTCATATATGATTTAAAAATCGCACTTTAAGTCACATTATTCGCTTCTATTATCATTATATTTAAATTTAATTATGTTACTAACAACTTACATATATGCTTTAATGTTGTTAGAGTAACTGTGAATACTTGGAATCTTGGAGGGGAAATTCCACCACAAGATTTGGATATTAGAGAATGGCTCAATACTGACTCCCCTGCAGACATATATGTGATTGGGTAAGTAATTAAGTGTCACTTTCAAAGAATATTTATTTATTTTTGCCTAAAACAACAACGTATTTTTACATTTTTCTCTGTTTTGTCCAATTGGGTCATTAAAAGATGGTTTTGTGTCCCGTTTGGGTCATTCAGCAACCTGATTAATCGATGATGTGGTGGTAACATGCCACGTCATCACTTTAGTTGATCATAAGGTTGCCAAATGACCCAAACGGGACACAAAACCATCTTTTAATGACCCAATTGGCCAAAAGTTTGTTCAAGGACTAAACACTGACGAATGTAAATGTACGTTTTTACCCTTCCTAGAAACATGCTTGCATGTATGCACATTATAAAACTATAAAAAAAAAAAAAATTGTTCAGGTTTCAGGAGATCATACCTTTAAATGCTGGAAATATATTTGGTTCTGAAGATACCCGTCCAATTCCAATATGGGAAAACATAATCCGTGAAACCCTAAATAAAATTCAACCCATAAATAATAATTTCAAATCCTACAGTGACCCTCCATCTCCATCAAGATTTAATAAACAATTTGATGATTCTCCAATTATAGAAGATGAAATAGTTATAGAAACTGATCACGAATGTGAGGATGAAATCTGTACATTTAAGGATTCTGAAGAAATTGTTAATAACATTGACAAAAAAGTCAACCGGGTCGAAAAATTAGATCTTGATTCTATTATGTACCGAAAAGGAAAACCACAATATGTTAGAATTGTAAGCAAGCAAATGGTTGGTGTTTTTATTACAATTTGGGTTCTTAGAAGTTTGAGGAAACATATAAAGAATGTACACGTCTCAGCTGTTGGTGTTGGTGTGATGGGCTACATAGGTAACAAGGTTTGTTTCTTTTTTTAATTTTTAATTTTTTTAATTTTTAATATTGGATTATAAGTGGCAAATTTGACCCGTTTTCTTAATAATGGGTCATTTTGGCCTGTTTTTTAATGGTCTAAAAGTTGCCAAATGTCTATTTTTAGGGTGTAAACTCTGACAAATTGTTTTTTCCAGTTATTATTGTAATATTATGGTTTTCATGAAATAGTTAATGAAAAAATTATCTACAAAAAAATGGACAACCTGACCCGACTGACCCATTTCAACCCGTTTTGACCCGTTTATTTTTCTCTTTCAGGGGTCCATATCAGTTAGCATGTCGATATACCAGACAAACTTTTGTTTTATATGCACTCATTTAACGTCTGGTGAACGAGAAGTTGATATAATTAAAAGAAATAATGATGTGCAAGAAATACATAGAAGAACACATTTTAATTCAAACCCGAGAAGCATTAAGGACCATGAGTAAGCATACTAATATTAAATTACGTGAAAAATAAAAATTATTAATAATATAATAAATTTATTATGTATGTTTCAGGAGAATACTTTGGTTTGGTGATCTTAATTACCGTTTTGATTTATCATATGAGGAAACATGTGACTTGATTTCCAAAAATGACTGGTCCAAGTTGTTAGAGAGTGATCAAGTAAGTTGAACAAATGGGCGGGTCTGCGGGTGGGGTGGGGTATGTAACGGGTCAAATGGGCGAATTTTGGTAAAGATGAAAAAGGGTCGTGTTAGGCTGATCTGGAACACTTTATATCCAAAACATTTTTAAAATATTTTGTAAATAGTTAGTGTGTCAAATAGAAAAAGAATTGTAAAATTATAATTTTTAAATAAATTGATTTTTAGGGATGTTTTATGTGTAACGAATCACCTTTGGCTATCTTTTACTAGTTTGACACGTTTTCTTTTAATTACTTTTTTCTGATTTTTTTATTTATTTTAACTTTTATTAATAAATTTGTAGTTAAGAAAAGGTGGTTCTTTTGACGGGTGGGATGAAGGCACTTTGAATTTTCCACCAACGTATAAATACGAGCCAAATTCAGATAAATACGTTGGCGAAGATCCTAAAGCTGGTAGACGTACTCCTGCATGGTATGTTTCTAATTTATACATTTTCCCTTAATTTATAAACTTAATATTTAATTTATTTTAACCATACGAATCTATTTTCTAATATTTTGTTTTTTTTTTTTTACTTAAATTAACAACATTTGTCCGTGAGTCGTTGTACAAATTTCTATGCAATTGGATAACCTGGTAAAGTGATGATGTGGCGGTAACTGAATGACCCAGGTGGGAAAAACAAAATGACATGTCACTTGTCACGTCAGCAGGTTACCAGTTTATCATGTCATCAGGTTATGGGACACAAAGCCATCTTTTAATGATCTGATCAGCCAGAAATTTGTACAATGACTAAATACAGACAAATGTAAAAATACGTTTTTATGTCGGAGAAAAAAATAATTTATTTTTATCTTATTGTTTTGAATTATTCGTTTTATACTTTGATTTAGGTGTGACCGTATACTTTCATTTGGGCAAGGGATGAGGCAACTAAGCTACAATCGGGTTGAGAATAGACTATCTGATCATAGACCCGTTTCTGCATTTTACATCATAAAAGTTGAAGTTTTCTCTTTAAAAAAATTCCAACGGGCCCTCAATTTTACCGATGCCGAGATTGAAAATGATGGAATCGTAGCTGATATGGAACTAAATGATAAAAAGGCCCGATTACGATTAGCACATGTAAGTTTCTCTTTTTCCTATATATGCTTTACGGGTAACTATTTAACCTGTTTGACCCGTTTTCTTTTTTAACTGGTTTTTTTTTTAATATTTATCATTTGATCTGTTATAGAAAATATAATCTAAATCGATCAAATTTGAAGTAAATTTGTTGAAATCGCATGGATTTTTGTATTGTTGCAGGATATATCATATGGGGATTACTAACATTGTATCAGTTGAAGACTCTTTTTGTCTCCAACCGTATTGTTTTATTTTATTTTACTGACATTTTTTTGCGTATATATCATTACGTGTAATTTGTGTGCAAATAATGTATTCCGAAAAGGTTTTTTAAAAGAAAACTCAGGCTTCCTCTGTTATTTTGATTGATGGTTTTATTATTATTGTTATTCTTATGTAATAAATCAATTTAGTCCTCTATTTGTGCAAGTTGTGAGAGCGTTTGAATGGCCTGTTATGAAAAGACTTGTTTTAACTAGGCATTTGCACAGTCCAATAACTGAACTAAACTAAACTAAACTGCTCGAAATCGGACTGAACCGAGAGCCGAGGTTTACGGATTCTTTCGATTTTTTTCAAGGGTTTTTTTTGGGTTTTGGACTGGACCGAAATGGACCAAGAACTGATTTAGCATGAAAATTAAAACCTAGAACAAGACCGGTATAGCTTAGTGATTCGGCGGTTCCGCCGATTCTCAGCCTAGTTTGATGCTTAGTTTTTAGCATTAAACATGTGAATTATGCCAAAAAAATACATAAATAAATAATGTTTTTAATCTGAATAAGGAATTTAAAATATGAAAGCCATCTTTGCAAGAACACTACAAAAAGTGACAAAATTGCACCAGCCGGGAATCGAACCCGGGTCTGTACCGTGGCAGGGTACTATTCTACCACTAGACCACTGGTGCTTTTGGTTGTTCCTTTTAGTTAATATTATATTAGACACATGGCTAAGGTTTTGTAAGAAGGGTAAAGTGTTTAATTCTAAATTTTCAATGGAGTTTTCTATATTATATTTAATTTTTCCATTCGTGTTTAATATATTAATTATTATAATCTATGTTATATAAATGCTAGTTAAGGTATACTCAAAATTTATACGTGAAATACTTATTTTAGTTGCGTGTTAATATAAATAAAAATGACAGAATTTATGAAGCTGTTAAGACTTGCGCAATAAAAATATTGAGGAGTTATTTTTATTTTACAAAGAAACATTTGGCATGGTGATATTGTGGAATTTAAAGGTATATTAGTATTTGTCAAAAAAAAAAAAAAAATTGATTTTATATGACGGTATGAATCCCTATCCAAATCCTAATAATCACTTTAGAACCTTTTAGTAAATGATTAAATTCTCATTTATTAGTTGGTTAAATTCCTACTATCGTTCGAAGTTCGAACATCCCCAACCTTCGAATATAATAATAATAATAATTGATCACTATTGACAAGAATGTCATTTTTTTAAATATCTTTTAGTTTTTGTTAAGTATATAATAATAAAAAGTTAGATATGATTCTTCTTTCCAATTGCTCCTATTTCTTTTGGCACTGCGTTGATCCTTTTCACAATAAAATATAATAATCATGAAATGTAATTAATAATCCATTAATCAAAAGGTGTGATATGAAACGTTTTAAGCTTTGTATACACTTTGAAACACCTTTTAACATATCTAACACGTTTTATTTTTAGCTAACTTTTTAAATTTAATCACATAGCAAAATCCAATAAAACTTGGCACAAATTATGTCAAACATTACCATGTCAAAATATAGAATTCCAAAAACTATATCAAATGCGATTAATTACGCAACATCTAAGTTGGAACATTTGTTCCTGTCCATTAAATTGGAACATTAATAATGTGGTAAAAGCTCAAAGCATCTAAACAAAATAGGGTCTTTCAATTCCTTTTTCTTTACACAAAACAAAACGAATCATCCCACAAACTTTACATGTTTGATTATTACATATAATAAAATAATATTTCTTTCGGAGAAATGTTAGTATTTGATTAATTTTCATATACGAGTATAATGTTTTCTTATAAATATATAAGTGTTATAAATATGTTAGTTTATAAATATGATTTATCTTTGCAAACTCATCACGAAACGTGTGCACATACTCCTTGTTTGATAACATTTAATGTTTAAATTTCAAATAATGAAAATGTTAACGTAAAATGACGAAAATATGCGTGCACCCACTAATGGACAACGTAAGATGGGAAGGACCAAAACAAACGAATGGTTTCAAAAATAGGGATGTCGTCCACAGTTTTGACACCATACGGACCAAATGTGCAATTGAGTCAAACCGCAAATATTATTGTTTGCATTTTACTCGACAATGTTTACAGAAGACACAATAAATAAGAATAATGTTGCCAAATTGGGAAAGAAGTAGCGTTTGATGAAAGATCTCACTTTTTATGCAAATTGAACAAGACCTACTTTTTGCATACATAGATCATAGATGCTTAATACATTAATGTTCCAATTCGGTATGCTTAATACATTAATATCTTACAAAGATATTATTATGAATACAATAATTGTCTATAAATCGCTATGATTCTATGAGATCTTAGTGTTTTACTCAGCTTTTGCTTTCTTTACATAAAATAATACTCTAGATCGTATGAACCTTTTTTTTTTTTTTTTTTGAAAAGAAAAACGAAATGAGTATCTAAAATCTAAATGAGTCTTTAAATATATATATCAAAGTACTTGTCTATTTTGAATGAATTTCTATCTAAATGTATTTCTAGTTAAAATATATTCTTTCATACAATGTATTTCATACACACACAACATCGAAATTGGAACATTCAATTTTGACCTTGGATTTGGAACATTGATGGGTCAAAAGCATCTAGAAAAGATGGTATTAAGAAAAACGGAATCGATCACCTAACTCTTATTCTTTATTAATTTGGAAACTCTATATCTTATAAGATAGAGGGGTGTGGTGGCGTGAGGCCGCCCTCGCCGGATGCCACCTAGACCAAACCAACTCGCCACCACACCGTAAGTGGTGTGAGTGAGCGCATAAGTGAGAACAATGGCTGAATCAACGAGCCAATAGGGAGGAGAGAGAGAGTGTTTTGGGGTGTTTTTATTGGGTAAGGGATATTTTAGTGGGTATAAAAAATATATTTTAAGTTAAGTTATGGTAGGGGGGGTATTTGAGGTTTTGAATGTGAAATGTGAAATAATGATGTGGCGCATAGGTGTCGCTGAGGTGGCACTCCGACTTGGTGTGACCACATCTGATGCTCTTAGCAATTCTAATTTAAGAGCCAAACGGTATCATGGCGAGCAACTCACGCCATTCCGACGTGGAACATCAAATGCGCCACATTAACATGGATTTTAGTGTGTCATGTGAGAGTACAAGTAAGATAGTATTTTTTGTGGACCCTAAAATGTGTGTGATGATTTAAGTGGTGAGTGAGACTATTTTGATGTATTTATGTGAAAAAAGGAATACTTAGTTAACGATGACGACATGACGAAACGAATAAATATTTGACAATCTTGACAATAAATGACCACCATACCCCATGATCTAAACAATCTAAATAATTGTAATGGAAAACAAAACGATAAATTATATATATCAAATGCAATGTTTTGTTTATATTCAAGATTTGTACTTTAACAAGGAATGGTAAACCGCGTGTAGTTGTGGGATTTTAAATTTAATTTCTTTTAGAGTAACAGTGTTTCTTCCTACAATTTCTTCCTACCATATTCCTACTCAGTTTAATCATGACGCATGTTTGATTTCGAACCCAAGATATGCTATACACGTTGGTATATGATAACCAATATGACACACATTCACTTCTTGTCTAGATCTTCAAATAATCCTATATATATAAGATCAGGCGACATTTGAAAAAAGTCAACATAAGTCCTTATGAACAGTACCATTGCTATCACAAATATATATACGAAGAAATTATTGGCTCGCGTGTTGCAGGAGGATTTAAAAGAATACACAATAACAAAAATTTAGGGGCAAAATTTAATCAAAATATAAGTTTAGGGGGCAAAATTGAACTAACTCATTTGTTTGTTGAATAAACACTAAAATTTAACTAAACCAAAAGTTAGGGGGCCAAAACTGAAAAAAAAATTATGAACAATAAAGTATGAATGATAATTGTATATATAGGGTAATATATAAAAATAGTATTAGTGTTTGATATTGTAAATTATGAGTCTAAATCCTGTTGTGGATAAAAATTATGAACAGTAAAGTATGAATGATAATTATTTATAAGTTCACTAGTATTAAGTTAGGTTATACAATATTAAACTATTAATCACTAAATAATTTTTTGTTCTTTTGTCATAATTGGCTTTATTTATTAAACTTGTTACCTATCACTATTTTGTAGCTATTTATTGATAGCACGAATTTATTTTTGCTTTTTGTATATTTGTGGCTACTTTGTTATATACTTGATTTACAATGTTAACCACTCTTTTAAAATTCTTTCATTTAGCACCACTGAACATGTTTGCAATAATGAGTGAGATTCAATTCTATGCACTTAATGTAACCGTTCTCGATTCTCCTTTTCTTGTCTTTTTAGGTTTTCAGTTTTTTTTTTGTTTCAATTTTTTCGGTTCTAGAAGCAAAATTTCGAGCCTAACGTATCTTCTCAAAATCATGGTTGTTAAGATTTAGCTTATGTTAATGATGTAGTTTTCAGTTTTAAACCCGAAATTAACGACACATCCATAACTGAAACATGAACATATGTACAAAGAAGTGAATCAAAAACCATATTTTTTTCTCTCTTTGCATTATGCAATCATTACAAGGAATATATACATCTAATACACTCCTTTCATATATTCTAAAACTTGTATTTAGGGTTTAAGATTTTCATGGTTGACTTTTTGCAGTCAAACAGCTCGGTAAAAGCTTATCCAAAGCATTCTATATTATTCATCTTATACATACAAATTTATATAACTAGATACTTCAAGTAGCAACACCATTCACGTTCTCTTTCTTGGTTTCCTCGTGTACTTCCTCGTTTGTTTGTGAAATTACCATTTTACCCTTCAAGAGTTGTGGCTTCCTCAACCAATACTGCCTAAACCTTTGCCTAGCATACTCTATGTAATCAAAATTGATTTTTGTTACATAACCCTGCTCAAAAGATTTTAAAAAAAAGTTGAAATCAGAATCAATATTCTTAAATAATAATTATAAGAAAATAAAAATAATATAATATTAAAAAAATACTTTACCGAAATTATTCCCCATAATCCCCAAAAAAGATGATTTGCAAGAGTGTATTTTTCAACATCTTCAGTGAGCTGATCAATTTCTGCATCAGCAGGTTCATTTCCTGTAGACATTTCAAGAACACTTCATTAATTTTCTGTTATTAAATATCATTTTCAGTCAATACCAAGAAAGTTGACTTAACTGTTATTTGTGGATAAGGATGTTTGACTTTCACATATCATTTACAGATTGTGTCAACACTTAGGTGACAGGAACAATAAACTCTTTTTTTTGTTGGAAAAAAAATATAATAAAAAACAGAAAACTTGACTTGTTCAAATGCTTCTTTGTAAAGTAAAGTGGTCATTGACTTGTGAGTTCTTGATACTTTGACCACATTAAATTTCATTTCATAAATAATATTTATATATTTTATGGTTTTCATTCTCATTTGAAATAAAATAAAGATGAAACTTAGTTATACTAACCTGTGGAGCTCAGATATGCCTGCACTAATCTTCGTCGTTCCTCCAAATCTGCAAAATTATATAAAAAAACATAAATCTTGAGTAATTATTATACTCATGTATAGAATCAGTATTGCATGTAACATTTGAGTCATTTGACTGATATGAAATCTATGGAAGTCTTTTTTACTCTAAACCAAAATGACGAAAATACGCTCAACTATAATCATAACATAAAAGTATTTTGCACAAATTCATTCATTTTTTAACCAAAAAAGTTGATAATTTACCTGGATATATGTTGTAATCCAAAACATGAGGTGTATCAGTGTGATAATTTGCTGCCATTTCACAGAAATGATTTGCAAGATCATAAGCCACTGGATTGTAGCTTGCATACTCATAATCCTGTTAAAAAAATTGAAGTAAAACAGACATAAATTAATATCTTAAATCATTTTTTTAAAGTACAAATAATCTTTATATTAAAAGATTCAAACTTGATTGGTACCCGTCATTTCAAACATCATATAAATCATTGTGACAATTAAGTTAATAATGAAGAATTTTAGTATAATTAACTTACAATTAAGGTAATGGCTCCTGTATCATCAATCATAATATTCCCATATTGTAAATCATTGTGACAAAAAGCAATTTGTTGGTGATGTTGTGACAATTCTTGTTCCAGTTTATTTATTTCATTTTCTAAAATATCAAGATGAAATTCTTTCTCTTGCTCTGGGGAGCACAAGCTTCTAGCCTTGATTACCCATTTTCTGTAAACAAATATAAACTGTATATTAATAAACGGATTACAATATTATTAACTTTTGTGATTTTTTTAATTCTTTTTTTTTAAAATAAAAGAAAAATACCTCATTCTTGGCCATAAAAGAACAGTCTTGGATCCGGACATATTAAGGTTATGAAATTCCCTCATTTTGGCTGCAATTATTGTAGATATCTCGGGATCACGAAGATCAGAAGCTGATAGTGTCTGAAATCATATTAACAAATATTTTAATAAAATGCTAACAATGACAGTTTAGATATTAACTACAACTTAAAGACGGTTTCTAGTGTTTGGGACTGGGTACAATGAATTATGAAACTAATTATTATCTAAGTATTTATAAGGGTCAAATTAAAATTTTCCATTTTCAATAACTGATTATTACAACTTCGAATATATATTCTATTTTCAAATTTTAAAAACATATAATATTTGTATAAATTTGTACCTTTGCATGAATGAATTCCTCCACACGGCCCTCAGGATATTGACCAAGAAGCCGTGGGCCATACCCGTGGGTCGAAATAGATTCAAATGTCCGTATCTCTTCTTCACGATCAAAGAAAATATCTGATCCTTCCCCATAAATTCGGGCCAAAACCGTTCTTTCATCATTTTCAGTACCATTTTTTGGCCAACTGATTCGGTAAACCACATTAGTCATAGCACCACTTAAATGAACAACTTTTAGTTTGTTTGTATCAAAATTATCACCCAAATTTGTAGCAAGTTGTAATAGTAATTTCAGTAGTTCTTCGGGATTTGTGCCTTCGATGAATCCGTCAATCTTTACAGCCATTGAGTTAATCAAAAGAACAGAAATTAATCAAGAGATATGATATTTTTTTTCCTTCTTTGTTTCAAGATTATTAGCTGCAAAAGTAAAATAATTAAGTCATTAAATCATGCACACTTCGATTTTTTTAGGTCAAACAGTAACAGACCAAAATTAACATCTAACTAAAAGGATTTTGGCGATAACTTCAATCCTGCTTGTAATCTATACCAGATACTATCATACTATAAAATTAGCAAATTGTTTGTTGAAATTAGTAACTAAATCAGTATGAATTACGACTCCAAAAAGTAAGAGGTTTGACTTCTGAAGTAAACAGAATCATATATTTCTCCAATTGAATGAGATGTCAACTCAATTAAACTCTTACGCAAAAGCTCATATACAATTTTGACTTTTTTTGAGGTCAAAGACCAAAATTCAACTTCAAAATTAACATATGAACCTAAAAACCTTGGCCATAACACCGATCCAGCATTATAATCAATACAGAAACTACAAATTTAACAGAATGTTGTGAAATCAGTAACCAAAACACTAAATCAGTATCAATTTCGAGTCCAAAAATTCAGAGATTTGACTTCTGGAATCAAAATTCGCAACAGAGCATGAAGAATAATCGAAGAAATGAATCAAAGAAACTAACCGCGGATGATAGAATCCAAACTCGATTGATCGTCAGAGAGCAAAATTGAATCGTTTTAACCGTTTTGTGATCAAATAGAGGACAGAGTAAGCTGTATTTATAGATGGATAAAATAACAGATTGTAAATACGACTTTTGATTTCAACGACAATCTTTTAAAAAAAATAAATTATTAAATTATATTTTCTGCGATTGCGACCCAATAGACCAAGAATCTGCTTTATTTCCTTCTATTATTTATTTTTATTATCTGTAGCTTTTGAGAGATGGAGAAAGAAAGAAAAATATTCTCTGAATTTTAATTTTAATTTTAATTTTAATTTTAATTTTAAGTTTCATTTTAATTTCAATTAATTACGAAGTATAATAAATATTTGGTGGGGAATTGAAGCTTTGGGAAGCGTAAACACGCACTGAACCGCGTATAAATGCATGAACCAATCATTATGTGACACGTAGCGTTGACTACCTGGATTCTGTTATGTATAGTAAACAGAAGTAACGGAAGTAACAGCAATAACGGAACTAGATACGTAATAATATTTCGGGGAGAATATACAATAATACTCCCTCTTCTTTTGCATATACTACCATTACATAATTTAAATAAATAGTTTATATGTTTAGTCCAACTTATAAAAACTACTTAGAATTAAATGTTCTGAGTTTTGATCGTTGACCATGCAAACATACCAAGAACATTTATCCATGGTAAAAAAAACGGCCCAAAAGACGGCTAGTATTTAAGGTTATACGCAGGGGTGTATTTAAGGAGGTGCAGCCGCACAGGGCTCATATTTTATAGGGACCCAATTTTTATATATATCTTATATATATTTATATTAAAATTTAAGTCAACTTAATAATTTAATAGAAAATAATTAGAAAGTCTAAATTTTTATAAAAATCTGGTATTCAGGGGGGCCCATTTTAATGTTTTCGCACAGGACACTTAAAATCTCATAGACGCCCATGGTTATACGATATGGCGTACCACAACATAGTGTGATACTGTAGTTATATGTGGCAAATAAATTAGTGTGTGGAGTCTTGTGGAATATTGTCTCATCCAAACTATGGTAAAAGGCTTATAGCATAGCAGGTCCAAGGTGATTTGATGTCTCACAAGGTTGTGAGTTCAAGTCACGGCATGGATAAAATGATGTAGATTAAAGAGTGTGTGAGTTTGGCGTTCAAAAAAAATTGTGATTAATTGGTGTGTGCGCACAATCACAAAAACCAAATTGAGATTAAATAAACATTTAATAATTTTATTGTTAGTTACCATATTAACGTGGTATTATTGTTTGAAATTCAATAACGTTAATACTTTATCATGTTCATATTTTCTTAGATAACGGATTTTTAATAAGATCTAATAAGGTGATATATTAAAATGGGAAATATGACATATTTCTAACATTATTGAGGATTCGTAGCACATTCAATCCAAGTGATATAAATACAATAGAATGTAGAAATAAGAGTTTGTGCTTCAGACTCATACTCTAATTATAGACTCGGTCTGAATCAGCTGATTCACTTACTTTTTGTCTAACTCGGTCAGTATGTCAGATTTAAGGCTTGTTGGTATAGTTGACATAGCATCATCTGCACAACCATGTTGAAGCATGTTCATGGCTTTTCATCTTCCACAAACATAAACCATAGACAAAAAATTATGTTAAGATCCGTCCCAACCATAAAGTTAAATGAAATTTTAGTTTTTGTTATATTAATGTCATTGAAACTAAAACTAAACCCTTTTCACACATTTGCATAACTAAAAGCTTATACTAGTATAAAAGAATTATTAAAGGCAGCAGTATTCAATATTTTGTTTTTGGAAAGAAAATAATCATTTATAGTACAAAACTGTACTTTTTATTTTCTTTTCCATGACGTATAGTTGTGCTATAAGTCATCTTTATTTGTGCATTAAGTTGTGCTATAAGGGTATGTTTGGTATAAAGAATGAAATTGCAGAGAAATGAGTGCAGAGAATGGAATTGCAGAGAAAGAGAATTCGTCTGGAGAATGAGAATTGACTCTTCTGTTTGGTAGCACAGAGACTTCAGTAGAGAAATGTAACAGAGAATCATTTACCAACTTCTGCACATATTTTTTTCCACAATAATCATTATTTAAACACAAAACATACAAAAATATAGATAAATTAATAATAAAAATTCATTAATAAAATCAATGATAACATCTAAAAATACTCAAGTAAAGCAACTAAAAATCAAAATCTTAAAGGAACTCAGATGATTAAACTCAAATTTATGAAAACCCAGATGTTTACTTTCAATAACTTTGTAACAATTCAGCAAGTTTACTTCTATATTAAACAACAAAAATGACTAGAAGTAACAAGACAAAATCCTTTTTTGATTCTCATTATATGATTCTCTCCTTTTCCCCTTGTTTAGTAGAGAATTAAAATTAGAGAAAAGGAAAAGTTTGTTTTTCTCCATCTTCTTTTCTCAATGTAACCAAACAAGAGACTTTACCTTCATTTCCCTTTCTCTGCCTCCAAATCTCTGTACCAAACACGCCCTAAGTCTTTCTTTATTTTTATTGTAGAGACAAAAGAAAGATGGAATGATTTTGAAAGTAAAAGCTACTAAGTTGTCACACCCCGCCAAAAATGAGTTTTACTTCATTTAAAATGTTTTGTGGAAGAACGGAGGTGTTACGTTCATGACAACATAGCAAAAATTAAGTAAACAAACAACCACGCAATAACGAAAAGTAGTTTAACTTTCTAAAAATAGAAAGTTCCCAAAAATAGCAAGTTTCCTAAAATAGAAATTGTTTGAAAATGAAATGATTGTTCGTAAACTTAATGTTTTATTCATGGCTCACGACAATCCCACTGCTCATATCCTCCAGTTCCACTGCACCTAATCACCTGGAAAAACATAAATATAGAAAGGGTCAACAATAATGTTGAGTGAATCCACAATGTTAATGTTTATGATAAAAGTAAAGTGGTTGCTACCCAAAATGTTTGTTATGAAAATGGTTTATGACTGAAAATGTATAAGGTTCAACACTCATATGATATGAGAAATAAATATGAAAAGTGAAGTGTAATTGTAGAAAATCTACAATTACTAGTTTTGTTTATGAAAAAGTGTTGAACAAGTTGTTATGTTTGACAACGCATGACTGTTATCCCCAACAGGTAGCTAGTCTATTGAGTTAATATACCAACCCCTAAGTCCACAATCAACACTTCAACTCCAGTATGTTATCGTTCTTTTATGGATATACACTCCCGAAAGATGTCTTGGATAAACCAAGTAATGATCAAATAATGTTAGGAGGATGAGTGTCAACCAATAGTACTATATGCATATCCATGGTCCAGATCCACTAGTTAATGATTGCTGGCACCTTAGTCCGGTATAATAATTGTTTGTCATGCCAACACGATAATGAAAATGTAAAGATGTTGTTGTACAGTCATAGTAAAACAGTAAAAGTAGTAAAGGGGTATGTGGACTCACCTGGGCAAAGCTTAGCGACAATAAGGACAGAAGAATCCTTCAAAGGCTTCTAGCTTCCTAAACGATATAACTTACTAATAAACTAAGCTAACACAGGCGATTTTAGATACGATATAAGATATATGATATACAAATAATGTTATGTTTTATGTTTTGTGACATCGAATGAACTTAGATCATTGGGCCTTAATGGGCCGAAATGAATGAAATTAAATGGGCTTCGAAATGAAATGAAATTAAATGGGCTTCGAAATGAAATGAAATGAAATGGGCTTGGGTTAGGCTTAATGGGCCTAGATTGAGCCTAGATGGGCTTAAGGGGCCTATATGGGCTTAATGGGCCACTAGGTTGGGCCACTTGCGCCTCACATTGGGCTTAGGTCCGATTAGATTGGGCCATGGATTAGGCTTGGGCCCAATTGGGTTCGGTTTGGGTATAAGTGGGCTAAAGGTTTTGGCTTTGGTCCAAATGGGCTTGGATACTAATGGGCCAACTAAAGTTTGGGCTCGATGGACTAAGATAGATCGAATGGGCCAAGTACGGGCCTTGTCCCGATTAGGTATTCGGGTTTGGGTCCACGATTTGGGTCAAGATCTGGCCTTGACCCGGTTTGACTTATGGGTCAAAATTGGTCCATTCTAGAAGTCAACATTGGTTAAAATAGTCAACAAAAGTTAACTAGGGTTTCTAGATTTCGGCTAGGGTCTGGGTTCCGATTTAGGGTTTAGTCTAGCACAAGTTTTGGTCAACGAAAGTCAAATATAGTCAACATAAGGTCAAATAGTCACTTAGGGTTAGGGTTTGGCTAGGGTTTCGGTCAAAGGTTGGCCGAAGGCCAAAACCCTTCGGGTTTGTGGCTAGATCGGTTCTAGAGGTCGAGATTTGTGACTAGTTTGGCTAGATCTAGGGTTTAACATAATAAGGGGTTTAGATCTAGGGTTCGAGCAAAAGATCAAGCAAGGTTTAAACACCATCACACGCACATGTACACGATCGAATGCACACAAGCACGTATACTCGGTTTTCAATGGCTAACCGAGACCATATGGCCTAGGGCCATGGTCTCGGGTTCAAAACAAGATTCAAGCAAGGAGAAATCAAGGAAAAACAAGGGTTAGGGTATCGTACCTTGGGATCTAGTCGAACAAGATCCAGAACAAGGAGGGATTCGGGTTTGCTTCGCTTGCTTGAACACGAACGGACGAATGGGGAGATGATGGTGCCTGCGGCCGAATGGGAGAAACAAAGGAACAAATGAATTCGGTATTGGGGTATTTATATGGAAGGTTTTAGGGTTTAGTAAGTAGAGATTGAGTGTAAGTGGGTTTCTTTTTTAATCAATATTGAGATAGAATCAACAAGGATAAGATCAACAAATTTGACCTACACCCCAAGGGGTGTTCGGCCGAGTAGGTAGTCACGCACAAAGGGTAGGCCGGCCACATGGTGGTCGGTCAACAAGTCAAGGTGTCGGGTTTAGCGTTGTTTGATTCGAGTCACGTTTATTAAATTTTATGTGTTTATGGTGTAACCGATAAAAAGTTACTATTTTAAGTATGTTTTAGCTCAAATGTGTCACTATAAGAAAAGTAATAATGTTGTGTTGACTAAAATAGTCAAACACTAATGTATGGTGTAAAAATATATAATTTGTTGTGTGTTAGGATGCCAGGAGTAGAAATGTCTTAAAATAGAAACTTTCTAAATGAGGAAAGTTCTAATAATGAAATGAGATTACATACCGGAAATATCGAGTTGTCACATAAGTTAAATAATATTTTGTTTGAAAATTGTGTGGAGAATCATTTGCTTAGGGATGATTTTATAAGGTAATCTCGTTATTAAAACTAATATAGATTCCAAAGTAACTCAATTTATGCTCATAATGTATGTGATCTAACTGTTATTATGGTCATTTTTGAACATTTCTTTTGTTAACTTGTAAATGTTTAACAAGCAAGAGATCAAATACGTGGCCTGTAAGAATTTATTCACAAGTCATTACCAATAGATTAATTATCACTAAATGATTTATATACAATTAACTTGTTCGGTTTATATTTTGGCGTTCCACTTTTGACATATAATCTAAACAAATTTCGCTAATTATTGTTTAAAATTATTTTTCTATTATAAAATAGTCATACAAACATGTGTTGGTTGAATCTATATTTAATATACAATTACTAGCTTTTAATATATAACACACTAGGTTATAGCCCGTGAAAAACCACGAATGGTCAATAATTTTGTTAAACGTAATTTTTATTGTATTTAAAAATTAATAAAATATGCCTAGTTATTAAAATTAGTTAAAGAAATAACTTATACTGATATGTTTTACTTATGAGATTTATTTTGGTATCTGTAATTTAGTATGAAAGGGTTCATATAATGAAAGAATTGATCCATTGAACCATTAATTAAATGAACCTCAACAAAAATGTTAAAAAAATGTAATTTCTGTTAACTTAGAAATGTCATTTGTCGAAACATACCGACTACATAATGTCTTAAGTGAGTTCTATACCCTTCTCACTAAACAATTGACTATTTTAAATCCCGTGAATTTATTTCTTGTTATAATAATTAACATTAACATGTAATACAATTAGCATTGTGTAGTATTGTTCATTAGGAGAAACTGAAATGGGGTTTTAGATTAAACGGAGGTTGACTTGGTAAGCATGCACACTAAAGTTTGGCGTTTTGTGAAAATAATTTGCTTTGAATATGTACTTGCATTTATAAACTGAAGCAAAAGAATGGTGGATGAGTGGTTAACGCATTTGCCTCACAATAATTTTTTCCCCTCTTTTTTTTTTTGTGCCGATTTTATTATTATATTTATTGAATTTTTTCTTTCTTCTTAATCTAATCATTTTTTTAACGGCATACAATATATACAGGCAATATATGACAATAACAATTTATAGGAAACTTTTAATTTTAATGTACTTTTACATTTTTATCTATTTGTCACGTTATATTGCAAGATCTATATGTACAAAAAAAATTGTGTAAAATAAATTCAAAAGGTATATCTAAGATACAAAAGATTCCGAAGATCATTTCGATCATCTTCCCAAATAAATATATGTTTTAAAATGCCCGCCGCAACGCGCGGGGCATATACTCGTATGTAACAGAAGTTAACGAAAAATGGATATCTAATTAAGGAATTTATAATTATTGACCAAATTTATAAGAGATAATGAATAAAGACATCCATATTGGCCCATCATTTACTATTTTTTCTTCAATTTATTAAATAATTAATATAGTCTTTAGTCTATTTAAACACAAAATTAAATAAAAGAAAATATCTGGGGGAAAAATTCGGATACCGGGTACGCGAATACCCGGATTTCGGGTATCAGATATTTTTTTAACAACCCTACATACATATACACATACACAATATTGAATATAAAAATAAATTGTGATGTTAACAAAAAAAGATGAAAATTTAAAAATTATTACAAATACCCAATTCAATATCATGGCAATAAATTACACTTACAATCCTATTTCACCTTAATATCAAACTCATACCCATAATGAAACTTACTTTTAGAAATATGATGAATGAAATCTTCATCAACTTATCAAGTGTTGCTTCCATACGAAAATCATCAAAAACAACACCAAATTTGTTAATTGGATTTTGGTCGCATATTAATGTAATAATATTGATGTAATAATATTAAAATTACTTGGTGGATGAGGATCAAAAAATTCTTTGAGGATCTTGCAAATAAAATTTGAATATAAATTTGTTATCATTCATAACGTAAACAATTTAAGTGTGTACCTTAAATAGAGTAATTTCCATAAATAAAGGTTGTTACTAAAGAAACGTTCAAATCAATTTATTATCCATGGTCTTCAATAGCTAAATCTTCACAAAGAGTTCTTGCAAATTCTTTAATCTTCAGGGTCACTCTCAAAATTATTCAAGTATGAAGTAATTATCTAAAAAAAATTAACCAAAAAAAAAGTGTGGATATAAATAGCTAAACTTATCACTAAGAAACCCATAAAAATTGATTCTTTATAGAGTATAAGTCACTCGAATACCAAGCTTGTAGAGATGAAAGAAAACATCAACATTCCATAGTAAAACACTAAAACATGTGAAAAGTAGACAAAACGAAAATATGTGCTAGATGAAAAAGTACCTTAACATGGACACTTATCTCACCGGTGTACATATCTTGCCCTTCAAATGAATATGGTTTTAGAATTTAGTACCAATTGAGAGATAATATTCAAGATATCGGATATGAGTCCAATTGTAAAAACCAAACTGGATGGGATATGAGTCTGATTGTAACATCGGTGGTGGAAACAAAAAGTCTAGCTAGTCCAATATATTTGGTAAGGTAATTAAGGTAGTAATTAATATTGAGAAATAATATCATATATGGAGAAAATTCTTTTTTTGGAAACGGAAAATATATTAAACATGGAGAAGATTCTATTTTGAACTTTGTTAACGTTTAATTATTACCTTAATTAAATTAATCCGGGGTACTAATGAGTCCGATATTAAATGTTGAATCGCTAAATTGGGAGAAGTTTTTGATTTAAGAAACGGATTTTACAATTAAATCGGTTAAATGGGAAATATTCTCCTCTACTCGTTAAGAAACTGATATTGAATATTAAAAGCTGATGCTCTGTTAAAATAGGAAATAATTTATACATTAAGAAACCGTATTGCATATTAAAACTTGCTAGTTTAAAAAAAGATTCATGAAATGGGAGGGAAAACAAATGCTTTGGCCAATAGGAAGCTGCCACGTGTCACAGAGGGGTCTAAGAAAACGCCACGTGGCTCACTAAAAGCTTCTTTTATTATTATTAATAGAATAGATTAATAGATATGGTAATATCTATTATCTAATTAGATGATATAAATGCATGTAAAAATTAATGTATTAATAAACAATCTGATTTGACCATACTTAAAGCATGAACTAATAGATCTATATAAGCTCATCTTGAATTTCTCAAGATTAAATATTTATAAATACTACCAAGCACAAAGTTAAACATTTAACACTTAAAACATGTGATTTCTCATTATTCAAAAACATAACCTACAAAATCTATAGAAATCATTCTTTCTTAAGTTCATTATCAAAAATTTACATTATTATAAACTAAAGGTTGTATTAAGGATACTAGAAAACATCAGAGCAATAATCTAATATACTACTCTCACCGTCCATTAAAAAAATTATCATTTCTCTGAATATTTGTTAATAAATTTGATTAAATATAAGGTTACTCGATTGATATGCCTACAAACACAAATCAAATGTAACATTTTTATCTTATCTCATTTTACTATCAATTAATATGTCAAGTGGACAATATATATATATATATATATATATATATATATATATATATATATATATATATATATATATATATATATATATATATATATATATATATATATAGAGAGAGAGAGAGGTTCATGCGAGAACCACTAAAATTGCGAGAACTGCGAGAACATATTTATAGCCCTTAGATATCTAGATGAGTGGTTTAGATTAAATGTGACAATTTTGAAATTAAATGAACAATTTTAGAGGGAAAATTCGTGTATGAAGGGCAAATTAGTCAAATGAACAAAGAATGCATTGTAAATTGATGAGGATTTGGAAAATCCCAAAAAATCCGTTCTCTCTCATAATAAAGATATTAATATTCTTTCTCTTTCATCAAACCCATTTAATTGAAAATTAAAACACACACACAAACCTAGTTTCTCTCTCGTCTATCTCTTCTCCCACGTCTCTACCGGCGAACAACCAACGTCGGTTCCAACCACCACCGGCACCACCAGTTCCAGTTTCCACCACCATCAGATATCTATCATTGTGCACCGCCGCTGCCGACTAAGGTACAGAAACACGACGTCGGTACCTCCGCTCGCACCACCGCCGCCGTCAACCACCACCAACATCTCGTGTTCTATTCCTCTCCAACAGCATCCGGTCTTATATCAGATCTTTTCCTGTATCTAAAAAATACCCTAATAAAGATTTTCGGCGCTCGTTGGAGGAACACTGCCAGTCTTCGTCTGAAAGAAACCACCACCGCTGATGCTTCCTAAAATTCCAGTGAGAACCGCCACCGGCACCACCGCCGCCCTCGCCACCGCCCACTTGTACCTGCAACATCCGACGACATGACCGCCACCCTCACCACCACCCATTTAACCATCGTGCGGCCAGATCTGTTTCCCGTTGCTTGAAGAACACACATGTTCAGTTATATCCATAGTTATTGTTCATTATTACCAGATCTGTTCATTATTGAGGAAGAAGGATTGGTGCTCCTTTTTTGTTATGTTTTTAAGGTAAAATAAAATCAGAGTTTTTTATTATTCTGCTCCAATCGTAGTCTTTTACAATGATCTTGTGATAAATAATTATATAGTTTTATTTAGATGAAAGTAAAAATGAGGGCTTTTGTTTATTTCCTCTTTTTTATAAGATAATGATGTTAATATGAACTAGTGGGTTGATTTTTTTTGTCCGATTTTTGTCAACTATTACTTAATATTAACTTTTATTTTATTTTTGCAGGGTATTTCCGATGGAATTATTAGTTAATAGCAATGGAATCATTGTTAATCACGAATTTTCTGTTCATTGTTAATTGATCAATAATGAACAGTTCGGTTATTAGGTAATTTTGTTAAGTAATTTCGTAATTTGTTAAGTAATTTTGTAATTTGTTGGGTTATTAATAATTGTTTTCATCGGTTTGTAATTTCAGATTTGTATCAGTCTAAGGTTTCAGTTCATAGTTTGTAACTTTATTCATTCGTTCATCATTGAATACATTAATTAAGGTTAATAAAATTCACTGTCAGACTTGTTCATTATGTTCATTATGTATATTGTAGATTTGTTCATTAGTAAATCTGTAAATTTTGCAAATTGAACACATTATTATTATGTTGAACAGGTTAAATATGGTAAAAAAGTTATTAGTTATTTTTAGGCGTTCATCAATGAACACATACGAATTGCGAAAAAAATTACAAGTTACAAAATTCGGATCCTAAAAAATAGGTTTGAGGTTAAAAATGAATTAATTTAATTAAGGAAACTGGATTTAATAGAAACAAATTAGTGTTAAAAAGACTACAATACCCTTTAGATTAAAAAAATGTAATTAAGCAAAATGATTGGCCAGAAAGTGGTTCTCGCAGTTCTCGCAATTTTAGTCGTTCTCGCATGAACCGCTCTCTCTCTCTCTATATATATATATATATATATATATATATATATATATATATATATATATATATATATATATATATATATATATATATATATATATATATATATATATATATATATATATATATATATAGGGGAGGGTTCCTTTGAAAATTGAAAAAAATCGTAAGAATGTGAGAATTAGTGTAATCATCGATGATTACCCTATATGTATTCATAGGGTTCATCGATGATTAAACAGGGCACATGTGCCCCCTCGCACCGCCCGGTAAATTTTGCCGGGCCGTGAGCCCCATATCCACCCAAATCAGTGGCTGAGATCTATTCTCTCATTCTCACCCAATATATTAATTCTCAAAGGAACTCATTCATATATATATATATATATATATATATATATATATATATATATATATATATATATATATATATATATATATATATATATATATATCTCACCTATGTATGGAGCAAGGACATGATTTTAATTTGATGACATGTACCAATAACATTGCTCTTAATGATGACATGGACGCTGACTCAAAGGGCATAATAGGCAATTAACTTCTTCTTTATATGAAAACATATTCATGTCTTCCCTCGCTTCGGTTTTCGCCCATAGCTTTGTTTTTTATTTGTAAACAAAAAAATTTAAGAAAATCAAAGTTCTTAAAACTAAATTCTTTACGAAATGAGTATAGTCATAAAAATTTGGAAAAAAATGTCATGGTTGTAGATTGTGAATTCAATGATTAATTCATAGATTAAGCATAAACAAGTGATAATATAGGAAGATTAAGATGGATGGAATATTTGAACACTTTGCTATTGATGGGGGCTGCTACAATTTGGGCAAAAGTTATGCAAATTAGGTTACTACTTACTATATATACATAGCCAAAGTTTCGACTAAATACAAAATGGTCCCTACATTATTGGTTACAATAAATGTGGCCCAACAATGGTTCAAACATTTTACGAAAAAAAATCTTATGATCTAAAAATGTAATTTAAATTTATTATGATCACAAAATGTTATAATCTCAAAAATTTTAAGAAAATCAAAGTTCTTAAAATTAAATTATTTACGAACTGAGTATAGTCATAAAAATTTGAAAAAAAATGTCATGGTTCAAACATTTTACGAAAAAAATCTTATGATTTTAAAGTATAGTTTAAATTTATTATGATCACAAATGTTATAATCACAAAGATTTTAAGAAAATAAAAGTTTTTAAAATTATATTCTTTACGAAATGAGTATAGATATAAAAATTTGAACAAAAAAAATGTCATGGTTCAAACATTTTACGAAAAAAAATCTTATGATCTAAAAATGTAATTTAAATTTATTATGGTCACAAAATGTTATGATCACAAAATGTTACGATCCAAATTTATTATAATCCAATTTTATTATGATCGAAAGTTATAATAATCAATGTTTAAAAATATTATGATCTAAAAATATTATAGTCTAAACATATTATTATCAACACTCACACATGAAATTGTTGATGATACTATGTTTAGCCTCAACCTTTACACCACATAATTCTTGTATACTATAAAAATGTCAGGTGTCATGCATCATATATTGAAGTTAAAGATAGATGCTCCTGTAATGTGAATGCAAAACATTGATCAGAAAGTAGATTTATGCAATAGAACTAGGCTAATATAATTGAAGGTAAGATCGTGACAAAGTTTGTACAATTTGTGTTATCCCACGTATGATTATTAGTCCTTACTACAAAACTATGCCTTTCAAATTGAGCCGAAGACAATTTCCTATTTAAGTACGTTTTTCAATGACAACTAAAAAAACCATGGGCGAACATTGTCACGGGTTGATTTGTTTGTCCAAATATCAGTATTCTCACATGACCAGCTATATGTTGATGTATCAAGAGTAAAGAGAAAGAAATGCTTGAAGATTATTTGTTACGACCAAGATGGTAACTATACTCAACAACAAACGTCTTATACAATAAAATTTCGTTTTCTTTTTTGATTTATTTTTACCGATTATTCATGTACAACAAAACCTTTAATCATCATTTTAATAATAGTTCCATATAATTTCTTACGTTTTTTTCATCATTATATATTATACTAGCTTCAAAGCCCGTCCGACTGGGCGGGAATGCTTCAAGAGATATGTAAAAAAATAACAAAAATATTTATACTATTTAAATAACATAACAATTCATAATTGTAATGATAAGTTGGTACAAATTTTAATACATTAATAAATGTTACAAAAAATTTATATACGAAATAAGACTTCTTTGTAACCGGCATTTGTTGTTGAATTAGTGTAATTGTCATCTTTGTCGCAACACATAACCTTCAATCCGTTCTTGTTCTTAACTTTTGATACAACGACATAAAGTTGCACATAAGAACAATTATATTATAGGAAGGAACGAAACATTAAGAGTACCGAAAGGTGAAGGCAAGAACTCCTAACAAAATTATATGCTCTGAAAAAATAGGATGGAATTCCAATACGATGCTTTTAATCAAAATATTAAGATAGTTGCACAAATAAAAAGTCAGTATTTTTGCAATTCATACAAAAGATAGCTGCACCTATTGAGATTTGTACTTACAAAAGGCCGATTATATTATAGAGAGAAACGGAACATTACAAACAGTACCGAAAGATGAAAGCAAGTACTTTTGAATTATATGCTCTAAAAAAATGATGTAATTCCAATACGATGCAAGTCTTTGTTATCTATATATACCAAGAAATTAATTAGAGAATAATATACATTGATAGAAATAATAATAACAATCTCGGAAATTACGGTTGAAATTTAAATTATCAATCGGTGATTTGTATTTTGTTAAGAAATACAACAAATCAATCCTTAAATAAAGGGTTATTCAAGTAAATGATTATTTTAAAAAAGGATTTTTATATATATTCATCCTTGATAAAAAGAATGATAACTAATATTTTGAATTTCAAATATTGATATTAAGTATGAGACTTATTGAATTTTAAAAATTTGGTCACGGTATTTAAATTTGGTTATTTTAAATTTAGTTTTTTAGAATACAGTTACCTTAAAAAAAGAAATTTGAGTTAATGTTTTTAAAATATAGTTACCTTAAAAATGTTTTCGGTGACACAATCCCATTTGGAAAAAAAGAATTTTCATTTATGTCAATGTTTTTGATAAGTTTGGAGTTGTGTGGGCCAAAAATAAGCTTAAGGAAATATCATTAGAATATTTGGAATGTATTTACCGTTCCTTTTAATTCACGTGATATCTCCATTGATTGGAGGGAAACACTTTTTAATGGGGATACCGGATTTGGACCCAAAATCCGAATAAAGTGCCGATTATGGTTATCATTTGAATTGTTTTCAAATTCGCAAATATCTACCTCTAGATGACAAGTGGCATTAAATGTGAATTACATGTCATCATTGATAGCCAATAAGAGTGCTTTAATTGGACAAGTGGCAAATTCAACTCAAATTTAGGCCTCATATATAGAGGTAGATTTCTTACAGCTAGCCCGCCCATCGGGCGGGTTATGAAACTAGTATATATATATTATATATATATATATATATATATATATATATATATATATATATATATATATATATATATATATATATATATATATATATATATATATATATATATATATATATATATATATATATATATATATATATATATATATATGTAGAGAGAGAGAGAGAGGTTCATGCGAGAACCACTATTATTGCGAGAACTGCGAGAACCGCTTTATAGCCACTCATTTAATTTAATCAGTTTTTTAATATATAAGGGTGATATAGTCTTTTTAACTATTTTTAATTTTGGCAATTATAACAATGCAATAAATACTTTATATATTTAATTAAATCGACGGTTGTTCACTAATGAACAAATTTACCCATAAGAAACGAACAAACCATAATTACTTATTGCACACATGTAAAAGATTGATGAACATATCAATAATGAATTATGTTCAGTAATGAATAACCATATTATAATGAACATAATGAACAAATATTTCTATTATTGATAATGAACAAATATACATAATATACATAATATAATGAACATAATATAATTGAGCATGTACAAATATACATAATATAATGAACATAATGAACAAATGTTTCTATTATTGATAATGAACAAATATACATTGTAACACCCGTATTTTTAAAACATCGATTAAATCATTTAAAATACATTTTCCCAATATTCGACATATTGTCCAAAATACAGTTTAACAAAAACTTTAGAACCTATATCAGAGTTTACAAAAATACGGTGTCACCAAGTATATCAAAACCATAGGCAACGGGATCTACCTATTATCTCCCGAGCTAAACATCTCTAGGCCACTTCTAGTGCAACCTTCTATCACTTCAAACCTGTACCTGAGTACATAGCCACAAAACAAACGTAGTACGTGAGACAAAATAGTCTCGTGAGATACAAGGGTTTTAGACCCAAATAATAATAATCATAGTTTCATAAATATATAAACATATATATATGAATATAAACAATCTCACTACCGGCTAGTCACCCTACCGTGACTCTAGCAATCTCTGCTCTCCTAGCAATCATATCTAACTATCGGGTTGCCCCCGCACTAGCTAGAGGCACAACATATCTAGTTATCGGGTTGCCCCCAAACTAACTAGAAGCACATTAACTTATTAACCGGGGATCCCCCGCATTAATAAGCTTCAACCAATTCTAGTATATAAACATATACATACTAGAAACATACCGGGGATCCCCCGAATTGCTCAAGATAACGGCAAGAGGGAATCGCCCAATCTACCGATACCTGCCTTACTCGCCGGACCTTCCTCCAGTTAGCAAGACTACTACCGTGGATGAGTCGATGGGAATCCACCCAACTGCCCCTCACTCCACACCTCATGACCGGGGATCCCCCGCATCATCACATCATCTCATTCTTACCATAACTCATCAGTTATTCCAATCAAAGCCTTCGACTATCACATCAGTCATCAACAAGTTAGTTATCTAATAATAACTATATATAACTAGTTCAACATAGTGTGAACGTACATGTATGGTCCCATGGACCCAATCATAAGCAATCTACACATACTTCTACATCTATGAACCCTAGGAGGTTCATATTCACTTATTTCATAATATACAATTCTTGTCTATCGACACCATAATACTTTTATCTCTTCGTGACCGTAATGCATAATTATTACCAGCCACATCATAATCATTTTCATATATATTCGTTCATTTCTTTTATTAGTAATTCTTACCAATAGGTACTCATTACTTATCTAATCATTTCTAATTGCTTTACTAATACATAATTATTAATAAAGACTCAATATACATTATATTACTCCATAACTTCATTATTATGGTTCCTTAGTAAAGATTTCATAATTACTTTAGCTTATCATATTTACTTCCAAATTCATCAATCATACTAGACTTATTCTAGTATCACATTACACCTACTTTCTTATCTTTTCAGTCACTATCTTTATCAAAACATTTATTAATAAAGACCCATAACATACCATATGTATTTTCGAAAACCATTTGCTATGTACCCAGTTTAAAAGTCTCATGTACTCACCTTAGCAATAAAGTGCTCCAACCGTATTCTTTACGTCAGTTTCCTTGCTTCACAATTCGGTCAACCTTCCAAGACCTCACGAAATGCCTAATACAATAATCACAAGATTATCAACATCACATTCTACTACCAATGTGTCCATCTATCTCTAGATAACACTTATTAACTCATTTCCCCCAATTATGGTGATTTACCAAACCCTAGGTTTAACCAACCCTTAAGATTCTTACAAATCATAATCATACACTTGTTTCCTTTGATAATATACCATCTAATAGGTGTATACATCACTTATATCACCATAACCCATAACCCAAAGAGCTAGGGTTTCAAACCCATACACCCAAATACATAGATCTTAAGCTACAAAGATCAAAGAGTGAAGATATACCTTTAATCTTCAACTAGGAGTGAAATCTACCAAAGATTTGTGGATGAATCACTCAAGAACTGCACTGGAGCTCGAAATATCGCCAAAGAGGTATCTAGGGTTTGAAAATAACACAAATGGCTGAAAACCCGATTTTAAAGCTGCACGACACAAGTTCACGACGCGAACAATAGTTCGCGTCGCTAAGTCTGCGTTTTTCCAAACTTCGCGATCGCTAAGCCATCGCGAATTACATCGCGACCAATGGCCCAGATCCCTGATCGGAGTTCCCGATCGTTAACCCTAGTTCGCGACGCGAACTTCCTAAGGCAGCAGGGCTGCACTTTTTCACCTTTGTCTCGACCCGGTTTCGCCCATAGCTTTCTCGTACGGTGTCCAAACGACACGAAACCAATTCCTACGTTCTTTAAACGATTTATCCTTATTTATCATATTTTTATACAATTTATTTATTTACAAATTTCGGGTCGTTACAACTATCTACCCCTTAATAGGATTCCGTCCTCGGAATCACTAAGAATTTCAACCCACATACAACCGAGCATTCCGCTCTCAATCCCTTGTGGTCACTACCATCAAACTTTCCTCATTCCTATTCCGTTATCATTACATCCAAACGTTCACTTAACTCCGTTAAGTCCGAACGGTCAAGACTCGAATTTTAAAACTCATAATACCCAAACGGGTCAAAATTTCACAATTTGACCACAACACTTTTAATCCTTCAATCAAACCCGATCATTTTATACACATAAAAATGACATGACCCGCTCATTAAAATCAACTAATTGACCAACACGAATGTCAAAGTCTAGCTTCGACCAAGTTGCCACATTCCAATATCGTCTAACCTTTGACTTAAGAACAAGGTCAACTATGCTTTAACAATTTCCCTTCTCGCTAAGGAACCCATAAATCCTTCTTTCCTTTTCATTTGGCCTTCAATTTATGATCCATCTACAATCATATACTCGATTCCCACATTCAATCTTGACAACACCCTAACGGGTCAAAGTTGTATAATCTGACTACAACTATTTCAACTATTCCATTAATCTTTTCACATACGTACAATCGGCACATTACGCCCTCGACATTCACTAACCGTTCATAACGAGAGTCAAAGCCCATCCTTGACCGAGTCAACTATTCACAATTTGACTAATCTTGACTTTTGCATAAAGTCAACCATACTTTTCCCAACTAACAAATTTCATACTCACGGGGCACCATTACTAATTTATCACTTTCGGGTTCCACTCATTATTGTCCCCTTAACAATTGTCCCCGTTTTTCCACACTTTCATTTTCTCTCCCAATTATCCGAGAGTCGTACATTCACATATGGTCACATCGACCTTTACCGATTCTTGACCAACATTTGGTCACTCAAACCATCACTTAGTTTTCTTTCAACTATCCCTGTGTCACATCAATCAATTTCATAACTCTTATTCTCAATTTCATACAAGTTTACCACATCTTGATTACCAAATAATAATTTGCTCACTAGGAGTTTCTCTTTCCTCCTATCCTATAAATCGTAGGCATCCCCTACACATACATGACTTAAATGCAACCCGCATTTCAACCAAATTCTCACTTATCGTACAGTCATAACCATACACATTAACCACATAGTTCTACATTCATCATATATACATAAACATATACACACACATATATACAGACACAACAATTCATAATTTGACTATTATATCATGATGATTGGAAAGTCTCCAATCCATCAAGACCCAAACTGTCACAGTGATTAGAACATCTCCAATCACAGGATGGAACCATTGGGATTCGCCCAACCGATTCCACCCCCAAACATCATAGGAGCCGGGGATCCCCCGAACTACCACATCATCTTTTCCTCATTCTATCGATTTTGGATACCATACTAGTATACCTCTTTTCTCATCACATAATCTCACTACTAGGTTACACATTCAACCGACTATTTACTCATCATGCAATTAGCACGTTTCCCATGATATCACATTATCATTTTCTATCATATCTAACATATTCCCCATTGGGCATACTACTTAACACGTTTCATATAACATCACCTTTTCATTATCATATTCCTTCAAAGGCCATCACATAATGCACAAGCCTCGTACCTCGCGGGTAACCAATAAAATTTCCGATTCCCATCTACCGTCTCATTCACACATTAATCACCCTTGAACGGTTCATTTCTCTATTGAACAACTTTCCAAATCCTTGTCACCACCGGGGTAACCATCAATCTATTCCTTCAATCATAGTCCACCGGTCAACCTGGTCATCTTGAGTCAACCCATCGACTCCGGTTCACATTTGTAACCCATGGCTCGGCACACATTGGCCCAACATTCCATACTCTCGTCTTCATACATCGCGATACTTGAAATACTTATTTTCCAACCGTAGTTTCACACTATCCCATGTCATATACCGTCATACCATTACTATGACATTTTATCAATCATTACCTACTTACCCTTGGTATCGAGTCCATGAACCCCGTCCCAAAACTTGTTATGGCTATATGCCAACTTTTATTCAACCACTTTCAACAATCAAAACTCGTCATTCCCAATACTTATTCTTTTCTACATATTTTCCATTTGCGAGTTCTAAGACATCACTACACCTTAGTCGTTCTTTCCTTTACCGTTCACGCATACTCATATTACATTATTTATCCGGATTCCCGCCGGACATCCAAATTCCATTTTCACAGTTTCTATTTCTAAAATTCCCATTCAAACTAACATTTCTTACTAAAACTTAACACTTCTTTGTGCTACTATCCTTTTGTTGAAACACATTCACCATCCTTATATCCTTATATCCTTACTACACGCGACAAACTTGTTTATAATCATTTCCATTGCATATTTCCATACGCATAACTAACCGGGAAGACTATTCCCAAAAAAAAAATTCCACATTGTACGACTCATCTCCAATTTCTATAAGCACCAATTCGTGCAACAACCAAACAATTAAGCCATAATCACTTAAGTCAATTTACCAAAAATTCTCCGAGATTGCATCATGAATTCCCCCTCTAGATTTCCTTCCGGGCAAACTTCCCCTTTTAACTCACTCGTGAGTTCCTTTCACAACATCTTGTACCGTGCTCTCTTTCCCAAAGTTTCATACAACACATTCCACCGTGTCAACACCTCACCCTTCAATAATGGTGACGATAAAGTCACCATGTCATTCTTCCTCGTTTTCTAATCTCTAGCACTTGCTAAATCTACCGAATCCACCACATCGTGACCTTCGGTTCAAAACTTCCGAATTACACAACAGTTTTACACGCTATGAAAGTCTTACACAACTACCTTTCATTTCTTCCGACTATGTTTTGCTACCTTTTATGTAGACACTTCCCACTACGGGATTTACCATTCGATTATTCTTCCTTCATATGGGTATTGGAATCATTCCACCTACCCTTATTCATTCAATTATCCAAATCCTGGTTCACATCTTCATTCTTAACCTTTCCCAACTTAGTGGAGCTCGTCCACCTTACCCATTCATTCCTTCGCCATACCAATGTATTTAACAAACAAGATTCAAACGGTCAGCTCGACCATCGAAAACAACACAATTAGATCAAATCGTGGCATCTCTCATAGGGGCCGACCCTATCATAATAATGCCCTACGGTTTCAAAAGACTCACATTTCATAATTCATAACAACTTCAATAGGTCCCCTAGGTTCAACCCTAAACTTAACATAAAGTCTCAAGGTCAACCTATCGATCTCAAGGAATCTTACATTCCTATTGCTACAGTCTAAGACTAGGATGGACATCCAACCTAATTCACTTAAACTATAGCTCTGATACCAAGTTGTAACACCCGTATTTTTAAAACATCGATTAAATCATTTAAAATACATTTTCCCAATATTCGACATATTGTCCAAAATACAGTTTAACAAAAACTTTAGAACCTATATCAGAGTTTACAAAAATACGGTGTCACCAAGTATATCAAAACCATAGGCAACGGGATCTACCTATTATCTCCCGAGCTAAACATCTCTAGGCCACTTCTAGTGCAACCTTCTATCACTTCAAACCTGTACCTGAGTACATAGCCACAAAACAAACGTAGTACGTGAGACAAAATAGTCTCGTGAGATACAAGGGTTTTAGACCCAAATAATAATAATCATAGTTTCATAAATATATAAACATATATATATGAATATAAACAATCTCACTACCGGCTAGTCACCCTACCGTGACTCTAGCAATCTCTGCTCTCCTAGCAATCATATCTAACTATCGGGTTGCCCCCGCACTAGCTAGAGGCACAACATATCTAGTTATCGGGTTGCCCCCAAACTAACTAGAAGCACATTAACTTATTAACCGGGGATCCCCCGCATTAATAAGCTTCAACCAATTCTAGTATATAAACATATACATACTAGAAACATACCGGGGATCCCCCGAATTGCTCAAGATAACGGCAAGAGGGAATCGCCCAATCTACCGATACCTGCCTTACTCGCCGGACCTTCCTCCAGTTAGCAAGACTACTACCGTGGATGAGTCGATGGGAATCCACCCAACTGCCCCTCACTCCACACCTCATGACCGGGGATCCCCCGCATCATCACATCATCTCATTCTTACCATAACTCATCAGTTATTCCAATCAAAGCCTTCGACTATCACATCAGTCATCAACAAGTTAGTTATCTAATAATAACTATATATAACTAGTTCAACATAGTGTGAACGTACATGTATGGTCCCATGGACCCAATCATAAGCAATCTACACATACTTCTACATCTATGAACCCTAGGAGGTTCATATTCACTTATTTCATAATATACAATTCTTGTCTATCGACACCATAATACTTTTATCTCTTCGTGACCGTAATGCATAATTATTACCAGCCACATCATAATCATTTTCATATATATTCGTTCATTTCTTTTATTAGTAATTCTTACCAATAGGTACTCATTACTTATCTAATCATTTCTAATTGCTTTACTAATACATAATTATTAATAAAGACTCAATATACATTATATTACTCCATAACTTCATTATTATGGTTCCTTAGTAAAGATTTCATAATTACTTTAGCTTATCATATTTACTTCCAAATTCATCAATCATACTAGACTTATTCTAGTATCACATTACACCTACTTTCTTATCTTTTCAGTCACTATCTTTATCAAAACATTTATTAATAAAGACCCATAACATACCATATGTATTTTCGAAAACCATTTGCTATGTACCCAGTTTAAAAGTCTCATGTACTCACCTTAGCAATAAAGTGCTCCAACCGTATTCTTTACGTCAGTTTCCTTGCTTCACAATTCGGTCAACCTTCCAAGACCTCACGAAATGCCTAATACAATAATCACAAGATTATCAACATCACATTCTACTACCAATGTGTCCATCTATCTCTAGATAACACTTATTAACTCATTTCCCCCAATTATGGTGATTTACCAAACCCTAGGTTTAACCAACCCTTAAGATTCTTACAAATCATAATCATACACTTGTTTCCTTTGATAATATACCATCTAATAGGTGTATACATCACTTATATCACCATAACCCATAACCCAAAGAGCTAGGGTTTCAAACCCATACACCCAAATACATAGATCTTAAGCTACAAAGATCAAAGAGTGAAGATATACCTTTAATCTTCAACTAGGAGTGAAATCTACCAAAGATTTGTGGATGAATCACTCAAGAACTGCACTGGAGCTCGAAATATCGCCAAAGAGGTATCTAGGGTTTGAAAATAACACAAATGGCTGAAAACCCGATTTTAAAGCTGCACGACACAAGTTCACGACGCGAACAATAGTTCGCGTCGCTAAGTCTGCGTTTTTCCAAACTTCGCGATCGCTAAGCCATCGCGAATTACATCGCGACCAATGGCCCAGATCCCTGATCGGAGTTCCCGATCGTTAACCCTAGTTCGCGACGCGAACTTCCTAAGGCAGCAGGGCTGCACTTTTTCACCTTTGTCTCGACCCGGTTTCGCCCATAGCTTTCTCGTACGGTGTCCAAACGACACGAAACCAATTCCTACGTTCTTTAAACGATTTATCCTTATTTATCATATTTTTATACAATTTATTTATTTACAAATTTCGGGTCGTTACATACATAATATACATAATATAATGAACATAATGAACATCAAATCGGATTTTTGACTGGAATTTTAACCAATGTGGACCATGATTTGAAGCTGGTCTATGAACAAAATAGATCGACTTCGCCGGAACCCTAGCATTCCGCCGACGCTGACTTTGTCGGGAAACAAGTGAAAAAACAACAAACCCTATAAACCACCACAGATCCGAAACCCTAGAAACCGAAAACGACGGAGAGAGACGAACGAGGGTTGTTGTTGCGAGATCTGCAGGTGCGAAAACTGCATCGCCTGAAACATGCGGTTGCAAGATCTGCTTTTGCGGTTAGGTTTGCAGATGAACCGTCACCGGAAATCTGCATCGTCGGAAAATACCGATTATTCCGTTAAAATTCGTAACTACTAATAAAATCAAATCAAAATTAACCATTGAACAACATACCCGACTGTTTGGTGAACAACTTCGCCGATACCCTAAATCTACCGCCAGCGCCGTCATCGCCGGAAAGCTCCAAATCCGTCGGTGAATAAGCATCAACATCTGAAACCCATCCGGTGTGTTTGAAGGTTCGAGTTGGTGCGGTTACGACGATAGTTGATGTCGGATATTTCCAGGTTCGTGCGGGGCGCTGATGGCGGCGTTGGTGAGGTCGGAAGCGGTGACCGGAGATATTTCATTTGAGCATTTTGCCGGCGGGAAAAGAGGAAGATTGCGAGAGAAAAGGCAAAATCCTCACACAAAAAACAAAAGCTGCCATGGATAGGTTATGGGGAGATAGAAGGTTAAATGATGGTGATGGAGAGAAACGTGAAAAAAACACACACAAAGTGTGTATTCAAATGGCATAATAATACGCTATTTAATTTTCATTAAAGATATACCATAATTAAATTCGGAACCTTTTACCATGATACCCTTCACCCGTTAACTTTCTATCCCTTTTTAACCACTTATTTACCACAATGACATACTTAATCTTAACCCTTGATTTCTTAATCTAATGATCAAAAAGTTGTTCTCGCAGTTCTCATAATTTTAATGGTTCTCGCATGAACCATTGTCTATATATATATATATATATATATATATATATATATATATATATATATATATATATATATATACTAGCTTCATAGCCCGCCCGATTGGGCGGGCATGCTTCAAGATTTATATTATAGAATATTACTAACAAATAATAACAATTTTAAAAATGACATAATAATCGATAGCTGTAATGATGAGTTTGTACAAAATTTGATACATGAACAGATGTTACATAAAATTTACAGACGAAATAAGACTTCTTTGTAAACGACATTTGCTGTTGAATTAGTGTAATTGTCATCTGTGTCACAACAAATGACCTTCAATCCGTTCTTGTTCTTAAAACTGGCCATGTGAGAATACCGGTTTTTGCAGAAACAAACCAACTTGAGACAACGTCTGACCTTTTGATTTCATGCAATCTTTTGTATATATAGCCGAATAATGATTAATTCTAATAAAATCAATACTATTTTTCATAAACTCCTTTTCCTCTTCAGAAAATCATGGTAATTTATTACCAAGTATTTCACGCATTTCTTGCGAGTAATCCCCAAATATCATTGCATCAAATGTCCTGTTAGAATCAAAAGATTGCAACTTTTTCATTCTTTTCGATAAACCCATTAAAAATTAACCAACTTTTGTCTCATTTTTTGAGTTTAGGGTTTAGGCTTTTCGATAATTAACCGCTTAAAGCGAAAAAACTGAAATTTGGTTACTTTAAATTAAAAAATTTGAAATTTTGACCCATTTTTTTGTGTAAAATAAGTTGGTTACTGGAAAAAAAATTTAAGTTGGTTATCTTTTTATACAAATAATATAAAAAATATTACCAGCCACGTAATATATCGTGATACAGTTACTTCTGATATGAAAACTGCTATCAAGTCAGTTGTTGCAAAATTGCTTCCAATTCTTCTTTCCAGACCATTGGAATCTGATTTTAAAATTATTGATGCTGATGGTACATAATTTGTGATCAAAATTTAATCTTTTTATTTGTTTAAACTAATTTTGCATTTTTTTTTAATTTTTTATATAATATTATTTGTTGGTGCAGGTGGAGGCTCATCACTTGCTAGTAAATTAAGAAGTTTGTCTTCTGAAAGCTTTGTTCAGCTTCTTGGTACTATTCTCAAGATTGTACAGGTAATGTATACCTTATTGATTTCATTGTAAAATGACTATTATACCCTCAGAAGTAAGTCTTAGTGGTAATGATGATGCCATAAAATGAAAGAATGCAGGCACACTTACTTCGAGCTGCAGAAGTTAAAAAAGCAATTGAATGGATAATGTCGAATCTTGATGGTCATTATGCTGCTGATTCAGTTGCTGCTGCAATTGCTCATGGTGCTATAACTGCAGAAATGGATTCAGTCAATGAAAGTCAAACAAATTTCTGCAAAATGTACAAAATCGTCCCTGCGAAAACGGCGTTGTTAACATCAACAAAATGAGTAATTAAAGATGAGTTTGTTTTGAGGGTAAAACGGTCTTTTTAAATCATACTGCATTTGTGGGTCGAGCCATGACCCGTATTTCTCTTCAAGTTCTTGAGGGAAATCTTCATGGTGAATCGTTACAAATGGCTCGATTCCTGTATAAACCCATCTTGTTATTCAAGATTTGACTTTTCGTTATTATGACTAAAAGTCAAAATGCATCAAGATTCACCTTTTAGTAAAAGATTATCAATGATCTTGTTGTAGAACATGATTCCCAACGGATTAACATCACCAAATCTCCCCCCTAAAAAAGTTATCACAAATTCAACGAATATTTAAAAAACAAAGAACAAATGTCAAAGAACAACAATATACTTTGCATTGTGGTCTGTTTTGCTAATTATAACGTTTTTATATATTCATTTTGGATATCACAAGTTTCTGAATGGCTATAATTACCATATGCATTTTCAAAACTAATAATTAGCAAAATTCAATAAAAAAGCTATAATTACTTAAAAGTAATTATGATGAATTTGGGAAGTTTACTTGGAAGGATTCGAGTCCAAGAAATTGAAAATCGGCTTTTAATCCAAGAGAATGCATCATTTCAATGTCTTCCTGCAAAGCAAAATCAAATAAGAAATAAAAAAGTTTTTATTTATTTATTTATATATTTATTAATTTATTTGGGTTAGCAAGTAAATAAAAGACTGTTACCATGAACATATGATAATGATCATTTGCAATTTCTCCATTCTCATCGTTTTCTCCACACCCTAATAACAATGTTAAATGAATTTTGATTATTTTAATACTAATTAACTTACAAATTAATAAATAACGAATTAACATAACAATTAAAAACAACACTAAACTTTTGTATGACAATTAACATCCCAATTGCTGAGAGACTTGCCATCTTCAAGTATTGTAAATGCATTTTTTAGGGTTAAATAAATTTCAAAAAAGTAAAGAAAAAAAAACAGGGAAAAAGTCAAAGATTACTACTTGATAAGCAGAAGTAGCTGCTCTGAATAAAAACCCGGGTGGAAAGTCGGATCTTTTTATTGGGTTTTCTTGTTTGAAGCTTGATTCAATGCCATTAATGGAAGCTTCAAGAATTGAAGAACAACAAATAAGAACGACAAAAAGGAGATAAATTTGTAGTGGATTTACTCCAAATTGCATTTTCAAATTGCTCAGATGAGTTTATAATTTACTGTTTTAGTATTCCAATAACTAAATAAAGTTTTGAAACCAAATAGCATACTATTAGCAAGATTTTAGCACATTTTTGAAACCAAATACAGTAATGAAATTCAAATTGGCAAGATTTTTGGTGGGACTAAACATCCACAACATCTATAGGTTTACAATTTTGTGATTTTTTGAATCTGAGCATTGTAGCCTTAATTTTCGATCACTACTAATTGAATTATTATGGATAAATTCAATTGTGGATACTAATTTCTAATGCTAATCTTAAAATTAATCAATTGGTAACAACTAATCGAAGGAAATAGCTCTTGACCCACTGATATTGAAACAAAAAATTAAAAACTGGCTGTATTGAAATCGAAATTACCTAAGAAAACAGGGACATCGTGTGAGTAAAAATCTTCAGACGGGTTCGACGAGTGATTTGCAAGAAGACTTCAGATGGGATCGGCGAGGGAGGCCGGCAGATGGTTGCGGCGAGATTTGTGACGTTAGGGTTCCGAGAGTGTTATGCTAGAGTGTTATGCTGAGAGATTTGTGACGTTAGGTTCTGAGATTTGCTGCTGATGGTTGCATGCAAATTGATGGCCAACCACTGAATTACATGTGACATTATCATCCAATTAAAAGGCTTCAAATGTGTGAGGTGTCAAAACTCAATCATGTGTAGCTCCATATACAGGGGAAGATATATATATATATATATATATATATATATATATATATATATATATATATATATATATATATATATATATATATATATATAAGTGAGATCGAGTGATAACTCTTTTTTGGGTGAAGACTGTGAGGACAAATCTAAGCCTTTAATGCATAAAAATTAATGGCTAGGATTTAATGTGAAAAAGATAAACAATGGTTGAAGTTTTTGGAGGTTTTGTGTAAAGTTTACCAAAATAATGGGGGAAAAAAATTTAGAGGGTTAAAATAGTTATTTGCAAACACTTTCTCTCTCCTAGTGCCACATGTCAAGCCTTGATTTGATAGGTTTTTTTTACCCCCAATTTGTTTTTCGGCCATAACTTTTTTTTCTTTGTAAAAAAAAAACTAAAAATGCTATAGTTCTAAAAATTAAAGTATCTACAAAATGAGTATAGTCATGAAAATTTGAAAAAAAAAACTCGGATCCGGATCCGTTGAGGACTCTAAAAAAACTCAAAAAATGATCCAAAACAATTTTTTTTCAAAAAATTTCTTTTTTAAACATTAAAATCGCAGCATATAAGATCCAAAAAAAATAAAAAATTGTAAAAAATGATCAAAAAAAAATACGGATCATAATAATGATCCACAAAAAAATATGGATCATTGTTTTCATCCGCAAAAAAAAAATGGATCATAATTTTTTTTTTAATTTTTTTTTTGTCAAATGTAGTAATAATCATGTGTGGTTATATATATTTTTTTCAGAATTTTTTGGAATGTTTTTGAGGTGTCCTCGCGAGTCCTTACCGTTTTTTGAGTCCTCACAGGATCCCACTTCTATATATATATATATATATATATATATACTAGCTTCATAGCCCGCCCGACTGGGCGGGCATGCTTCAAGATATATATTTTAGAAAAATACCAACAAATATTAATAATTTTAAAATTGATATAAGAATCGATAGATGTAATGATAAGTTTGTACAAAATTTGATACATGAACAAATGTTACATAAAATTTATAGACGATATAAGACTTCTTTGTAAACGACTTTTGTAACCTCTTTAACTGAACTATCCTTTGAATACACCATCTCCCAGACCTGGTCAAATAAAGTCAACCTTAATATATTCAATACATACTACGTAACATTAAAACTAAAATACCTGCATAATAAGTAAGTTATTTGAGCATGTTACCTTAACATCATCAGTGAAAGCAGCTGCAACAATAAACCGCCCATTTGGAGATACAGTAGCCATATTGTTCTTGAGCTGATTTGTGTCCACATTTCCCAACATTTTTCCAGATTTTCCATGCCAAAGTTTAATATCAGTTCCTGCAAAACACATGAAAATAAATCAAATTTTGGAAATAAGAAGTATTGTCTACATTTTTCCCAATTTAATTAAGGCAAAAGAATATACCCTCTGAACTTGATGCAATTATTGTGCTACCCTCTGAATATACTTTTTATCATGAACGCTACGTTGCTCCCATTTAATTTCAGGCTTAAAATGCTGCCTATTTTCACCACCTTTTGGGTTGTCTTCACCAAACATGTATAAATTAGCTCCCATCAGATTTTGAGAAGCCACAAAAAACTGAAGAAGCATCATCAACAAATGCAACTGCAGTTGGACGCCCTCCAGCTGGCAAGTTAATTCTCATAAACCTATATTTTCATACCAAATCGATCAAAATTAAAATGATGTGTGCCAAATTCATTTGATACAAATTCTTACTTGAAGCTTTTGCTTGTAGCATCATCCAACTTGAATACCCTGACTACACCATCATCACAAGTTGCATATATGCACAAGAAATATATTAATCAGTACAAACGCATTAACCCAATAATTCGGCTAATACTAATGATTACATGATTAGTGGAGCTACATTATAAATGTAGAGTTAAAGTACTTGCGATGGAAATTACCAGTTGCCATCGGAGAGAAATTATGATGCGTAAAACCCCTAAATGTGCAGAAAATTAAATATTAATCGATCGTACGTCTAGTATAAATAAAAGGGCCATAATTGGAGGAGAAGCATAACCGAGTCCTTGAACAATGGCATCTAAGGATGGCGAGTAGCCACCCGTGCTATCGATTCTAGTTGTTGAGCATATGAAATTACCTGCTAACGCCATTGCACCATAGATGCCTATATTTATAAAGAAAATAGATTAAAAAAAGCTGCAATATTAACACTCAATTTTGTGAAATAATATGTCATAATTCTGATTACTGTTACCTTTGTAGGCTAAACATGAAGAATTTCGTTCATTTTGTAAAACTAAATATCAAATTTTGATTTTTAAAAACTCACAATAATCGTTTTAAAAAGGCAGATCCAAACATCACTCGTATAAAAAGGAAATTTTCAGAAAGTATCTTAGACCACTTTAATCTTTTATACCAAAAAATTAAATATCATACTTTACCAAAAGCAAGAAAAAAAATGACTTTTAACATTTTCCAAAAAGGAAGATGGAATCAGGAAATAGTTAATTTTAACAATTGCTAGTAGATTTCCAAACATAGTTTTAGCCTAAATCAAACTTTTAAGTCTCCCTAGTTGCATATTCACATAAACCCTGCATTTTTATTCAAATTACAAACAAACAAGTGTATATAGTATACTCTTATATTCGCATTATGTGATGTTTATTAAGCAAATTAAAATCCAAAAGATCAAAACCCCATTCTTAACCACCATTTACTCAACAGCACACACAGAGACAATTCAATTTTCTTAAATTTAGTAACAATAAAATTAAGAAAAAACTAGCCAATTCCATAGATGAGTCTAATAACAGCCCCAATTTTATCCAAACAGGGAATTCGCAGCTGGAAAGCTCTGATTAAATGTAGTTACTTCCATCGTAGAGCTCGAGTACATTCCACCACCACCGGCGGCAGTAACGCCGGTCGTTCTTTCTCTGGCGTCAATCCCATCACCACCATTTTTCTCCACCGTAGCTCTCACCGTCGCTCTCGCTGCCTTTTTTAGGGTAACGTTTCTCCGATTGGGGTATTTAATTGTGTTTAATTTTGAGAATGAATCTTATAAAAGGTTTCCTTTGACAGGCTGTGATGTGGAATTTGAATTGATTTCCTCCCCATGAATTTCGGATATTATTAAGTGCTGGGAACGATGGCTTAGGTAGAGTGTGAGGAATCAGTTGACCAATCCTGGAATTACACCTGGATTAAAGGACCAATCAGAATCATGCAAAGTGATGAGGTGTCAAAACTAAATCGGGTCTACCTGCATATATAGGGGAAGACACACACACACACACACACACACACACACACACATATATATATATATATATATATATATATATATATATATATATATATATATATATATATATATATATATATATATATATATATATATGGGAGGGTTCCTTTGAGAATTGAAAAAATCGTAAGAATGTGAGAATTGGTGTAATTATCGATGATTACCCTATATGTATTCATAGGGTTCATCGATGATTAAACAGAGCACATGTACCCCTTCACGCCGCGCGACGATTTTTGCCGGGCCGTGTGCCCCAAATCCACCCAAATCAGTGGCTGAGATCTATTCTCACATTCTCACCCAATATATTAGTTCTCAAAGGAACTCATTCCTATATATATATATATATATATATATATATATATATATAAATATATATATATATATATATATATATATATATATATATATATATATATATATATATATATATATATATATATATATATATAGGGTCGGATTCAGCGCATAACCGTTTTAAGGTGCAGAACCGCAGAACCATTTTTAGACCAATCAAAAAGCAGGAATTTTTATTTATTATTTTTATTTTATAATAAATGGTGGAGGGCATTTTTGACTTTTTTACAAAATCATTTAATAGGGAAACTGTATTTGAGATTTACTCCTTCCTAAAATTAAGGAAAGTTTGTTTCAATAATATTTATCACCCAATATTCAAATCAATATGTTTTTTAATTTCTAATTAGCATTAAAAACAACGACATATCTTGTAACTTAATTCTCGAAAATTCTAGAAAACCACCATTGAAGAAGATGGTTAACGAATATGAAGAAGCAAGTAATTCAGCAATACCAGAAAGCTCAAACAGATTCGAAATCCATGAAAGTTCATACGAACAAAGAAGACGAGCGACATACTGTAGCAGATTTGGTAGATGATTTTGATGAAGATCTGGGTAATTTATTTATTTTTTTGCTGAGATTACCGTCTTAAAAAATGTACGATATGAATGTTCGATAAAACATTGAATGTTCCATACATGAATGTTCGGTACATTGAATGTATGCCAAATGTATGTTTAAAAGACGTTTGGATTGAATGTGTGTATGTTGTGATTGTATTAAAAGGCATAGAATGTTCCAAACATGTATGTTTATAAACCGGTTGAATAGTATGTGTGTATGTTAAAACATCGAATGTTACAATCATGAATGTTTGATACATACAAATAAATCTAGCTTTGTTGGAATGCTATCCACATTAAACCCAAGAAATCCAATAAAACTCATTCTGTCTAAGTAACACTTCTGATTGGGATGTAAGTTGCTTGATCATGACTGCACATAATGTCTTCGGGCTAGACCGTGTCTACAACACCTGAATTATTTCACCTCCACCGCTAACTGGAAGTTCAGATTGCATAGACGATTCACCAACTTTATTTTTCCCTTTCCGCTTGACATTGTTGTTATCTTCTTCCAAATCTAAAGAAAAGAAATACACACATTAAATATAGTTTACTATAAATAAATAACACAAAAAACATAATACCAATTGTTTCAGTTGGTTTCACCCTCTCACTTTCATTGTAGTTTACTACTGTTGACTTCTTTCTCCCACTTCTCCTAACACCTGTAAACATAAGTTGATACAACGTCATGCTTATTTTAAACTCAAAAAACAAAACAAATCTACAACATTCTTCGGTCGTTATACATTATCATGTTTTTTTTATTCAACCTCAAATGCATGACGATCTATGTTTAAAAAAGAAGATTTTTAAAACAAGATTTGTTTAAAAATCTTGGATTTTTAAAATCTTGAATTTGGTCTTGGAAGTTGAAACTAATCCAAGAAGAAGACGGCACACAGCATCAAATATTTTTTTGACTTATTAAACCAAACATTTTCTCAAATACAAAAACCTATCAAGAAAAAAAAAATATCGACACGATAAGCCATCACAAAATCAATCAATAAAATCCAAATAGTTAGCAGAAATTAAGTAAAAAACTTATATCTCAAGAAATGGCCTTTTATTGGTGAAGATTCAGAAACATCATCGGTTGAAACAGTTTTATCATGATGACTAATGAGAACATAGGGCGAAAGTTCGCAACCCACAATCAGAATATCAGACGGAAGATGCACTCTCAGCACGCTCAGCATGCTCTTAATCACCACCAAAAGAACAAAAACTACTAACTTCAACAGATCATAACCCTAATTTAATAAATAATGAAGATGAAAGTAAAATTATATTGACTTCTTTGTAGCTAACCTCAAACATATGCCACTATCAAAGGTTCAATTTCTCCGGCGGCATATGTCGTAGACTACAGCTTCTATGTTTGATCGTTCTCCGGCCACTAGATCTGAAGTGGTAGTGATGCTGACTTTTCTCCGGTATAAATCTCATGATCGCCTGATCGATCGAGAGATAGAGAAGAAGGAATGAGACGGCTAGGGTTGAGGAAACAGAGAAGAGGCATGACCATATGAGATAAAGTGGGCATGACAGAGAGATTATGAATGAGATAAATGGGGGGACAGTTATTAAGGGTTTTATTTTGGCAAATACCCATTTTATCCTTTTATTTATTTTAAAACTAAAAAAATAAAATGTTTTATTTACAAAAATGCCACAATTAATCTTGACCATTAACTTCAAAATCTAATGGTCTAAGATTGAGTTCTGCGGTTCTGTAGCTTAAATGAGTTCTGCGTTGAATTGTACACTATATATATATATGTATATATATGTATATATGTATATATATATATATATATATATATATATATACATACATATATATATAGTGAAGGATTATATTGAGAACCCTGATTTTAAAAAGAACTTTGAGAACCCTGATTAAACAATCACAAATTAGCATGATTTTTTCATTTATTTTATATAATTAATTTCTGTAGGGGCAATTTAGGCAATTAACTTTTGAATCAGTTTTATCTATATTAGGCGGTTATTTAAAGTATCCCTACAATCATGGATCTGATAATATCGAATTGACTATTGCTTTGTAATCGAATCACACGTGCATATCATCTTCTACCCTAATTTTGTTCGTTATTTTTCTGCCGAGCTTTACACAGATGCATTGTTGAAGACGAGCGTATTTTTCATCAAAATTAATAATCTGCCAGTCTTATTATCATACGTAATGGTTACAGGAGAAGAGATATGTTCATCAAGTAATGTTTCAATCGATGATGAACTTGTAGATGTACCTATGCACGAAGTCGAAAACAATGTCATGGAATTTATGATGCAACAACAGCCGGATGCAGAAAATTCTATTGATGCAGGTATTTTTGTTTAGCTGATTTAATGTTTTTTCGTGTTTTTTTGTAATTTTTTTTTACAAATTGGCTAAAAACCATATGTAGCCACATTTGTTAAAATATATTTCTAAAAATCCTATTTAGTTTCGTTCGTTTAATTGTTTACTTTTAAAAAACAACATGTATGTTTTATGTTTGCATATTTTGTGTGTATTGCATATGTGTTTCTGCGTAATATGTTTAATTATTTTATGATGTCGCAGATAAATCTTCAGATGATTCGGATTCTAGTGTTGATGATATTTTAAATACTCCAAAAGGGTTAAAAATTGGGTACCAAGAGTAGCTGAAATTGCTAAACCCAAAATTGGCACAATATTTGAATCTTTTGAGGATGCTTTTAAAATGTACAAAGCATACGCTGATGAAGCCACGTTTAACGTAAGAAAGTCGAGTATTAAACGACACAAAGGTGTTATAACTCATAGGTATGTTTTGTGTAATGGAGCTGGGAAAATTAGAACTAAATTTGATGTGAATTCGTTGAAAGTTGTGAATGATGATGCAAATATCGATAAATAAACTGAATCTAAGAAAAAACGGAGAACAACTTTGAATGTTACTGGTTGTCTTGCCAAGGTATGTTTTTGAGCTATTCCCGGTTCAGACTCATTTATTGTTAATTCTTTTGTTGAGCATCACAATCACTCACTAATTGATGTGAGTAATATGGATTTGTCGCGGGCTCGGAGAAAGCTAAAATTTAGCGACTATGTTTTTATTCATCGTGCATCAATATCTAACATGGGTGCCATAAAAGCACATCGTCTAAAAGTTGCTCTGACGGGAGGTTATCATAGAGTTCGTGGGACTCCAAGGGATTGGAGGAATGTTAGGCGGGCCGTGAATTTATTTATTGGAGACCGGGACTCACAAATGCTAATAGATAACATGTTGGATAGGAAAAAACATGTTCCTAGATTTGATTTTGAATATTGTGTTAAGAATGATGTACTTGTAAGCATGTTTTGGTCTGATGAGACTATGAAAGCAAACTATGATGTATTTGGTGATGTATTGTCATTTGACGCTACTTTCCAGACAAATAAGTAAGTTAAATTTATGTCTTCATAACTTTATATATATCAAATTTATTTTTTTGTACGGTATAACAGGTATGATTTTTTTTATACCATTCACCAGTATTGATCATAACCGGAAGTGTGTTACATTTGCCGCTGCCCTTCTGTCTGATGAAACATACGACTCTTACTGTTGGTTGTTAGAGGCTTTCATAAAAGTGAACAACAAATCTCCACCGTTGGTCCTTACCGATCAAGATCCTGCTATTCGGAAGGCTATATTGAAGTCACACCCTGAATCCCGACATCGATTGTGTATGTGGCACATCATGCATAAACTACCTGCGAAAGTAAATGTATTCGTTATTCCATTGCATATATGTGTTTTAAAAAAAAATAGAATTATTAACGAGTTGATCATATATGTTCTAATTATCTATATTTATTTTATTTGTATTAGGTTTTATCAGTGTTAGACACAGATTCACTCTTCAGGAAGGACTTTCATAAGCTTATATGGAATGTTTATATCGAGCAGGATGTTTTTGAAGAAAGATGGGCGGATCTTATTGGTCGATATAAGTTACATAACACTAAATGGTTAACGGACATGTATGCAATCCATGATAGGTGGATTCCAGCTTATTTTAAAGACGTTCCAATGTGTGGGTTAATGAAAACTACTTCTCGGTCTGAAAGCTCGAATGCTTTTTTCCAACGTTTTTCTCACCACGATAACACGTTTGTTCAATTTATGTTGTGTTTTGAAGCTGCTATGGACAAACAACGATATGATCAACGTCGTGAGGATAACGATTATAGTGGAGCAACACCTTCATTGAAGACAAATGTACCAATTGAGCAACATGCAATTGAAGTATATTCTCTGTCAATATTTTGGTTAGTGCAAGAAGAAATTAGCAAAGGGTTGGTTTCATGTAAAAGCAGTATCCCTGACGTCGTTGAAGGCGTTCAGAATTGTGTAGTTATCCAGAAGGACGAGCATCATAAAACAGTTGTGACAACAAAGGTAAGGTTTTTTTTCCCAATTTTATACATGTTTTTCGCATTGTTTAATCCAAAAAACATATATGTTTTCAGTCGCTAATAATTGCATTTACGTTTCAGGTTATGTTTAACAAAACCAATGGTCATGTGACATGTTCGTGTGGACATTTTTCTCGATATGGTTATCTATGTCGGCACATTTTTTGTGTGCTTATAGATAACGATGTCGATAAAATCCCACTTGCTTATATTAATCGAAGATGGCGGAAAAACCCACTTCCTGTTCATTTGATAGAAGAAAGACACGGGTATGGGCCTAACATTGAGAAAACGGAAAAAATAAATATCGACATGAATGTGCTGATTGAGGATTGTGAAAACATAATTGGCAATAATGTTGCCAAGTTAACTGAGTTTTTCGAAGCTTTGAGTATAATGAAAACAAAACTCGAGGCTGAGATGTCAACACCCGATGGACGAAACGAAGAAGAACAATATGCTGAATTATTAGGTGTCAAAGAACCTGAACCAGTAAAGTTTAAAGATCCTCCGAAATCAAGTACTAAGGGTTCTAAAAGGTTAAAGAGTGCTGCTGAAATCGCCATAAACAAATCTAAAAACAGGACATCACGCAATCGTCCTTTTAAATCTCGTGGTTGTAAGAATTGTGGTCAGTTAGGTCACAACGTACGAACTTGCAAGAATCCCAAACGCATTATTGTTGACCATAAGGAAAATGATGTTGAAGAAGTCCAAGTTCGCCGACGACCCCATGTTGGTGGAAATAACCTTGTGGATGAAGACACTGATGATGATCCTTCCGACGAGTCTTAAAGTGATGGTGAATGGGTTTCGGATGACGAATGAACATTGCTGCATTTTTGAATTATTACATGTTTCATTATAATTTGTATTTGAGATTTGGATATTTTTTATTTTTCATACTTCCAGAAACTAGTACTTTTTTTTTGTCTTTGATCAACTTGATATGCATTCATCAATTTTAGGAACATAAATGTTACTTTTAAAAATAATCGTTTATTGTTCTTAGTTACTATTTGTTTCACATACATGCAACATAAAGTGTTGCTGATAATTAAATAGGTTTACATATTATGGTTACTTAGTCTTTTGTGTAACATAGATGCAACACTACGTTATAACATTTATTGCCAATTAAAACACTAATACATGCAAGTTACATGTATTAGTGATATCCAACTAAATTTATACTAGTAGACAAACATTCAAAATATCATATAGCAAAAAACAAGTAGTCCATAAAACCATTCAAAACGACCTTACATATATGTTTGTAGCAAAAAAACCACACCAAGGAAAACCTAAAAACCAAATACGTCCATACTCTAACCAAAAAACAAACCAAGTTTGACTAAACATAATTCTAAACAAACAGAAAAACCATAATACTTTAGACCAAAGCATCCAATCCTTGTCTTATCTCATTCCTTTTAATGTTGCTCTCGGAAAGAAGTATCTTTGCTGCATATCTTGTTTTTAATATTTTCATTTGCTTATGATGCTTTAAAATGTCACCTTCTAGCCCGCAATCCCATTTATTTATATCTTGTCCAAAGTAAGATTCCATCCACCGCATAACCAATACACCAAATGTGTCCTTGTACCTGCTGCTTTGACACTTAAAGTCACTAATTATCAGCTCTGATTTCTCAAATGAATCTTCCTTCTCATGATGAATGTATGCTGCATACCGGCTGAATATTTTTTTCTGCACACACATGTTGGTTACTTAGTATTTTAAAATATTTTTAACATTTTTATTAATCTGATAATTACTATTTTAACCAACTTACTACTAATTGTGCGACAGGTATATAACATCTCTTTTTAGATTTCATCAATTTTACATTTGAGTCATCATTTTTGTATGTTTGATGATCCATCATGACCGCCCTTCCCGATCGCAAGTCAAACACAATTAGAAATTGTTGTTTTTTGTAGTCAACAGGTATAAAAATCTGCAATTTGCAGTGTTCAAAATATATTTATATTATTGAACACATATGTGCAACTATAATATTACATATATGTAACACATTAGAGTTTTTACATACCAGTTGGGGGTTTTGGGCACGTGTGTATAAGTTGTAGTTATCGTAGAATTCTTCCATATACCGTAAAAACATTTTTAGTTGATCATCTTCACTTTTAGAAAAGATGTCACTCTCGTCCTGTGACAAACGATAATCAAATTAATTGTTGCAACACATTACCATTTACAAACAACATATTACATATTTGTTATCCCGTACCATTTCCATTGGGTGTAGGAAAAGTCGCATCACTGATTCCTTACTTCTGAACATCTCCATATGATTGAGCACGATACTCCAACTTCCGAGCACACCACTTTCTGTATATCCCTCAAGTAAGCTATTAATTTCAGTTACCATCAAGAAGTATCCACATGTCGCGACAAACACTTTTTTGCTGTACAATAATTTTAGTTCAAATACGAAAAAAGTTATGCATATATGTAAAACATAATTATTGTAGTAAATTATTTGTAACACTTACTTTTCGCATTAGATTTAGTTCGAAATCGTTTTCCTCTGTTCATAACACCTACATCTTCCTTCTCTTCTGGATATATCACTTGAATGGGCACCGGTGTCATTGGCTTTTCTTTTACATTTGATGATCCCGTAACTTTATTCCCCGGTGGCATATCAAATTCTTGCGTCAAACCAAGGCTAAAGCTTGGCATACTATCGTCCGCAAACATTTTGTTTCTTTTGTTTCTTGCACTGGTGTTTTCAGCTTCTGTAGTTGCTTACACAAGAGCTGCTTAAGTCATAGCACCGGGAAAATCAGGATCATACAACGGCTCAGTCGTCGATGTTTTTTGTTTCATTCCTTCCATAGCACTCATCTGTTTTTGTTCAATATCTAGCATTATTTGATCGAAAGCATTTTGTGTACATTCACCGGGTTTGGCATAACCGTCCATGGGTTCATCAGCTTTTCGTTTTCCCTTGTCGACCTTTTTTGCATCAATATTTGTTTGTGGAACGTTACTGATGTTTTCATTTCTAACAAACACTGGGTTTGGAGCACTTATGTTATCTTCAACATTTGCGTCTTTACTGAAACTTTCTGGTACAAAACTTTCAAACACCATGTTTTCTATCCCTTCTACAACTGTTTCTTCGTCCACACAAGGTGTCGGAACATTAACCGGCAATCCAAAACCATCTGCCTCAGTTGTTTTTTTAGAGTTACTTGGACCGGCGCTGTCAGTTTTACACGTCACTTTGTTGTTAATCAAATCAACATAATTTTCGATTAGCTGATTCAGTCTAGGGTTTCTAGGAAATTTGTTAATTGAGCATTCCATTGTTCATTTGAACATATCCATCTCGATACCAATATTTTTTAGTTGGTATTTTAAAAGCCATTCGCACCCCTGCATAAACAATAAACGAATATTACCATACAAATGTATATTAAGTGTAATACATATATGTACTTTAAATAGAAAAAATTACATAATACTTACATCCACATCTTCCGGTACAGTAAATAAATCTCCGTGATTAGATTTCATTATAATTTCTCCTCTCCCAAACCCCCATTATTTAACTCCTCGGTTTCCCCTTCACTCAATAGTTCCCAAGACCAAGCTGATGATGCTGGTCTTTTACCCCAATTTTAACTTCCGGGCATTTGGGTTTTTCCACATACAAAAGCTGTTAACATGTAAAACATCATACGTATTAGCATCGAACACAAATGTTTGTGAGTTTTATAATTCAGAAACATATATGTTACACAATGACTAAATGCAATACTAACTTACCGTAAGGTATGTTAGTGGCCCCCTGAAAAACCTGTTAGGCTTCCCCTTCTCCCATCCATCCTTGCATGTTTTAAGTGACTCCCATATGTACCTACACCAGTTTATTTCAGAAAAATTTGTCGACGGTGTCAGGTAATCCAGAATCGTAAGGTCACAAATTCCCTTCATATTGATTCTTCCCATGATTGAGCAAAATAAAACAATGAAATTTAGTTTAAAATTTAAATCAATTCTAGTAGATTTCCTAATTCTAATTTTGACTTCTGTCGGTGTAATATCTTTACACTCCTTGTACTGATTCAGCCAATTTTTGATCATTTCCTCATTTTTTTCGATCTTCATGTCGCTAATGCTTAATCCTGTGTTTTTAAGACCAAACATCTCAGATATGGATCCTTTTGATACGTTTATTCTACCTGTTTCTGTTCTGATTTCATATTTATATGGTTTGAATTTATCCACAACGTATAGGGACAACTTTGTTGGTATACCGTCCACCCTGAAATCCAGTAGTTCACCAAAACCCATGTTTTCCAGACAAGCTTTCTGTGTTGCATTTAGATGAGATAGCACCACATGTAGAAGTTTCCTTGGATTAGCCGGTTATTACCGAAGATTTATACAAGACTTCTCGAGAATCACGATTCCACTCACGAAGTTAACGAGAAAAAGTGAGAAGTTTGTGTGGGAGAAGAAGCAAGAAGAGGCGTTTAAATTGTTGAAGGAAAAGTTATGTAACGCGCCGATTCTTACATTACCGGATGGTACGGAAGATTTTGTAGTTTATAGTGATGCTTCGAATCAAGGGCTCAGTTGTGTGTTGATGCATAGAGGTAAAGTGATCGCGTATGCTTCACGACAATTGAATAATGCGGAATTGAGGAACACGACACACGACTTGGAGTTGGCGGCGATTATATTTGCCTTGAAGTTGTGGAGACATTATTTGTATGGTACTCTGTGTACGTTGTACACGGATCATAAAAGTTTACAATACGTGTTTACTCAAAAGGATCTTAATATGCGACAAAGAAGATGGATCGAGTTGATCGCCGACTATGATTGTGAGATTGTGTACCATGCGGGAAAGGCTAATGTGGTAGCCGACGCCTTGAGCCGAAAAGTTTATGAGAACCCGAACCGAGGAATATTAACACGTATAGAAGTCGTCTCAAGTATTATCGAAAGAATCAAGAATGTCCAACGAGAGATTATGGGGAAAGACGAGTTAAGACAAGAACGATTAGGTAAGAACCAACATTTTCTCGAGAATACACAAGGGTTGAAGACCGTAGGCGGTCGTATTTGGGTTCCTAAGTTCGGTGGTATCCGAAAACAATTGTTGAATGACGTGCACAAATCAAAATATTCGATTCACTCGGGAAGTACAAAGACGTACCAAGATATGAAATGGGTTTATTGGTGGCCCGGAATGAAGGCGAGAGTGGCCAAGTACATCTCGAAGTGTGCCACGTGTGCACAAGTAAAAGCCGAGCATCAAGTACCGTATGGGGTAACTCAATCATTGATAGTAGCGGCCGGGAAATGGGAAGATATAACTATGGATTTAATAGTAGGCTTACTGAAGACGAGTAAGGGTCACGATGTCATTTGGGTCATAGTTGACCGGTTGACCAAGAGTGCGTTATTTTTAGCCATTCGGGAAACGTTGCCTCTTGAGAAATTGGCTAAGTTGTATGTTGATGAGGTGGTTCGACTCCACGGGGTTCCGTTATCGATCGTATCCGATAGAGACGCGAGGTTTACCTCGAGATTTGGCGATCTTTACAATAGGAGTTGGGTACAAAGTTGCGGTTGAGCACGACTTATCACCCGCAAACCGACGGTCAAAGTGAAAGAACAATTCAAACGGTCGAAGACATGTTGAGATCGTGTGTGTTGGATTTCGGGGGTAAATGGGATGAACATTTACCGTTGGTAGAGTTTTCGTATAATAATAGCTATCACTCGACTATTAAGATGCCGCCTTATGAGGCGTTGTATGGAAGGAAATGTAGAACCCCATCTTGTTGGTTAGAAGCGGGAGAGACGAAACTCACGGGTCCCGAGATTGTAAAAGTGACAAATGAAAAGATTGGTGTTATCCAAGCCAACATGAAAGCCGCCCAAGATAGACAACGAAGTTATTCGGGTTTGAAGAAGAGACCATACGACTTGGATGTCGGTGATATGGTAATGTTGAAAGTGTCACCTTGGAAAGGTGTAATGCGGTTTGGGAAGAAAGGAAAGTTAAGTCCAAGATATGTTGGACCGTTTAAGATATTGAAACGGGTCGGGATTCAAGCGTTTAAGTTGGAACTTCCACCCGAGCTTCAAGGTGTGCATGACACCTTTCACGTGAGTTATTTGAAGAAGTTCATCGGGGAAGTGAAAATATTATTCCGTTGCAAGAGTTGCGGGTCGATGCCCCGAACCGATTTATTGAGGAGCCCGAGGCTATATTAGAAACGAAAACGAAGAAGCTTCGGAATAAGAGATCGAGTTGGTATTGGTCAAGTGGAAGCATTCTCTTGGACCAAATTTGACTTGGGAAGTCAAAGACGAGATTCGGAAGAGATACCCGGATTTCGTGAACTATGATGAGATTCCGAGGACAGAATCTTCTTAAGGGGTAGATAGTTGTAACGACCCGAATTTGTAAATAAAGAAATTGTATAAAAATATGATAAATAAGGATAAATCGTTTAAAGAATGTAGGAATTGGTTTCGTGTCGTTTGGAGACTGTATGAGAAAGTTATGGGCGAAACCGGGTCGAAGCGGGAAGCAAAAGTTGCAGCCCTGCTGCATAAGGGCAAGATAGCGCCGCTATCTTGAAGATAGCGACGCGATCTTGTGGTGTTCGATCAGCGGTCCGAAATAGCGATGGATGGGAAACGCGAAGTTGAGATAGCGTCGAGGATAGCGCCGCTATATAGCGTCGCGAGTATCGAATAGCGACGCTATCATGCAGATAGCGACGCGATCTTCGTCGTTGAAAGCATTAAAGTCGGGTTCTATGTCATTTAATGCATCCAAAATCCTAGTTTTTCTTCCACTCGAGTTTGTGAATGATTTTGAATGTAAAACATCATTTGGAGCAGATTTCTTAGTCAAATCTTGTGATTCTTCACTCCTAGTTGAAGATTAAAGGTATATCTTCAATCCTTTGTAGTTGTAGCTTTAGATCTATGGATTTAGAAGCTTGGGTTTGAAACCCTAGTTCTTGGGTTGGTGATTTATGGTTAAATAAATGATGTATACACTTAATAGATGGTATATTAACAAAGAAACACGTGTATGATTAAGATTGGTAAGGATCTTAAGGGTTGGTTAAACCTAGGGTTTGGTAAATCACCATAATTGGGGGAAAGTGTTAGTTGATGGAATCTAATGATAAATGGATACATTATTGGTAGTATGTGATGTTGAACATCTTATGATTATTGTATTAGGCATTCGGTGAAGTTTTGGAAAGTTGACCGAATTGTGAAGCAAGGAAACCGGCGGAAAGATTACGGTTGGAGCATTAATTGCTAAGGTGAGTACGTGTGGACTTTATCGAGTACATAGCCTTTGAAATACATTTTTATACTTGTGTTACGGTTTAATTGCTTAATTGAGTAGACTTATAGTGCTTAGTTAGTTATGTATTATTGTTAATATTTAACTGACTGGTTTGATGATGAATGTGATAGCTGAGAGCTAGATTGACATAACCGTTGAGTTATGGTGAGAACGAGATGATGTGATGCTAGTTAGTTCGGGGGCAACCCGATAACTAGACATGGTGATGTTTCTAGCTAGTTCGGTGGCAACCCGATAGTTAGATAGGATAGTGCTTCTAGCTAGTTCGGGGGCAACCCGATAGTTGGATATAATGGTGCTTCTAGCTAGTTCGGGGGCAACCCGATAGTTAGGCACGATAGGGTTGCTAGTTAGTTTGGGGGCAACCCGATAACTAGAAATATGTTGCTAGAGAAGCAAGGTTTGGAGTCACCATAAGGTGACTAGATAGATGGACGAAAATACTTGTTTGTTGATTATTTGAATAAATGATTATTATTAATGGGTCTAAACCCATGTAGCTCACGAGACGCTTTTGTCTCACGTACTCCTTGTTGTTTTGCTATGTACTCAGGTTCGGGATCGAAGGTGTAGGTACGCATGGATAGAGATGCGGGGCCTAGAGTAGAAGCACACTAGAACGGATTTAGACTTAGCTTTGGTTTTGATATATTTTGTAACACCAAACTTATACTCTGATTTTCATACCAAAGGTTTTTTTGTAAATCCGTATTTTGGGATAGTTCTTGAAACGACCCGAAATTTGTAAATAAATTTATAAAATTATGATAAACAAGGATAAATCGTTTAGGGAACGTAGGAATTGGTTTCGTGTCATTTGGACACCGTATGAGAAAGTTATGGACAAAACCGGACCGAGACAAGGATGAAAAAGTGCAGCCTTGGCTGCACAAGGAGTTAGCGACGCGAAGATAAGTTCCCGATCGGGAACTGTCTACCGAAGGTTGGGCTTTTGTGCGTGAAGTAGTTCACGACCAGTTAGCGATCGCGAAGTTTGCGAGTAGGGAAAGTTAGCGACGCGAAGTATATATCACGTCGTGAACTATGGTCGAGCAGCTTTAAGTCGGGTTTTGGCTCTTTTGATGCCATATCAAAACCCTAGTTCCTTCTTTGGCGATTTTTGAGCTTGGAGACTGATTGAGGTCGAATCCTTCACAAATCTTTTGTATATTTCACTCCTAGTTGAAGATTAAAGGTATATCTTCACTCTTTGATCTTCGTAGCTTAAGATCTATGTATTTTGATGTTTGGGTTTGAAACCCTAGTTCTTGGGGTTATGGGTTATGGTGATATAAGTGTTGTATACACTTAAAAGATGGTATATTATCAAAGGAAACAAGTGTATGATTATGATTTGTAAGAATCTTAAGGGTTGGTTAACCTAGGGTTTGGTAAATCACCAAAATTGGGGGAAATGTGTTAATAAGTGTTATCTAGAGATAGATGGACACAATAGTAGTAGTATGTGATGTTGATAATCTTGTGATTATTGTATTAGGCATTTGGGTGAGGTCTTGGAAGGTTGACCGAATTGTGAAGCAAGGATTTGGGTTAACAGACGCGATCTGGAAAGCATTGCTAAGGTGAGTACATGAGACTTTTAAACTGGGTACATAGCAATTAGTTTTGATAATACATATGATAATTTATGGGTATTTATTAATAAATATTTTGATAAAGATAGTGACTGAAAATGTATGAAAGTAAGTAGAATGGGATACTAGAATATGTCTAGTATGATTGTTGATATTGGAAGTAAGTATGATAACTAAGGTAATTATGAAATCCTTATTAATTAACCATAATAATAAAGATTATTGATTAAAAGAACGGATAGTGAGACCTTATTAATGAATGTGTATTAGTAAAGCAATTGGTAATTATTTATAGTGATGAGTACCTATTGGGTAAGAATTACTATTAAGAGGGAGGAACGAATATGTATGTAAATATATGAATTGAGTGATAACAAATATGTATTATAGTCAAGAAGAGATAAAAGTATTATGTTATCGATAAATAAGAAATGTATCTTATGAGAATAAATAAGGATGGACCTCCTGGGGTTCATAGACGTAGAAGTAAATGTGGGTTGCTTATGGTCGGGTCCATGGGACTATATGGGTATGTTCCCAATATGTTGAACTAATTATATGTTGTTATTATTAGATAACTAACTTGTTTGATGTTTGATGTGATAGCCGAAGGCTTTAACTGACATAACTGTTAGGTTATGATAAGAGATAGATGGTGGTGACACGGGGGATCCCCGGTCACTGAGCGGTGGTATATATGTTTATACACCGAGTGTATATATGTTTATACACTAATCACTCAGGTGCTTCTAGTACGCATATGTTTGGTAGTAGGTATATTAGGTCTAATACATATATGTTTATGTATTGGACATGTTTGTGCTTCTAGTACATATATGTTTATGTACTAGATATGATTGGGCTTCTGGTACCTATATGTTTAGGTACTAGATATGTTTGCTAGGAAAGCAAGGTAGCTAGAGTCATAGTAGGGTGACTATACGGTATTTATGTAGCTACTATATATGTTTATATATTTATGAAATGACTATTATTATTAGGGTCTAAAACCCATGTATCTCACGAGACTATTTTGTCTCACGTACTACGTTTGTTTGTGGCTGTGTACTCAGGTACAGGTTTGAAGTGTTAGAAGGTTGCACTAGAAGTGGCTTAGAGATGTTTAGCTCGGGAGCTATTAGGTAGATCCCGTTGCCTATGGTTTTGATATACTTGGTGACACCGTATTTTTGTAAACTCTGATATAAGTTTTAAAGTTTTTGTTAAACTGTGTTTTGGACAATGTGACAAATATTGGGAAATTGTATTTTAAATGATTTAAATGAGGTTTTAAAAATACGGGTGTTACAACTTGGTATCAGAGCTATAGTTTAAGTGAATTAGGTTGGATGTCCATCCTAGTCTTAGACTGTAGGAATAGGAATGTAAGATTCCTTGAGATCGATAGGTTGACCTTGAGACTTTATGTTAAGTTTAGGGTTGAACCTAGGGGACCTATAGAAGTTGTTATGAAATGTGCAATGTGAAGTCTTTTGAGACCGTAAGCCTATGAGAAATGCCATGTTTTCATCTAATTGTTTTGTTTTCGACTGTTGAGTCGACTGTTTGAATCTTGTTTGTTGAATATGTTGGTATGGAGAAGGAATGAATTTGAAAAGTGGACGAGCTCCATTAAATTGGAAAGAGTTGTGAATTAGGATATGAACAAGATTTTTGAATAATTGAATAAATAAGGGTAGGTGGAATGATTCCAATACCCATATGAAGGAAGAGTAATCAAATGGTGAATCCCGTAGTGGGAAGTGTCTACATAAAAACGTAGCAAGACCTAGTCGGAAGAAATGGAAGGATGTTGTATAGGGTTTTCATAGCATGTAAAACCGTTGAGTAATTCGGAAGTTCTGAACCGGAGGTCACGATTGGTGGATTCGGAGGATTGAGCAAGTGCTAGGGAGTAGCAAGCGAAGAAAGAAAGATATGATGAGTTTGACATCCATATAATTAAAGGGTGAGGCGTTGACACGGTGGAACGTGTAGTATGAAAATTTGGGAAAGAGAGTGCGGTACAATATGTTGTGAAAGGAACTCACGAGTGAGTTGAAAGGGGAAGTCTTCCCGGAAGGAAATCTAGAGGGGGGTTCATGATGCAACCTCGGAGATCTTAGGTGAAGATTGATGTTATGTGATTATGGCTTAATTGTTTGGTTGTTGCACGAATTGGTGCTTTTAGAAATTTGAGACGAGTCGTATGACATGGGGATCTATTTTTGGGAATAGTCTTCCCGGTTAGTGATGTGCGTGGGAGTATGTATTGGAAAGGATTATAGACAAGTGTGTTGCATGTAGTAAGGATATAAGGGTTGATACTAATATGTAGTATAAAGGATGAGACACGAGATATGGTGAGTATTTCTAACAGAAGTGTAGTAGTACAATGAAGTACTAAGTCTTGATAAGAATTGTTAGTATGGATGAAATTGTTTGGAATAGGATCCTTGGAAATGGAATTTGGATGTTCGGCGGGAGTCCGGATAAGTAATGTAATATTATACGCGAATGGTAAAGGAAAGAATGACTAAGGTATAGTGATACCTTAGAATTTATAAATGGAAAATATGTGGAAAAGAATAAGCGTCGGGGACGACGAAATTTAATCGTTGAAAACAATTGAGTAAAAGTTGGCGTGTAGCCATAGCAAGTTATGTGACCGGATTAAAGGATTCGATAATCTAAGGTGAGAAGAAGATTGTCGGTAAAAGTGTCATAGCAATAGCGTGATAATGTATGACATAGTGTAGTGTAAGACTACGATCGGGAAAGGAATAGTCCTAAGTCCCACGATGTATGAAAGTAGAAAATCGAGTGTTAGGCCATTGGGTGCTAAGTCATGGGTTGCAAGTGTAGACCAGAGTCGATTGGTTGACTCAAGAATGACCAGGATGACCGGCGAGTTATGGTTAATGAAATGGAGTGATAGTTACTCCCGTAGTGACAAAAAGATTTGGAAACTTGGTAATAAGAAAATGAACCGGTTAATGGAGGTTAATGTGTAAGAGAAACGAGATTTTATTAGTTATCCACGGGATGCAATGCATGTGCATTATGTGATGGCCTTCAAAGGCATATGACGATGAAAAGGTAGTGTCATGTGGATCGCATTGAGTAATATGTCAAATGAGAAACATGTTAGATATGAAAGAAAACGATAATGTGATATTATGTGAATGGTGCTAGAATGCATGATGAATAATTGGGCGATTGAATGAGTGAGAAAGTAGCAAAGCTACGTGATGTAAAAAGATGTATCGATGGTATTGGTGTGACATATGCATATGTTTGTATATGTGCACAATAGAGATGTATAGATCGTATTGGTGACATATACATATGTTTGTATATGTGCGCAATAGAGGTGTTTAGATTGAATTAGCGTGATATATGTGTGTATATCTATGTGTGTGTATATGTTTATGTGTTTATATGATGAATGTAGAACCATGTGGCTAATGAGTATTGCTATTATGTTATGGTAAATGAGAATTTGGTTTGAAATGCGGGTTGCATTTAGGACATGCATGTGTAGGAGATGCCTACGATTCATAGAATAGGAGGAAAGAGAAACTCCTAGTGGGCAAATCATTATTTGGTAACCAAGACGTGGTAAACTTGTATGAAATCGTGGAATATGTTGCCATAGGAGATCTAATTTCGGTAATTGAAAATAAGAGTTATGAAATTGCTTGATGTGACGCAAGATGGTTGAAAGAGAACTAAGTGATGGTGTGAGTGACCAAATGTTGGTCAAGAATCTGTAAAGGTCGAGGTGGCCATATGTGAATGTACGACTCCCGGATAATTGGGGAGATAATGAAAGTGTGGAAAAACGGGGACAATTGTTAAGGGAACAAAAATGAGTAGAACCGGAAGTGATATATTAGTGATGGTGCCCGTGAGTATGAAAGTGGTTAGTTGAAAGAGTATGGTCGACTCCACGTAAAAGTCAAGGTTGACCAATTGGTGATTGGTTGACTTGGTCAAAGATGGGCTTTGACTCTCGTTTTGAATGACTAGTGAATATTGTGAGCATAACGTGTTGATTGTATGTACGTGAAAAGGTTAATAGAATAACTAAAAGAGTTATAGTCGGATTGTGCGACTTTGACCCGTTGGGTGTTTAGGGTTGAACTTTCGGAACCGATTATACGATTATTGTTAAGATCACGAAATTAAAGACGATAGTAAAGGAATGGACGATTAATGAAACCTTTAACAAGTAAAGAAATTGTTGAAGTATAGTTGACTTTGTGCTTAAGTCAAAGATCAGACAATGTTGGATTATATCGACTTGGTCGAAGCTAGATTTTTATTCAATCAGATGATTGTAATGGTTATGTCATGTTATTGTTTTGTGAATAGAATGATCGGTTAAAGGATTTGAAGCGTTATGGTCAAATTGTGTCATATTGACCCGTTTGGGTATTAAAGGCTTAAGATTGATTTTTTTTGACCCGTTCGGATCTAACAGGGTTAAGTGAACGTTTATATACATGTGGTTGGCTAAATTGGAATGGAAAATTTTGATGGTAATAACCATGGGAGAATGAGAATGGGTACTCCGTAGAATGTGGATTGGAAATTTATGAGTGATTCCGAGGACGGAATCCTTTTTAAGGGGTGGATAGTTGTAACGACCCGAAATTTGTAAATAAATTTATAAAATTATGATAAACAAGGATAAATCGTTTAGAGAACGTAGGAATTGGTTTCGTGTCATTTGGACACCGTATGAGAAAGTTATGGACGAAACCGGACCGAGACAAGGATGAAAAAGTGCAGCCTTGTTAGCGACGCGAAGATAAGTTCCCGATCGGGAACTGTCTACCGAAGGTTGGGCTTTTGTGCGTGAAGTAGTTCACGACCAATTAGCGATCTTGAAGTTTGCGAGTAGGGAAAGTTAGCGACGCGAAGTATAGATCGCGTCGTGAACTATGGTCGAGCAGCTTTAAGTCGGGTTTTGGCTCATTTGATGCCATATCAAAACCCTAGTTCCTTCTTTGGCGATTTTCGAGCTTGGAGACTGATTGAGGTCGAATCCTTCACAAATCTTTGGTAGATTTCACTCCTAGTTGAAGATTAAAGGTATATCTTCACTCTTTGATCTTCGTAGCTTAAGATCTATGTATTTTGATGTTTGGGTTTGAAACCCTAGTTCTTGGGGTTATGGGTTATGGTGATATAAGTGTTGTATACACTTAAAAGATGGTATATTATCAAAGGAAACAAGTGTATGATTATGATTTGTAAGAATCTTAAGGGTTGGTTAACCTAGGGTTTGGTAAATCACCATAATTGGGGGAAATGTGTTAATAAGTGTTATCTAGAGATAGATGGACACAATAGTAGTAGTATGTGATGTTGATAATCTTGTGATTATTGTATTAGGCATTTGGGTGAGGTCTTGGAAGGTTGACCGAATTGTGAAGCAAGGATTCGGGTTAACAGACGCGATCTGGAAAGCATTGCTAAGGTGAGTACATGAGACTTTTAAACTGGGTACATAGCAATTAGTTTTGATAATACATATGATAATTTATGGGTCTTTATTAATAAATATTTTGATAAAGATAGTGACTGAAAATGTATGAAAGTAAGTAGAATGGGATACTAGAATATGTCTAGTATGATTGTTGATATTGGAAGTAAGTATGATAACTAAGGTAATTATGAAATCCTTATTAATGAACCATAATAATAAAGATTATTGATTAAAAGAACGGATAGTGAGACCTTATTAATGAATGTGTATTAGCAAAGCAATTGGTAATTATTTATAGTGATGAGTACCTATTGGGTAAGAATTACTATTAAGAGGGAGGAACGAATATGTATGTAAATATATGAATTGACTGATAACAAATATGTATTATAGTCAAGAAGAGATAAAAGTATTATGTTATCGATAAATAAGAAATGTATCTTATGAGAATAAATAAGGATGGACCTCCTGGGGTTCATAGACGTAGAAGTAAATGTGGGTTGCTTAAGATCGGGTCCATGGGACTATATGGGTATGTTCCCACTATGTTGAACTAATTATAGGTTGTTATTATTAGATAACTAACTTGTTTGATGTTCGATGTTTGATGTTTGATGTGATAGCCGAAGGCTTTGACTGACATAACTGTTAGGTTATGATAAGAGATAGATGGTGGTGACACGGGGGATCCACGGTCACTGAGCGGTGGTATATATGTTTATACACCAAGTGTATATATGTTTATACACTAAGCACTCGGGTGCTTCTAGTACTCATATGTTTGGTACTAGGTATATTAGGTCTAATACATATATGTTTATGTATTGGACATGTTTGTGCTTCTAGTACATATATGTTTATGTACTAGATATGATTGGGCTTCTGGTACCTATATGTTTAGGTACTAGATATATTTGCTAGGAAAGCAAGGTAGCTAGAGTCACAATAGGGTGACTAGACGGTATTTATGTAGCTACTATATATGTTTATGTATTTATGAAATGACTATTATTATTGGGGTCTAAAACCCATGTATCTCACGAGACTATTTTGTCTCACGTACTACGTTTGTTTGTGGTTGTGTACTCAGGTACAGGTTTGAAGTGTTAGAAGGTTGCACTAGAAGTGGCCTAGAGATGTTTAGCTCGGGAGCTATTAGGTAGATCCCGTTGCCTATGGTTTTGATATACTTGGTGACACCGTATTTTTGTAAACTCTGATATAAGTTTTAAAGTTTTTGTTAAACTGTGTTTTGGACAATGTGACAAATATTGGGAAATTGTATTTTAAATGATTTAAATGAGGTTTTAAAAATACGGGTGTTACAGTTCTCCTCTTTATTAAATGATTATTTTGGCCAAATGTTTTGTATTAAAATTGAGGTGTTACAACTTGGTATCAAAGCTACTGTTTAAGTGAATTAGGTTGGATGACCATCCTAGTCTTAGACTGTAGCATTAGGAATATAAGATTCCTTGAGATCATAGGTTGACCTTGAGACTTTATGTTAAGCTTAGGGTTGAACCTAGGGGACCGATGAGAATTGATATGATTATGGATATTGAGTCTTATGCGACTAATGGTTTGTACATAAGGTACTAAATGTTTAAATGTCTTTCGTATAGTCTTGATCAAAAGAAATGGTGACCACGCGTAGAAGTGGTAAATCCCCGGAGGGCCGGGAGGAGGAGATACCTCATGCTGAGGTGGTGGTTGAACAAGGAAGTCAGCCGTCGATGCATTGGGATGATGAATCGGAAGTTGGTGCTAATAGAACTCCGGTAACCATGGCAGATCTCCAAACTTTTCTTAATCAAATCAAGGGAACGGTGGCCGATGAAGTGCACCGTATTATTGGGGACCGGGAGAGGTCGGGGGGAGACCGTGAATCCGAGGCCAAATCGGATGAGAGAACCGGGGGTAGTGGCACCGGTGAAGGAAAATCCTCCACGGGTGGCCAAAGTGATGCTAGGGCAAAGCCCGATGTGAAAGAAGGTTGTTCTTTTAAATCCTTCATGGCTTGTAAGCCGAATGTGTACAAGGGTAGTTCGGACCCGAAGGTAACTATGAGGTGGATCCGAGAGACCGAGAGGGTAATCGGTAGTAGCAAGTGTAAGAAAGCGGATATGGTGACGTATGCGTCACAATTATTAAAAGAAGATGCGATGGTTTGGTGGATATCGTGTATGAGACCCTCGGGAGGGAGGTGATTGAGAAAATGTCGTGGGATGAGTTTACCGCGAGGTTGAGAAGGAAGTTTTGTCCCGAAAGGGATTTCGAAAAGATGCACGAGAAGTTCGTGACCCTGAAGAAGGGTGACATGTCGGTCGAGGAATACTCGAGGGAATTCACGGGATTACTCCCGTTTGTTGCAAAAACCTACTCGTATGAGAGGATGAGGGTGGTGCGGTATGCGTGTGGGCTACCGTGGGATTATCAATTGGAAGTTAAGAGGGCGGTCACACTTGATGAGGCCATTAGTGCCGCCCGAGGTGTGGAAGAAGTGAATGAGGCACGGATTGCCGAGAGGGCCCATGTGGGCGAGAAAAGGAAAGCCGAGAGCGGCTCTAGTTCATTCAAGAAAGGGAAGTTCACTTCGAGCTTCTCTAAACAAGGAAGTGTTGCCTCGTGCAAGAAGTGCGGGAAGAATCATACCGGCGAGTGCCGAAGTGGGTCGAGGTCTTGCTTTAGTTGTGGTAGACCGGGACACGTAGCCCGGGATTGTAAGGTCAAGTCGTTGGCCGATGTGGAATGTTTCTCGTGCCACGAGAAGGGACACTATAGCAATGTGTGCCCGAAGAAAGGGACCGAGTCGATGGTGTCCACGGCTCAAAAGAAAGTGGAGCCGGAAAAGGTGAAGGGTCGATCCTTCCAACTCACTCGGGAGGAGGCGAAGGAGGCACACGATGTAGTGTCAGGTACTTTACTCATTAACTCCTTGCTAACTCATATTTTGTTTGATTCGGGTTCCAATTATTTGTTTGTGTCTTATGAGTTCGGTTGTAAGTTGAATGTGTCGTCCGAGATGTTAGATGAGGTTTATGAGATAGAGGTAGCCGACGGAAAAACTTCTATGGTTGAAAGTATTTATAGAAATTGTGAAATAGAAATAGATGGTAGAAAGTTTAAGGTCGATTTGTTGCCCATGGGAATTAGGGCGTTTGATGTGGTTATCGGTATGGATTGGTTGGGTATGCACCAAGCCAAGATTTTGTGTGGAAAGAAAATAGTGTCGATTAAGACACCCGAGAACGAGAAGGTGTATGTGTATGGGGAAAACGACATCACATGCCTAATGTGATTACCGCCATTAAGGCGAGGAAAAGTATATCGAATGGTTGTGCATCGTTTATTGCATATGTATTAGATGGCCGAAAAGAAAAGAAGACGCTGGATAACGTCAAGATTATTCGGGATTTCCCCGAGGTATTTCCCGATGACTTGCCCGGTTTGCCACCGGAGAGACAAGTCGAGTTTAAGATTGATTTAGTTCCGGGGGCGACGCCGATTGCTCGTGCTCCGTACCGTTTAGCTCCCACCGAGATGCGAGAATTGATGACTCAATTGCAAGATTTGTTAGATAAGGGTTTTATTCGTCCGAGTTCGTCACCATGGGGTGCACCGGTATTATTTGTCAAAAAGAAAGACGGCTCTATGAGAATGTGTATCGACTACCGAGAGTTGAATAAGGTAACCATTAAGAACCGTTACCCGTTGCCGAGAATTGACGACTTATTTGATCAATTGCAAGGTGCTAGTTATTTCTCGAAGATCGATTTGAGGTCCGGTTATCACCAAGTTCGGGTGAAAGAAGGCGACACCGAGAAGACGGCTTTTCGTACGCGTTATGGCCATTATGAGTTCCTAGTGATGCCGTTTGGTCTTACAAACGCGCCGGTCATTTTTATGGTTTTGATGAATCGGGTTTGTAAACCGTTCCTTGATAAGTTTTTGATCGTGTTCATTGACGACATTTTGATTTATTCGAAAACCGAGGAAGAACACGAAGGTCATTTGAGACTTGTGTTAGATGTGTTAAAACGGGAGAAGTTGTATGCTAAATTCTCGAAGTGTGAATTTTGGTTGCGGGAAGTGCAATTCTTAGGTCACGTGGTGACGTGTGATGGTATCAAAGTTGACCCGTCCAAGATTGAAGCGGTGTCAAATTGGGAGCCTCCGAGGACTCCTACCGAGGTTAGAAGTTTCCATGGATTAGCCGGTTATTACCGAAGATTTTTACAAGACTTCTCGAGAATCGCGATTCCACTCACGAAGTTAACGAGAAAAAGTGAGAAGTTTGTGTGGGAGAAGAAGCAAGAAGAGGCGTTTAAATTGTTGAAGGAAAAGTTATGTAACGCGCCGATTCTTACATTACAGATGATATGGAAGATTTTGTAGTTTATAGTGATGCTTCGAATCAAGGGCTCGGTTGTGTGTTGATGCAAAGAGGTAAAGTGATCGCGTATGCTTCACGACAATTGAAGAATGCGGAATTGAGGTACACGACACACGACTTGGAGTTGGCGGCGATTATATTTGCCTTGAAGTTGTGGAGACATTATTTGTATGGTACTCGGTGTACGTTGTACACGGATCATAAAAGTTTACAATACGTGTTTACTCAAAAGGATCTTAATATGCGACAAAGAAGATGGATCGAGTTGATTGCCGACTATGATTGTGAGATTGTGTACCATGCGGGAAAGGCTAATGTGGTAGCCGACGCCTTGAGCCGAAAAGTTTATGAGAACCCGAACCGAGGAATATTAACACGTATAGAACTCGTCTCAAGTTTTATCGAAAGAATCAAGAATGCCCAACGAGAGATTATGGGGAAAGACGAGTTAAGACAAGAACGGTTAGGTAAGAACCAACATTTTCTCGAGAATACACAAGGGTTGAAGACCGTAGGCGGTCGTATCTGGGTTCCTAAGTTCGGTGGTATCCGAAAAGAATTGTTGAATTACGTGCACAAATCAAAATATTCGATTCACCCGGGAAGTACAAAGACGTACCAAGATATGAAACGGGTTTATTGGTGGCTCGGAATGAAGGCGACAGTGGCCAAGTACATCTCGAAGTGTGCCACGTGTGCACAAGTAAAAGCCGAGCATCAAGTACCTTATGGGGTAGCTCAATCATTGATAGTACCGGCCGGGAAATGGGAAGATATAACTATGGATTTCATAGTAGGCTTACCGAAGACGAGTAAGGGTCACGATGCCATTTGGGTCATAGTTGACCGTTGACCAAGAGTGCGTTATTTTTAGCCATTCGGGAAACGTTGCCACTTGAGAAATTGGCTAAGTTGTATGTTGATGAGGTGGTTAGACTCCACGGGGTTCCGTTATCGATCGTATCCGATAGAGACGCGAGGTTTACCTCGAGATTTTGGCGATCTTTACAAGAGGAGTTGGGTACAAAGTTGCGGTTGAGCACGGCTTATCACCCGCAAACCGACGAGTGAAAGAACAATTCAAACGGTCGAAGACATGTTGAGATCGTGTGTGTTGGATTTCGGGGGTAAATGGGATAAATATTTACCGTTGGTAGAGTTTTCGTATAATAATAGCTATCACTCGACTATTAAGATGCCGCCTTATGAGGCGTTGTATGGAAGGAAATGTAGAACCCCATCTTGTTGGTTAGAAGCGGGAGAGACGAAACTCACGGGTCCCGAGATTGTAAAAGTGACAAATGAAAAGATTGGTGTTATCCAAGCCAACATGAAATCCGCCCAAGATAGACAACGAAGTTATTCGGGTTTGAAGAAGAGACCATACGACTTGGATGTCGGTGATATGGTAATGTTGAAAGTGTCACCTTGGAAAGGTGTAATGCGGTTTGGGAAGAAAGGAAAGTTAAGTCCAAGATATGTTGGACCGTTTAAGATATTGAAACGGGTCGGGCTTCAAGCGTTTAAGTTGGAACTTCCACCCGAGCTTCAAGGTGTGCATGACACCTTTCACGTGAGTTATTTGAAGAAGTTCATCGGGGAAGTTGAAAATATTATTCCGTTGCAAGAGTTGCGGGTCGATGCCCCGAACCGATTGATTGAGGAGCCCGAGGCTATATTAGAAACGAAAACGAAGAAGCTTCGGAATAAAGAGATCGAGTTGGTATTGGTCAAGTGGAAGCATTCTCTTGGACCAAATTTGACTTGGGAAGTCAAAGACGAGATTCGGAAGAGATACCCGGATTTCGTGAACTATGATGAGATTCCGAGGACAGAATCTTCTTAAGGGGTAGATAGTTGTAACGACCCGAATTTGTAAATAAAGAAATTGTATAAAAATATGATAAATAAGGATAAATCGTTTAAAGAATGTAGGAATTGGTTTTGTGTCGTTTGGAGACCGTATGAGAAAGTTATGGGCGAAACCGGGTCGAAGCGGGAAGCAAAAGTTGCAGCCCTGCTGCATAAGGGCAAGATAGCGCCGCTATCTTGAAGATAGCGACGCGATCTTGTGGTGTTCGATCAGCGGTCCGAAATAGCGATGGATGGGAAACGCGAAGTTGAGATAGCGTCGAGGATAGCGCCGCTATATAGCGTCGCGAGTATCGAATAGCGACGCTATCATGCAGATAGCGACGCGATCTTCGTCGTTGAAAGCATTAAAGTCGGGTTCTATGTCATTTAATGCATCCAAAATCCTAGTTTTTCTTCCACTCGAGTTTGTGAATGATTTTGAGTGTAAAGCATCATTTGGAGCAGATTTCTTAGTCAAATCTTGTGATTCTTCACTCCTAGTTGAAGATTAAAGGTATATCTTCAATCCTTTGTAGTTGTAGCTTTAGATCTATGGATTTAGAAGCTTGGGTTTGAAACCCTAGTTCTTGGGTTGGTGATTTATGTTAAATAAATGATGTATACACTTAATAGATGGTATATTAACAAAGAAACACGTGTATGATTAAGATTGGTAAGGATCTTAAGGGTTGGTTAAACCTAGGGTTTGGTAAATCACCATAATTAGGGGAAAGTGTTAGTTGATGGAATCTAATGATAATTGGATACATTATTGGTAGTATGTGATGTTGAACATCTTATGATTATTGTATTAGGCATTCGGTGAAGTTTTGGAAAGTTGACCGAATTGTGAAGCAAGGAAACCGGCGGAAAGATTACGGTTGGAGCATTAATTGCTAAGGTGAGTACGTGTGGACTTTATCGAGTACATAGCCTTTGAAATACATTTTTATACTTGTGTTACGGTCTAATTGCTTAATTGAGTAGACTTATAGTGCTTAGTTAGTTATGTATTATTGTTAATATTTAACTGACTGGTTTGATGATGAATGTGATAGCTGAGAGCTAGATTGACATAACCGTTGAGTTATGGTGAGAACGAGATGATGTGATGCTAGTTAGTTCGGGGGCAACCCGATAACTAGACATGGTGATGTTTCTAGCTAGTTCGGGAGCAACCCGATAGTTAGATAGGATAGTGCTTCTAGCTAGTTCGGGGGCAACCCGATAGTGGATATAATGGTGCTTCTAGCTAGTTCGAGGGCAACCCGATAGTTAGGCACGATAGGGTTGCTAGTTAGTTCGGGGGCAACCCGATAACTAGATATATGTTGCTAGAGAAGCAAGGTTTGGAGTCAGCATAAGGTGACTAGATAGATGGACGAAAATACTTGTTTGTTGATTATTTGAATAAACGATTATTATTAATGGGTCTAAACCCATGTAGCTCACGAGACGCTTTTGTCTCACGTACTCCTTGTTGTTTTGCTATGTACTTATGTTCGGGATCGAAGGTGTAGGTACGCATGGATAGAGATGCGGGGCCTAGAGTAGAAGAACACTAGAACGGATTTAGACTTAGCTTTGGTTTTGATATATTTTGTAACACCAAACTTATACTCTGATTTTCATACCAAAGGTTTTTTTGAAAATCCGTATTTTGGGATAGTTCTCCTCTTTATTAAATGATTATTTTGGCCAAATGTTTTGTATTAAAATTGAGGTGTTACACCTGTTGTTTTCGTTGATTTATCACCTACTACTTTGTTTTTCCCAGAATTTAAAAAACTACTTCCTTTTTTGTTAACATCCACATTTTGGAAGAAAAAAAAAACAACTCATAGAATCCGACTATTTTAAAGAAATACTTTTAATATGATGTATTTTGCATATCTGATACATGATATGCTATAGATTTTACCTTCTTTTGATGAAGACTGAGTTGACACAAAATCATCATCATCATTCAATCTTTCCCGTTTTTTGGAGCTCCTGGTAGAACCTACACGCAACAACAAATTCATATTTGTCACAATTACAGCAGCTAACAAACCCTAACAACACATATGTGTTACTCGAACTAACACATAACCAAAATTCACAATTTCCGGTGACAAATACACGCCAATACCACAATTTTACAAATTTTTGTGATACTATTTTGAAAACCCATAGTCAATCATATATGCCACCGGAAAAGTTAACCCTAAAAACGTTTATGTTTCAAATGTTCCAACCTATAAACTCAAATGCCCAATTTGCTTCAATCGTTACACCCCCCATTGCTACAATTTTGCAAAATTGCATCATTTATTGACGTCGGAAACATGAAATTTTATCATATTTATGTGTATTGCTATTACATTTACCTGACATTTTGCGCCGATTGGAACTTGATGTTCGATCGCCCTTCAAATCGCCGGAGCTTCGTTATTGTTGTAACGAATGAAAAACCCGACGATTCTTAAACCAATATAACAAACATGCAAAATATTTTAATTTTGGATAGAATCGTGTACCCCTTTTTCCCGATTTCTTTGTGAAACAACCGTCGTCGATCGTATCAAGAAGATCAGAATAACGGGATGTTTTTTAGAAGGTGGGTTGTAATCACGTAAATTTATGGAGGAAGGTTAGGAAACATCGGTAAACGTGCATGATATTTTTCATGATTTTTTCTTTTTTTTCTATATTAAATAAGTACCAAAATACCCTTTTGGCTATTAAATATCCGTCCAAAATTGGTCCACTAATTACAAATATGCAATTATCTAATATTGACCACTAGATTGTTTTTTTGATGGCTAGGATTAAAATTAGAGAGTTCTCAAAGTTCTTTTTAAAATCAGGGTTCTCAATATAACCATATATATATATATATATATATATATATATATATATATATATATATATATATATATATATATATATATATATATATATATATATATATATATATATATATATATATATATATATATATATATATATATATATATATATATATATATATATATATATATATATATATATATATATAGAAAGCGGTTCATGCGAGAACCTCTATTTTTGCGAGAACTGCGAGAACTAATCATGGCTTTCGGATTATGTGATCAATGGTTAAGATAAACGATGTCACTTTCGTAAATAAATGAAAACATAAGGATTTAAAGTAAGGAAGCAAAGGATAAAATGGTCCATAAATTTCAATTAAATATGGCAAAGAGTGAAAATCGGAATTTAATTTAAACACACATACTTGTGTGTGTTTCAGCCGTTTACTTTATTTTTCTCCATTTAATTCTTATCTCACACACACTTGTGTGTGGGTTTTATTTTTTCTCTCATTTGAAGAAGCTCCAGCGAATTCAAGGCTGCCCACCGCCACCCTCACCACATTCACGGTGGTCGACGGTACGACCAACGCCTGCCCTCACCAGATCCACCACGATCACTAACATTCGCCGCCACCATATTCACTGTTCATTCATATCTAGGGTTTTCAGATCCGCCGCCGCCCGCCCCGTAACCGCTTGATCCTTCGTCGCCTGATCAGCCATTTCAGGTTTGTAGATCTAATATTTGTCTATTTTACATTCAAACGCAGCTTGACAAGGACTTCCGTTTTCTTCCACCACGATTATGTATCTATCCCTGTTTTGTTGAGATCTTTGGACTTGAGGGAAAGAACTGACAAGATGCACTTAAAGTGTTTGACAAAATGTCTCTGACAGATTTATGCAACTGTTTATGTAAGTATAGAAATTTATGTTCATCAATATATGTTTTGTAGCAAGATTTGATATAAATTTTAAGATTTGTTCATCAGTGGGGTATTCCAAGATTTGTACATCAATAGATTTTATGTTTTATAGCAAGATTTGATATAAATTTCTATTTATCAGTATAATTCCGTTTTTTGTTCATCAATGGACTTTTAATATTTGAGAATCAAATATTCAAGCTAACATTTTATATCGTTTTTTTTTTGTTGCAGATGACATTAAATTAATTATTCTAAGGTTTCAGTTCATAGTTTGTAACTTTGTTCATTCGTTCATTATTGAATTGATACATTTTATATTGTTCTTGTTCATCGGTTTGTAATTTCAGATTTGTATCAGTCTAAGGTTTCAGTTCATAGTTTGTAACTTTGTTCATTCATTCATCATTGAATACATTAAATAAGGTTAATAAAATTCCTTGTCAGACTTGTTCATTATGTATATTGTAGATTTGTTCATTAGTAAATCTGTAAATTTTGCAAATTGAACACATTATTATTATGCTGAACATGTTAAATATAATAAAAAAATATTAGTTATTTTTAGGCGTTCATCAATGAACACATACGAATTGCGAAAAAAATTACAACTTACAAAATTCGGATCCTAAAAAATAGGATTGAGGTTAAAATTGAATTAATTTAATTAAGGAAACTGGATTTAATAAAAAAAATTTAGTGTTAAAAAGACTAAAATACCCTTTAGATTAAAAAAATGTAATTAAGCAAAATGATTGGCTAGAAAGTGGTTCTCGCAGTTCTCGCAATTTTAGTGGTTCTCGCATGAACCGCTCTATATATATATATATATATATATATATATATATATATATATATATATATATATATATATATATATATATATATATATATAAGTGGGATCGAGTGAGGACTATTTTTCTGGTGAGGACTACGAGGACAAATCTGGGCCTTAAATCAAAGAAAATCAATGACTATGATCTAATGTGAAGAAAAGTAACAATGTTAGAAGGTTAGGGGGTTTTGTCTTAAGTTTAACAAAATAGTGGAGGGTAAAAAGAAAATTTGTAAGGTTAAATTGGTCATTTTCACACACATACTCTCTCTCCTCGCCACATGTCAATTTCTGATTTGGTGGGTTTTATTTTTACCCCCAAGTTCGTATTTCAGCCATAACTTTTTTTTTCTTTGTAAAAAAAAACTATGCCAAAGTTCTTATAATTAAATTTTCTACAAAATGAGTATAGTCATGAAAATTTGAAGAAAAAAAACCCGGATAAAATATTGGATCATTTTGTTAAATTTGGATCATTTTGTTAATTTTGTATCATTGTCATAATTTTGGATCATTTTGTTATTTTTGGATCATTGTTAATCTTGCATAAACATGATTTTGCATAAATAATTAGTCAAATAATATATCATATATAATTTTGGATCATTTTGTTCATTAATGGTCATTTTGTTTACTTTGTACTATTGTTAATTTTTGGATCATTTTGTTATTTATGGATCATTGTCAATTTTGGATCCTTTTTTCAAACTTTCATAACTATACTCATTTTGTAGAAAATTTAATTTTAAACTTTTTGGTATTTTTAGATTTTTTATTTTACAAATAAAAAAATATTATGGGCGAAAAACAAAGTGCGGGTACGCTTGTCGGACACGCACCTTCGTTGTTAAATTGTTTTTTTGACGATGACTCGTCACGGTACGCTTGTCGGACACGGGCAATAAAGTCGACCTCATTTTCACCGCTTCGGCTTGTACGTTGTAGACGTTTGTAGATACCGTTGAATTTTTGACAATTACCATTTAAGGTCGTCCACTTCCCCGTCAACATGTCTTTAGTACGCGGCGTACCAACATCCATCAACAAGGATTTTGTTCCAAAAACATTCATCGGATTGGTCGGCGCCCTTTTCGCGGTCCTCGGAAACGCTAACCCAACACTCCGCCAATAAAACTTCTTCGGCGGCGTCCCAACGCATGACCTTCCGACTTAAGTTGACGGCAACTTTTTTCCCCTTTCTTCTCGCCTTTTCAACGGCGTCGGTGTCTTGAGGGGGTTGGTGTTGTTGAAATTGTTGTGGTTGTGAAGATTGTGGTTGTGACCATTGGTGTTGTGACCACATTTGAGGAGGGGGTTGGTGTTGTTGAAGGTTTTGAAATTGTTGTTGAAGGATATAGTGGTTGTATTGGTCTTGGGAAAATGTCGGCATCACGGTGTTTTGGGTGGACGATACCGATTGTTGGGACGAAGGTGTTGACGGATTGGACGGCGATGAGCCGGAACCTCCCCATCCGAGAATACCGTTCATCCAATCGGGGTGTGGTGGTTGAGACATTTTGGAGAGTTTTTGAGAGTGAAAGGGTAAGAAATTGTAGAGAGTTTTAGAGAGTGAAAGTGTAAGAAATAGTGTGAAAAAAGGTAATGGTTAAATGGGTTATTTATAATAGGTTTTATTTAAAAAAATAAAAAAAAATTAAAATTCTGGAAAACTAGCCGTTGCCAACGGCTAGTCCACGTGGCACTCGCTCATTGGTCCGCTGCATCCGTCGACCATCTGGCGCAAGGCATCTAGGGCTGTAAATGAGCCGAGCCGAGCTCGAGCTCGACTAGGTTCGAGCTCGGCTCGTTTAATTTTACCGAGCTCGAACTCGAGCTCGGCTCGTTTCGAGCTTTATGTGTAAAGCTCGAGCTCGGCTCATTTAGGTTTTCCCAGGCTCGGGCTCGGCTCGATTAAGCTCATTTAAGCTTCCATATATACGAAATATATAATTCTTTTAATTAATCATAATATTTATTATATGATGTAAATTCTTTTTTATATATATTATTTTATATATGTATATGTATAATATATATACACACATAATTAGATAAATACGTAATATGTATTTATATTTTTTTTATAATAATTAACTATTTTAGCTCGTTTAGGCTCGCGAGCCTAAATGAGCTCTTAGTATGAAGCTCGGGCTCGGGCTCGTTTATTAAACGAGCTCTAAGTTAAGCTCGAGCTCGGCTCGAACTCGTTTAACTCGAGTTTTTATCGATCTTTTAACGAGCCGAGCTCGAGTAGCTCACGAACAGCTCGGCTCACTTACACCCCTAAAGGCATCGCTCGCGTAGCGGGCGGTGTCGTGGCGTGTCCGGCGCGCCAAGGTGGCGTCCGGCGCCCACCCCCTCTCGCCACCACACCGGATTCTCTTAGAAGTAGATTAGATTTACCGTTTAAAAAAAAAATAACACCAATGAACTCTTACATTTATAAAGCTACAATTTGAAATACAAATAGGTCAAGTAATCTACTAATCTGATATTTATGAGTTTCTATAACGTATCTTCTCCTATAAATGAGCCTACATTTGTTTTTAGTTTGACAATTAACAGTTTGGAGCTCTATGATTGGTCCAATATGCCATGTGTAATTCACCCATTGGCTCCTCCCTTCAAATAACGTAAATTCCTCCGCCGCATTCAACTTCAATATTTCCTGGTCGTAATACCCTACAGCTCCTCCGCCACACTTCTCAGCATACTCAACCTCTTGCCCCATACGAAACTCATCCGCAAGATGAATAACGCGGAATATGCTCCGTCATTTCGAGATAGCCACTAACGAAAGCCTTCCACCAGGTTCAATTCGGATCATTGTATTTATATAATCGGTACTGCATTTGAGTATAAGGTTCAATTCATATCATTATATTTATTTAATCGGTATTGCATTTGATTTAGGGTTCAATTCGTATCATGGTATTTATTTAATAGGTTCAATTCGTATCATGTATTTATTTAATAGGTATTGCATTTGATTTAGGGTTCAATTCGTATCATGGTATTTATTTAATACGTATTGCATTTGATTTAGGGTTCATACTTTAACTCTAAAATCTCATCAAATCAGGTCATTCCCGTCTATTTTTTGATTCAACATTTTGTATAAATTCATATATGCAGGGTTCATACCTCTGGTTGGTACTATGGGAAAACCTTAGTCAAATTTTGGATAAATTCATATTTGATACATCATAACATCTGGAAGGAATAGGGAAGGAATTTAAATTGATACCTCTGTTTTGGATAAATTCATAGATTTAGAAAGAAGTTAAAGATTTTAAATTCATTCTTTCAGCTTGCAGTTATGCAGAAAAATCTGTCAGCAGTCCATAAAATCTGGAAGGAATATGGCAAATATTACAGTTTCAACCTTACTTCATTAGGTCTTTTACAAAATTGGGAGATATTAAAACTTCATGTGAAGCTTTACAACATTTGGTTTCTTTAGTTTTCAAAGGAGGATTTACTATTAAGAAAAATGCTCAAGAAAAAATGGTAATTCCAAGATTTGATGTTCCAATACCTTTTTACACTAATTTAGAATGGAGCACAAGTCAAAACGTTGACTTGAAAAAAGTCAAAAGTGTGGTTTGGAAATCCAATTATTATTGCTGTTGTCAGGATTTTGAGGTTATCATTTACTGATGTTATACGTGCTTGTGCGCGAGCAGAAAATGATGAGCTGGCAGAGCAATTATTCTTTCAGGTAACCAGTAATGTATCATCTCACATTAAACAATTATGTCTGTATTTTCATCTTTGAATAATAATTTCTGAATTATTTTTTTGTTTAATTTCATTTTAGATGCAAAATGTTGGCATCAAACCATCACGTGGTGCATACGGTGGTCTTATTAGAGTGCTCATTAAAAAGAGAAGTTTACATGATGGCATGGAAGTGGTACAACTACTTATATTCTCTTCTATTTTATTTATATTATTTTTTAAAGATATACTTATTAATTTTTGAGCTGGCAATTTTTTTTTGCCAGTTAAAGTTAATGCAAGAAAAGAATTTAAAGCCATTTGATTCAACATTAGCAGCAATATCAGTAGGTTGCAGTAAAAGTTTGGATTTAAATTTGGCTGATGAATTCTTGGATAAAATGGCTAAATGTCCAACTGCTTATCCTTACAATGAGCTGCTTGAAGCATGTGACACATTGGTTAGTTAACAAATATAATGATATTTTTGTCACGTTAAATAAATAATGTTGGTATGATGTAGGATGAAGCTGAACGTGGGGTGCGTGTATTTGGTAAAATGAAGCAGTTAAAAGTAACCCCTTCAATCAGAACATATGAATTACTATTTTCATTGTTTGGAAACGTGAACACTCCTTATGAAAATGGGAATTTATTATCACAAGCAGAAGCTGCTAAAAGTATAAATCTTCTAGAAGATGATATGATGGGAAATGGTATTCAACACAGTTATTTATCAATAAGAAACTTGGTATCTCAAACTCACTCATTTTTTCTATTTTTTTTATTTTACATTAATCTTGAAGTTATCTGGAGCCCTAATTTTTTTATGGCATTTTATAGCTGAAGGCGGTTGGATCAGAGGGTATGATAAGCGGGGTGTTGCACTATTTGCGTGTAGCACAAAACCAATTTACTCGAGGAACTCCAATCTACAACATTGTCTTGCATTCACTTATCGAAGTTAAAGAGGTAACCAATTTATAATCATATTTATATTTAATACTAAATTAACAACGTTCTTTTACATTTGCTCATGTGTAGTCATTGTGCAAAATTACTTTTGCCTGACGTATATATAGTCCCAACAAGAGATGCTTAATTTATATATAATTATTTTAGATGTATATGTAATGACAAGTATTATTAAATAAATAAATAATGTTGTGGTGATGCAGGGTGAGATGGCGATAAATGTATTTAAAAATTTGATGTTGCACGGGTATCGTCCAAATGACGTGACATGTAATATCATGATAGATTGTTGCACGGTTAGTGGATCATTCAAATCTGCTCAGGGTTTAATTGGAATGATGATTCGTTATGGTTATCCACCACAAAGACAAACTTATACAGCTCTTCTAAAGGTATTTCAATATCCATATTTTTCACATTCTTTTATTATATTTAATTATTATAATTGGTTTCAGCTTGTGTTAAAATTTGGAGATTTTGATCAAGCGTTGATTCTCTTTTGATCAAACTTGATGCATTGTTATTCAACACAATTCTCAAAGAAGCATCTTGGAAGGTATGTATATATCCCATGTCATTATAGTTTCCTTATCATATCTATCATTAAATTATCTAGAATAATAATTAAACAAGTTAAAATTACATATTATGTATAATACTACCTCCGTATCACAATAATTGATACATTTGAGTTTGTCCATTTTTTGTTTAGGATTTTTGGGTTAGAATTCGCATTTGTGCTTTTTTGTGTTTAGGTGTCTGTGTGGTGTATAGATTTGTGATTTTCAAATTTAGGTTTCAGTTTGTTGTTTTTAGTTTATGATTATTGTTTACAAAATTCAATGTGTGTGTCAGGTTTTACAAATTCAAATTTTGTGTTAAGAGGTAAGCTGGTATTGACAATATTTGGCCCGTTCATCTGGATTTATATATTGACACATATATGGAAATAATAGATTCTGATACATCTATATATGGAAATAATAGATTCTGATTCATATGAAAAAACTGCATACTTAAATCATTTTTTTCTGCATTTACGGATGGAGGTTTAAGAAAACTGGCAAAGTTATCATGTCTTAATTCGCTTAATTTAGATTTTCAACAAACTACATATGTTGGACTTAAGTATGCAGTTTTTTCATTTTCAATATTTTTTTTGAAATTGAGAGCAGTTTATTATGTAGTTGTATCACGAGTTAAGAACAAGAACGGATTGAAAGTCATTTGTTGTGACAGAGATGACAACTACACTAATTCAACGGCAAATGTCATTTACAAAGAAGTCTTATTTCGTCTATAAATTTTATGTAACATTTTTTCATGTATCAAGTTTTGTACAAACTTATCATAACAGCTATCGATTCCTATATCATTTTAAAAGTATTAATATTTGTTGGTATTTTTCTATAATATATCTCTTGAAGCATGCCCGCCCAGTCGGGCGGGCTATGAAGCTAGTTGGGATATATTAAAGGACAAATGTTAATTTTCCATTTAAATTAAAAAACATTAAATGCTTCTCTAAAATATAGAAACTTAAGTCATATTTAATGTATCTTGCTACAAATTTAAGAAATTCTAAATGCACTTAGAGATAATTACTGTTCTAATTTCAGTCCGCTTTTTCTGCTTACTCTAGACACGCATCATATGGAGATAAAATTTGAAGGGAGTAAAACGCCATAGACTTAAACTGTTTTGGCCAAAAGAGAAAGTAAGAGGGCGTAATGTGTAACTAGTTAAATGTGAGTAAATTTTGTAAAAGGGGTCGGTCGCCGGAGGTCAAAATCCCCAAATTTCACGATCCGGAAAAATGGCGGTACGACAGAAGGCGGTGGCGACGCTGCCGACGCTCATGAGAGCGCTAAGGAAGGAATCACCATCACTTCCACAGCGATTGCCCTCACTTAGACGAGCTTTCTCTCTATACGATCAAGTTAATCTCATCGATAATGTTCCAGAAGACCAATTGAGATTTCAAGGGTACAAAACTTCAGTTCAATACTAATTCTATGATTTTGCTTCAATTCTCACAGTTACATTCGCCTGTATCCTGGAATGTTTTTTGATGATAGAATTATGAGCTGAAAATAGGTAATTTTAGTGCGATTGGAAAATTAGGTTAAAGTTACCATCGATTTGGGCGTTTGAGCTGTTTTGCTTGAATTCAATCGAAGGATAATCTCGTGACCTTAACAATGACACTGTAATGTCTGAATGTTTTTTTAGTGCAATAGGAGAATAAGATCAATTTTACCATCAATTGGGGCTTTTGAGCTGTCGAATTATGCTTGAATTCAATACCTTCAAATATGCATACATCAATAAAGTTCATGCTCCCTTTGTTAGCTTATTTCCTTCCATTTTGGATGATAATCTTAATGACTTATTGCTTCTGTTTGTTTGTAGATATACTGATACCGGATTCACTGTTAATGGGGTGGAATATGAAGGTAGTTTGCTCTCTGTAGGTAACTTGCTATTATCATGGAGTCCAAAGAAAATGTCAGATATTACTACAGACAGGTAATATTATTCTTGCAAATTGCAATTATATCTCTCTGATTAGTTGTTTGAAAAATAATTATTTGTTATTTTTTTCATACACAGTTTATCCATCTTTCAAGCATTGCGACCGATACCAGGTAAGATTATTTGTTACTTTTAGGCTTTTTTTTTTATTAATGAATATGTAAAATTAATCATCGGTTATCAAATACGTTATATATTACAGGAGCAGTGACCTATTTATTCACCATCTCTTAGTTATGATAATCACTCATATATTTATTGTTTGTTTTTTAAAAATTTAATTCCAGAAATTTTAATAATTGGCACTGGAAGATATATCCAGCCAGTTGATCCCGAGATACGCAAGTTTATTCGCTCTGCAGGCATGAAACTTGAGGCTATTGACTCGGTGAGTTTAATTTTATTATTTTTGCAATATCTTTTAGGGATCATACATTTTTATATATATGAGCATCATATGTATGTATCGTTTTCCTTCTTTCTCGTATATTTTTTTTTAAATATATATTTGGTGCAGAGAAATGCGTCGTCTACATATAACATACTAAATGAGGAAGGAAGAATTGTAGCAGCTGCACTTCTTCCATATGGAGTTACTTCTTAGAAAATGCTTTCTAAGTTTATGTTTTCCCACATTGGAAATTTCTTATCGAGTTGTTAAAATGTTTGAAAATGTCAATCTCAATGTCATATAAACTTGTTTTTATTGTAAACGATTTGCAACATAAAGATTTTGTTGCTTGATGGAATGTTTGTAGAATAAACTTTAATTTTGTGGCATTTTGGTAATAGTTTATTTTTGAAGAATTAAAATAGTTTACACTGCAAATGTAACTTAAATTGAAGCGTTAATTTAAATAAATGAGTTTATTAGCTCAAATAACCTATAAGCTCAACTTAATAAGTTTCGAAGCTCGATTTTATTAAAAATTATAAATAAACTTTAAGTCCATAAATTAAGCTAAAACAAACACTTGTAAATAAGCCCACAAATATTCACCTCAAATCAAACCCAATGTAACCTGTGTTAGTTAAGTCCTTGGTCTCTTCGGGTCAGGGCCCATTTTTGCAAACCCATAAATAGGTAATTGTTAGTTTGAGAGATTAAAATTCGAATAAAAAAGTATCATTTCCTGTGGACAAAGTACAAGCCATTACAGCAGCATTTCTCTAGATTTGGAAATTGCAGCACTGGAGTAAGAAAACCTAAATTGACCACAACCTTCTTTGCTTCCTAGAAACCTAAATCCCCAAATTGTAGGGTTTTAGATTCGAATTAATTGTCACGAATGTAACATCGCTCCACTCACCGATTAATTTATACTATTCTGATTAACCTGTTTCTTTAATTTAAGCAGAAGTTGACGATTTCTTCTCATTTTATCTGATTCAATTGAATTTTGCCGCTGAAGCAACAATGTCTGTTAACCCTAAGCTAGAGTCACCAGGTATATAGTTTCCTCCTTTTTTCGGTTAAAAAATAAAATTTTCCGATTATATTCAATAATTTTGAACACTTTGTTAGCTCCTTTTAATGTGATAATTTTGTTTAGTATTCAAGTATCGAAATCGGAATATATGATATTGAGTTTATTGTTATAATTTACTTATAAGAAGTAGCTTATTTTAAATGGTGTATATTTGAAGTCATTAGAAATACAAGGTGGTGACTAGTTATGTAATTAACTAATTGTTACTAATTAACTGAGAAATATATATACCTAAATACCTATTTAAGTTAAGTTATTTTATTGTTTGTTAATCTGTTTTGAGGTTGCAATATTTTGGTACAGATGCATTTAACCAGAAAATATTCAGCTCAAAAATCAGCAAAAAAGAAGACAACCCGTTTGATTTTGTTCGGGTTATATTCGGTATGTAGTATCATCTTTAACAATCTTGTTGTACTTGTTATTATTATTAATTTTTTAATTATTATTTATTTATTTTTATATTTGCAGAGGGTGCAATAGCTGGAGCTGCTGCTGGAGTTGTAGTGGAATCTGCTTTATATCCACTTGACACAATAAAAACTCGGTTACAAGCAGGTAACAATGTTAGGGCTGAAATTGTTTAAATACAGTTTTTTTTTCTTCCTATTTTTATGTCATAAATCATAATTACATGTTATACATCATACTACAAATTTTGGATTTTTATATTTTGAAGATTTTATGTTAGACAGCCCGTGGTGGAGGAAAAATTATCTTGAAAGGTTTGTACTCTGGTTTGGCTGGAAATCTTGCAGGCGTTTTACCGTAAGTTTTAATTACAATTACAATTATAATTATATATGTATATTTATATATCTAATTTAGGGAAAATGTTGATGAATTTTTATTATTTATTTTTACAGTGCATCAGCCATATTTATTGGTGTATATGAACCCACAAAACAAAAATTACTGAAGACCTTACCTGAAAATTTTAGTGCCTTAGCTCACCTGGTGAGTTCTCTCTTTATATCTACAAAAACTATGATGTTATCAACTTAAAGTGTAAGTTATTAAAGGGTAAAATGGTCATTTTAACGAATTTAACACCTGTTTAACGGAGGAGGGACCAAGATCGAAAGTAAATAGTAACTTTAGGGACCGTAACTGCAAAAAGTATCCAAGAGGGACCAAAGTCGTTATTTAACCAAACCCCAGGGCACATGGACCATTTTTGCAATTTAAATTTGGGAGGTTATTTGCATAAAAAACACCACTTTATGAGACTTTCAATCCGTTAGACGTTGACCAATTTGACTATTTTTTTAAAAAAAAAAATAGGTATTTTGAACAACTTTTTAAACTTGATGTAGACTGCAGGTGCTGTTGGTGGAGCTGCTTCTTCTATTATACGTGTTCCAACCGAGGTTTTTTTTATTATTTATTCTTCACTTTTTATTATTTCAACTTATTTTTTGTTAAGTTTATATATGTTGCTTTTTGTTATATAGGTTGTTAAGCAAAGGATGCAAACCGGTCATTTTGCTTCAGCCCCTGATGCTGTTCGCCTTATTGTTGCTAAAGAGGGATTTAAAGGCCTTTTTGCGGTATATATGTACACACACACACACACACACACACACACATATATATATATATATATTAAGTTCTAATAATGGAATTATGATTGTCCTCTTATTGATAGTAGACGTAGGCCAGTTGGGTCACGGGTCAAAACGGGCCAGGCGACTATCAACCCGTTTGACCCGTTCATATTTTAGTTTTTTTTTATGCTTGTATGACCCGTTTGTTCAAATTGCAGGGATACAGTTCCTTTCTGTTGCGAGATTTGCCATTTGATGCCCTTCAATTTTGCATATATGAGCAACTTAGAATTGGGTATAAATTAACGGTAAGCTGACCCGAAACATTTTTGGTCCAATTTTTAGACATTTTTTGTTTAATATGATAACTAAAATTATTAATTACAAAAATAATCTAATTCTATAAATAATACACTTTTAGTAATCTTGACAAAGTCAAAAGTCAAAATTGGAATTGTTTTTTTTCCCTCTACAGGCGAAAAGAAATCTTAGTGACCCTGAGAATGCTGCGATTGGTGCTTTTGCAGGTAACTAACTATTTTTTTAATTAGTGACTAATTATCTATTTTTTATTTTTCAATGTTCATAAATCATAAACAATATATGCTCTTTTCGGTATAGGTGCAATCACAGGAGCCGTTACAACACCTTTAGATGTAATAAAGACTAGATTGATGGTTCAGGTATAGTTACAGTCCCAAGGGGCAAAACAGTCATTTTGCAAATCAAAACAAAAAATTTCAAGATTATGGAGAACAAAGATCACTTGTTGATAATATTTCCGTATTTTATATATTTATAAAAATAAATATATACTATTTATATTTTGCAGGGATCGGGTAACCAATACAAAAGTATCTCCCATTGTGTAAGCACTATTTTAAAGGAAGAAGGACCTTCTGCATTTCTAAAGGTCTGATCTTTTTATATAAGAGTGTGTGTGTGTGTGTGTGTATTTTGGGTTGGGTTGCGTCTAAACGGGTCGACCCACCGATGTGTTTATACTTCGAAAAAAAAAATTAAATTATAAATTATAACTTCGGCCCGCCAACCATTTCACAGCCTGTTTTTTGACCAACCCGTGAGCCCGTTTAGATAAACGGGTTATATGTCAGGGTTAGGTTAGAACTATCGCCATGATTAACTAAACAAGTTATGCAATTAACACGATAACTAAAAACATAATTAAATAACACAAAGTATTCATTAATTATACATGAAAATTGTGTTTATATTTTTGGTTGTTTAAAATGCAGGGAATCGGGCCACGGGTCCTGTGGATAGGTATAGGTGGCTCCATTTTCTTCGGTGTTCTTGAACGAACAAAACAAATGCTTGAAAAAAGACACCCAACATCTCATGATTCTGACTCTAACAAGTTGAATTAATATGCTGAATTTTGATTCCAATTTCAAAAATTTATCTCGGCCCGTTACTGGTTCTAGGATTGACCCGAAAAAGGTCAACTGGGCTTAAAAAGCCAGGTTAGTTTAGGACGGGTTAGGACCATATGTTTTGTATTGGATTTTGGTTAAGAACAAATTAATTATGGGTTAAAAGAATAAAATTTGAGGTACTTGATTTGATGATGTTTGCAATGATATTAGTTGTACACAAATATTATAAATGGTTTTGAAATTATGTTGGAGGGAATTTCTTCTCACAATTATGTGTTTGTTATCTACTAAATTTGATTGTAAAAATGTAGTTTTTAGCTATATTTGGGTTGTTTGATGGTTGCCAATAGCTTGACTAAGTGAGAGGTTTGAATGAGTTCGAGTTCTAACTGAATATGTATATAATCATGTTGTTTGATTATGTTTATGTGAATGATCTAAATGACCAGTTTACCCTTCTGATTATTTATATAACATATGTGTAAACTAGATCGGGAATCGCTGAACACTACACTATGCAAAATCAGTTCTCGATCTGGTTTGGTTCGGTCTAGTCTAAAACCGGCCGAATCATTTTATCGGTTATCAGTTTGATATAATTCTGTTCAATTTAGTTAGGTTATTGGACTCTTTACATCTCTAATAAAATATGATATATTCTTATGTCTCAAGAATTTGGATTTCAAATCGGGGTATACTATTACTCTTAACAAATCAACGTATTATTTATTCTTAGTTATTAAAAAATAAATCTAATAAATCACACGTAGCATAGTTAGTTACGTAAACCCAAAACAATTAAAAAACGATTAGGTCGTTAATGGTTGATTAAGGTGGGACCACTCTATCTTTTAAACCGTCCAAAACTTGTCAAACTCTCATCCTATTGGCTCTAACCTCTTTAAACACACATCATCATCTTTTAATCCATGTCATTATCTTGATCATATTTTAAGTTTAAAGAATATATTTTAATCAACATCATTCACCACTATGGAAACATAAGTAATACGAGTAATTGAGATTAGTGCATTTTTTCATGTTTAATAATATTAACTGAAACAAGATGAGAAAGACATATTCAAAAGGTGGTGATTTTTACACCACATATTTTAACTTACACATCACAATAATTATTTTATATATTTGTGTATTCTACAAAAATGTGGTGTAGTAATTAATTCCTGCTACTGAGTTAATTATGACATAATTAAGATGACGATGTGTATAACTATGCCATGATATGTTTATGTGCATGGTATATAAATAGTATCAGATTTATTTATTTATTTATTTATTTCAAGGATATCTAATCTACTTGACTTATTTGATTGAGGTTTGAACTCATAACATTTAGGTCATAGATAATACTATATAAACCAATATTATTAGGTCATAGATAATATTTTAAATCCAATTTATTAACTTAGGAGATATAAAACACACACAGTATTATGCCACGTCTTCTTGGGAAGATCTCACCCGTTTAATATATATCGACTGTCTATATCTAAAGGTTCTTTCTTATTGGATACAACTATACGACCCACAAGTGGTCGGCTTGGTGGTTGAATATGACCGGATCTTTGCCTTTACAAAATTAAAATAAGTGTATTATAATATTTATTCATGAACTATGAATCATTGTCATGTGGTACTTAACACATTGTTTTTTATTCACCAAGTAATACTTAATTAATAGTTGCCCTTATAAAAAAAACTTAGTAAGATTTTATCTCCTTGACTAAAATTATTTTACAAAAATTTAATTTTAAGTGTAATTTTGCGTTTTTGCTCGTTAAACCAATAAAACATATAATATCATTAGTTTATTTAGTTTGATGTTAGCGTCAATTGCGTCATGCTGCTTCCTTTCCAAGACAAAACTATCTGTGTTTTGTGGCATAAATACCTAACAAACATCACATGTGATGAAAATCAATTAGAAGGCACGTCAAACGATTACTATATGATAAACATATGTAATTATATTAACTGTCACGAATTTTGTGATTCTCAAAGATTATCCAAATAAATCTTTTATATGTAACTAGTCTAATGCGCCGGGTAAAAAAGATGGTAATTGATAATTCGTTACTTGGAAATAGCAATATTTATGAATTTTCAGACTGAAATGCAAGAAACATAAATCTGAATGACAAAGTTGATAGTTCTGAGCTTATGATCCATATACTCATTTTATGTATTGTGAAAATATATCAATTTGTTGAGAAAAAATAAAGACATTCTCATCAATTATGATGAAAGTTAAAGAAAATTGTCCAATCATTAAAGTCAAATGTAGTATTTTGATGAAAATTAAAATTGTCTAAACAAAACATTTGACATTAATGGAAACGGGTCAAATTGATGGCCTTAATGAAATTTATATACATTAACGTCCAAATTCCATATATAATATCAGCAATTGCATACTTTGATATTCTCATGAACTAATGTTGGCATTCATAGGAATTAGGAAGCAACAGTGTTGAAATGTTTGTTATTTTGGTGTTTTTTTACATCATTAGCCAAAGAATGTAGAATTTCATAATTTGGACCATTTTTTCCTTCTTACACTATTTTGACTAATTTTTACAGCAATAACCAACGTCGGCAATTTTGACAATTTGAAGCAGTTTAATCAATTTTACCAAATAGATAATTTGAGACATTATGACCATCTGCACCCATACTACTTAGTTCATGTGAAATATTGAGAATTCCCCCAACAAATTGCAACAAGATAGTTAAAGATCAAGAGCATTATTTGTGACAAATTCTGGAAAATGGAAATAACATCAACATTAATGCTAATCAAAATATAACTATACAAACATACTAAAGTGATAAATAATAATAACCGAATACAAGCATTTGGTTCAAAATAACAGTGCTTAAATATCCAAATACCATAAATGTTAAAAAACAGTGATAATATAAGAGATTTGAGATTTCCAGATCTTTTCATTTCCCATGACCCATTCCCTCTTTAGTCAAATCACATGAATCACATAATCACAATTCTTTTAAAGCATGTATATGCATATAAATAATCAAAGAAGCTAACCCTAGATGATATAATCCAAAATCTGGTTGGTTGGCAGGTAGGGAATGATAGTAACCCTTTTCGAGCAAGGTGGACTCCAATTCAGACAAAAGGGTAAATGAAAAAGTTAACAAAGATAATTCTCATTCCATGGCTAAAATGATTACAAGACTAGGCTTTATATAGCCTGTGGATATTTCCACTTCTGGACAAAAGGTAAATTCATGAAAAAGATGCTATCCACTACTACCACCACTAACTAATATTCTAACAGAACCAGAGAATGAAATCTGCCAGGTGGCTAGGTAATTTGGTGGTCCTCCTCCCCCTAGGTTGTTGTATTATCGGGTTGTTATCATTCCTTCCCTCTTGGAAATTGACCTTGTCCTCAAGGTCAAAATTTGGGTACTTCCTTTTAAATTCTGGTATTGACTCCCATGTTGCTTCATGCTCAGTTGTATTAAACCATTTTACTAGGATTTTTGGTGGGACGGTTTCTTGATCAATCTTCAGAACATTTTCCGGGATTAAGCATGTGGGCTGCAGGAGAGGTAATGGCTCTGGATTAACAGGGGGTGGTCCTTTGTATTCTCTTAACAAGGAGACATGGAAAACAGGATGTATGGAAGCTGAAGTGGGCAGTTCCATTTTGTAGGCTACATTGCCAATTCTTGCAGTCACCCTATATGGCCCATAGTATCTCTTAGATAATTTTTGCGAACTGCGGTTAACCAGTGAGTATTGTCTGTACGGTTGCAATTTCAGCAATACCCAATCTCCTACGTTAAAGTTCCTGTCAAGCCGATGTTTGTTGGCTTGTTGTTGCATCCTGTTCTGAGCCCGGAATAGATTTTTTTAGAGTTGTTAATAACGTTGTTCGGTGAGTTAAATTGAGATCCAGTTCTTCGTTATTGGAATTTCCTTGTAGGTAGTGAGGAATGGTTGGTGAGGAACGCCCGTAGACTGCCTCAAACGGGGTCATTTTTACCGATGATTGTCATTGCGTGTTGTATGACCATTCAGCCCATGGTAAATAACGAATCCACAATCGGGGTTCATCAGAGATAAAACATCGTAAATAATCTTCAAGGCACCGATTTAAGACTTCCGTTTGACCGTCTGATTGAGGGTGATATGCACTACTCATAGCTAACACCGTTTTGTTAGGAGAAAACAACTCTGACCAGAATTTGCTTATAAACAGTGGGTCTCGGTCGCTTACGATTGACTTTGGGAATCCGTGTAAACGAATAAAGTTGTGTGTGTAAAACTTCAGCAAGTTTCTTGGCATCCATTCGTGGGGGTAGGGCTATAAAGTGAGCAGCCTTAGTTAAACGATCAACAATCACTAAAATTGAATATTTTCCAGCCGATGGTGGTAAACCGGTGATGAAATCCATTGAGATTTCATCCCAAACTAAATCCGGAATCGATAAAGGTTGAAGTAAACCCAATGGTGGTGAGGTGCTATATTTGACTTTGTTGACATTCTTGACACGTTAAAATAAACGTGGCAACCGTTTGTTTCATCTTTGGCCAATAAAAATTGAGTGTGATTCTGGCTAGTGTTCTTTTGATTCCTGCATGACCCCCTGTTGGTGACGAATGAAATTCGTGTAATATGAGCTGCTTGTAATCAGAGATGTCGGGTACAGAAATTCGTTTTTTGTAATAAACCAATCCATTAGTGAATGTCATGAGTGGCGTGTCTTGATTTATTTTGTTCACAGTTTGCTTGCCTTCATTGTTTTCTGACCAGTACTTCCTAAAATCGTTCAAGAATGTAAATATCGATGAAGATACGTTGGAAATAGTGAATAATTCTTGTCGAGATAACGCATCGGCTGCTGCATTTTTTGATCCCGCTCGATATACGATATCGTAATCAAATCCCAATAGTTTTGTGAGCCACTTTTGTTGTTCAGGTGTTTGTATAGTTTGTGTGAGGAGAGCTTTTAGGCTTTGATGGTCGGTAATTATGGTGAAGTGTCTACCCAATAGGTAGTGTCGCCATTTTGTTACCGCTGTTGTAATTGCAAACATCTCTCGAGCATACGTTGACGATGATTGCAATCGAGATGATAGTTTTTTACTGAAAAAAGCAATTAGATGCTTCTGTTGGCTAAGGATCGCTCCAATGGCTACTCCCGATGCGTCTGTTTCAACTACAAACGGTTGAGTAAAATCGGGTATAGTTAGAACCGGTGAAGTTGACATGGCTTCTTGTAATTGCCTAAATGCTTCTGTTTGCTTTACTTCCCAAATGAAATTATCCTTTTTTAGCAACTATGTTAAAGGAGCTGCTAATGCTGCATAGTGTTTGACAAACCTTTGATAGTAACCCGTGAGGCCTAAAAATCCTCTTAATTGTTTCATTGTTATCGGTGTTGGCCATTGTTTGATAGCCTCGATTTTATCCGGATCTGTGGCTACCCTTTTTTCTGTGATGATGTGGCCAAGGAATCCGATTGATTGTTGGCCAAAAGAGCATTTAGATTCCTTGATGTAAAATTTGTTTGTTTGCAACAGGGTCAAAACATGAGACAAATGGTTTTTGTGTTCTTCAAAGGTCTTTCTATAAATTAGTATGTCGTCAAAAAAAACTAGGACAAATTTCCTTAGTTCTTCTCGGAATAGAGTATTCATGGAAGCTTGAAAGGTTGATGGAGCATTTGCAAGACCAAAGGGCATCACGATGAATTCGAAGTGACCATCAGTAGTTCTAAAAGTTGTTTTTGAAGTATCTCCCGGGTCTAGGCGAATCTGAAAATACCCTTGACGTAAGTCTAATTTTGAAAAAAACTTAGCACCATTCAATTCATCAAGTAGCTCGTCTATTGTGGGTATCGGAAATCTGTCTTTTATGGTGATAGAGTTTAGTGCTCTATAATCCACGCAAAACCGCCATGAGCCGTCTTTCTTCTTTACCAAAAGTACCGGGGAAGAGAAAGGGCTTGTGCTTGGTTTAATGACACCGTCTTTCATCATTTCAGTGATAAGGCGGCTAATCTCAGTTTTTTTGAAATTGGGGATATCGGTATGGTTTAACATTAACTGGTTTGGAGTTTGGAATTAAGTGAATATGATGATTTTGCAGCCTAGGTGGGGGTAGTTGAGTAGGGCTGTTAAAAATGTGTGTGAATTTGGCAAGGATTTGTGAAATGGTTGGGTGAGGTTTGGGTTGATTAATTGGGATTGTGAGATCGGAGAGGGATAAGAGGGTAAAAGCAATGACTGAGTTTGTGTCCATTTCTCGGCGGAGGTTGGAGTGGTTAGTGTGGGGTTACCGGTGCTAATTGATTGCCAAAAAATGTTGTATTGCGACCCTTGTAGTTGAATTTCATGGTGAATTCAGCGTGGTCAGTTAATACCGGTCCCAAGGTTTTCAACCATCGGTTTCCCAAAACCAAATCACACTCATGGATTGGCAGTATGTGAATGTCGGAATCAAATTCTGTTTCTTGAATCGAGATTTGTACCCCTGGAAGTAAACCTTCCGTTTCTAAGTCGTGTTCATTACCAACTCTGACCCTAAACCTTGACGGAATTGGTTTGGGTAATGAAATTGATTTTAAACAACCTTGACGGAATTGGTTTGGGTAATGAAATTGCTTTTCGAGCAAGGTGGACTCCAATTCAGACAAAAGGGTAAATGAAAAAGTTAACAAAGATAATTCTCATTCCATGGCTAAAACGATTACAAGACTAGGCTTTATATAGCCTGTGGATATTTCCACTTCTGGACAAAAGGTAAATTCATGAAAAAGATACTATCCACTACTACCACCACTAACTAATATTCTAACAGAATCAGAGAATGAAATCTGCCAGGTGGCTAGGTAATTTGGTGGTCCTCCTCCCCCTAGGTCGTTGTATTATCGGGTTGTTATTAGGGAATTTAACTGAAACCTTTCAAATGACCGAGAAATTCAAAATTGGGGGTAAGAAGATGGTGGTTGATATTGACAATTTTAGATACGTTCAACCCCGTCAATATCGCTTATTTTGAGTACGTTTTGGAAGCAAATGCATATGATATTACTCAATTTTGTATTTGTTTTGCATTTCAGGTGGCATGGCGAAAAAGATGTCGAAAATGGGTCAACAAGTAGAAAGAAATACAAAAATGGAAGCCTGAAGAAGTTCACGAACGTGAACCAGACGTGAACTCCTCACGACCGATCACCAAAGTTTCTGTCCGATTTTCACGATCAGGAACCAGAGTTGGCGATCGGGAATTCTGCGTGTTTTGGAGTTCGCGACGCGAACTTGAGTTCGCGATTGCGAACTTTGCATCCGGAAAATGATTAAATCGCAGGTTGAGTCAAGGAAATCAGTTATCTTTTTCACCACTACGTTTTTGGGCAGTTATTAGCAATTTCCAGAGCATTTCTTCAAGACTTTCTTCAATCTTACAAGCAATTATTGATTTCTTATCACTTTGGAACAATTTCATGGTTGTATTTCTACCTTTGAATTCTTGTTTTGTGATTCCTAGCATGTCTATGTGCTAGTAATCTTTATATTCACTGTGTTTGGATGATTCTAGGTTTAAGTATGATTTAATTTTAGGATTATGTTTATGTTCAAACAATGTTGATTTTGAATTACTCTTTTGGTTTAATCTATGAATTTTCGTTTCTCTATCGTTTGTAATTGATTCAATTAGGTATTGACAACACTTGATTAAATTGACTACTTCCCCAACTTTTCACTTGTGACCTAGTTGGTAATCCACTAGAAATTGGGATTAGAGACAAGATTCCAATAAGTTAGATTAAATAAGAAGTTCAACCCTAGTAATGAAAATTCTAGGTTAGAAGACTTAGGTAATCCAAGTCGGTAATATCAACAAATATGTAACACCTCAATTTTTAAAACACTTTTTAAATCATATTTTTAAATAAAAATATTACAAGTCCAATATTCCCAAAATACAGTTTAACAAAAACCTTTGAAAAGATTATCAGAGTTATTAAATCCGGTGTTACAAAGATAATATCATAACCATAGGATAAACGGGATCTACCTACGAGCTCCCGAGCTAGACAACACTAGGCCACTTCTATCACGACCCTCTAATCCAACGATCCTGAAACTGAGTACACAGCCAAAAACAAAGTAGTACGTGAGACAAAAATAGTCTCGTGAGATACATGGGTTTTCGACCCGTTCTCAAAAGATTTATAAAATAATATTTATAACATTATAAATACTTATCCTTATCATTTCTTATTAATTCATAATTCATCTTCTATTCATTTAACCGTATAAAATAATAAGCTTACCATAAGCTTACTCATCATCTAATCACATACTTGTAAGTTATCTCCAAGCTTACACTTTCTTTATCACATATGCAACGGACCTCTCCGAAGCCAACTCTCCCGATATGGGATGTCATAGGTAAACTATCAAGGTAATTGGGAACCCCCATCTTACCGAGATTCATAAGCTCTCCCCGTTCCCGGGTCGTCATGCTCACCCATCACTGGTTGTCGTAAATTGTGACATTCTACTCTTTGCGCAGGGAGGTACCACCCCAAGTAGACGTCTCATGCTCCCCCATTTCTGGGCGGTCTTATTCCGGATATCTCATTAACACTTATGAGCCTTAGCTCCTTTCATCAAAATATGAGCGTTAGCTCTTTTCATCAAATTCATCATTTATTAGAATACACCTATTCTAATTCATCATATTATTCTTTTTACTTATTCAGTTTCAATCTCGACTTTACCAAGTCCTTTACTAATTTAAAACATATTTATCGTTTATGAAAATCATATTACTTTGACTCTTCTTTGACAAGGATACATGTTTATTACTAGCCACTCTATACTCATTCTCTTAGTAATTCGATAACTACTTTTATTAGTATAATATACTAACCGATACTTATTACTTAAAAATCATTGTCTCAAGCCTTATTAATACATACTATTAATAAATCGATTATCAAGCTCTTTTAAGCCATTATCTCTATTCGTACATCTTATTTATAAAAACACATTAATTACTTTTTATCATCAAAATCTCTTTCAAAATCATTAATCATATAAACATACTCAAATAGCCCATTACTAGCACTTTCTCAACATATCATTCTTTTCTTTATTAAAAACGTTATTAATAAAGACTCTTAAAACATCATAGTTTCCAAAAATCATTTGCTATGTACTCAGTAAAAGTCTCATGTACTCACCTTAGCCAAGCTAATTCCAAATCGTGTCTAATAGCACGAATCCTTGCTTTCCCACTTGTGAAATGTCACCAAACTTTAGGTCTTCTTGACCTACCATCAATATCATCACAATAACTAGTTATTATCCATAACTAATCACTAATCAATCCATATTCACATTCCTAACCACCAAGTTCATCCAACTTGGTGGAATCTCAAACCCTAGTTCAAGATTTCCATCAATAAACCCAAATCCAACTTGTACACATCGATTACAAGCTTACAATGAGTGTTCTACACCCATGATTAGTCATCTTCCCCAAAGATGACGTGGATGGTTCCCAAACCACCATTTCTACCCATACAAAGCTCACAACTAGCTAGATAACCTCAACAATCAAGAAATCTTACCTTTGATGTTTGAATCTCCAAAGATGGTGAAGATTTGAGCTAGAAATCACCAAAATCGCCACTTCTCTCTCTAGAATCGGCTGCACACTTTGGAGTGGAGAGAGATGAGCAAAAACCCTAGAAATCCCGTTTTATACAGAACCAAACAGTTCGCGATCGCGAACTCAAGTTCGCGTCGCGAACTTCGCGCCTCGTGAACACATCGCGATCGGTAACTGGTCGGGAACTCTTCACGTCTGGCCACCAAATTCCCTGCCTCAACTTCACGAACGCGAACAGAAGTTCGCGTCGTGAACTCCTCAGGTAGCCAGGCTGCACTTTTTCATCTTTATCTCAACCCGGTTTCGCCCATAACTTCCTCGTATTCACATTCCTAATCACTAATCAATCCATATTCACATTCCTAACCACCAAGTTCATCCAACTTGGTGGAATCTCAAACCCTAGTTCAAGATTTCCATCAATAAACCCAAATCCAACTTGTACACATCGATTACAAGCTTACAATGAGTGTTCTACACCCATGATTAGTCATCTTCCCCAAAGATGACATGGATGGTTCCCAAACCACCATTTCTACCCATACAAAGCTCACAACTAGCTAGATAACCTCAACAATCAAGAAATCTTACCTTTGATGTTTGAATCTCCAAAGATGGTGAAGATTTGAGCTAGAAATCACCAAAATCGCCACTTCTCTCTCTAGAATCGGCTGCACACTTTGGAGTGGAGAGAGATGAGCAAAAACCCTAGAAATCCCGTTTTATACAGAACCAAACAGTTCGCGATCGCGAACTCAAGTTCGCGTCGCGAACTTCGCGCCTCGTGAACACATCGCGATCGGTAACTGGTCGGGAACTCTTCACGTCTGGCCACCAAATTCCCTGCCTCAACTTCACGAACGCGAACAGAAGTTCGCGTCGTGAACTCCTCAGGTAGCCAGGCTGCACTTTTTCATCTTTATCTCAACCCGGTTTCGCCCATAACTTCCTCGTACGATGTCCAAATGACACGAAACCAATTCCTACGTTCTTTAAATGATTTATCCTTGTTTATCATATTTTTACATAATTTATTTAATACAAAAATTTCGGGTCGTTACAAAATAGAAGTGTGATTAATTATAACTTTTGAGAGAAGAAAAACATATTAGTTGTAATTAGTTTATTAAGTGGGATTGAGAGAAATTTAATACCGTGACTTCTAGAACATTAAACTAATCGGTGCTTAGCAATCATAATTAGAACTAGATGAATCCATACATAGTGAATATCCTTTAATCATCAAATCAACGTCCAAATTATGTTCTTTGTTATTTCAATTTATTATTTATGTTCAACAAAATCAAAACATGTTCAAAACTATTTTCTTGATTAACTCTTTAACTTACTTTTACTTGATCACATAAATCGTTCCCTGCGGATACGATAATCCGAAATACTTGCCTAAGCTATATTACCCACAATTAGGTATATTTTCCTATGAATGTGATAGTCTAGATTAGTAGTATTTAGGAGACATTTTTATAACTAGATAATTCACATCAGTGGTGCACATGGAGGTTGTATTTATAGATGCGTACGGTGGTGACGGTTGACGTTTACTACAACTGACGACGGTTGGGAAGGAAAACCGAAAGTGAATTAGGATTACAAGGGATGAAGGGCGAAGGGATGAGAAGAAGAAAGATGCCTCTTATTGAGAATCGATGTAACTGTTTGATGTGGAGAGATACGACAGTTGATCTGTCGAACCGTTGGTTGGGAAGGAGAAACGAAACTAAATTAGGGTTCTAAACGACGGTTGATTCAAGATCAGGGTTACAGTGGAATGGTGGAAGGGGACGGCGTTTGATCGGAGGAGGGATTGGGGTTGGGGAGGGATCGGGATCGCATTTGCTTAAATTAATGTAATTCCTAAAGTAACCATATCCCTTAAATGGTTAATACAATAGTATAGATAAAGTTAGTATCAAACTTGAAACTTTTGAATATCTAACTAAGAGTATTTCTAATGGTTAACCTTATAAGGTGTAATAGTTTATTGTTTTTATCCCATCAATTTTCTACTAACGAAAAACAAAAATTCCTAAAAAAAACCTATCCCGTGGTTATCTTTTTCAAAACTTTTTTTTAGGTCATAAAAAATCACTCCAATGATTATTAAAGTTTACAAAACGTTAAGTGTTTATTCAAATAGTAATAAAAAGCTTTGTAATCTAAGAGCATCTCCAATGGTAGCTTTTTCTAAAGCTTATTACTATTACAATAAGTCTTTGAAAGATTTTTTTACCATTGGAATACCTAGTTTTTTGAAAAGCTTATTGCAAAGACTTATTCTCTACTAATCTTTTAACCATCTTTCAATATTTGTCTTTTTTAGTCCCCTATGTTTAATAACATTTCTTTTTAAACCTTAGATGTGATATATATAAATTATTTATTATATTTTTATTAGTTAATAAATAAATTATATAATATTTAGTTCCAATTATTATAATATTTTTGTATAAGACATTTTAAAAAATATTATATTTCGTAAGATGTCCAAAAAATTGTCAAATTATATATAGGGGGTATTTATAAACATTTGAGATAGATAAAGGTAAATTAGAAATATTGTAAAAGAAAAAGCTTTTGTAAAGGTTAACCATTGGAGATGCTATTTATGAAAAAAAATTTGGTTAGTGGAAAGTTGATGTGACAAAAGTAATAAGTTTTTGTGAGTTTAACCATTGGGGATGCTCTAATAATAAAAATTTATTAAAATAGTAATAAACTTTTAAATAACATCTCATTGGAGATGTTCAAATGAAAGTTGTGAAGAATTTCATCATGTTCATTTACTCATTTTAATTCAAAATAAGTGATATACTTTATACTTTTTGGTGTATAATAATTTATTCACTCTGATAATGTATCTTATTTTGTAAAAGATAGTGAGACACACATCACTAAGTATCTCATTAATTATAATGAAATGACTCATTTACATTAAATATACTTTTAAATATTATTAACTTTACTTTATTAAAAATGTGTGAGACTCATCTCCCAATAGTTATCTAACTTAATAAAGTTAACATTCATTATAATATTTTGGCTTAAAAGTTGTGAAACTAACAATGAATCAATTATATGGAATTGGAGGAAGCATGTGATATAACATTGTTTAGGGACTGAAATTACTACAAATTAGAAAGTTAGACCTTAATATGGCATAATGCAATTTTAAGGACTAGATATGATCATGCAGCCATACTTTAAGGAGATAAAAGCAAATAACTTTAACAATATAGACAAGGCAAAATATCTTTTCCTTTCCAATGTGACTATACAACCTTTTTATCAAGTGGGGTGCCTTTGGCCAGATATTTTGATCTGCCCGAAATGCTACCCGTTCATTCTCCACCACTCAAATTACCCACGTGCATGGATCTCAAGAAAAGTAACGATTAACGGTCAGCAATCTGCCCTAGTTATTTTTTTTATTGTCTCTCACTCTCTCTTTTTCATATAGCTATTCATAACGCCCGCAGTTTCTAAATTACAAGTGTATTATAGTATAAATTTATGTACCTAGCAATCGGGTATCTATAGTTGTCTTCTACATAAGAATAAACAAATAAAATAAAGTTATAGTTTACTAACAGAAAAAAAAAGTATGTTTAAGGTCATGTTTGATTTGTTGTGTTCCATCGGATATGGTCTGAATAATTATGTTTGATTTGCTTATATTTTATCTGACTCGATCTAAATAACGTGAGGTGCAGTGTGACCCCGAATTTAAAAATTAGAAACAAGAAAAAAACAGTTACTTTACAATATAAAAGTGTAACTTGGGTTTAAAACTTCAACTTCAAATTTCTTAAGAAATTGAGTTTGAATGTTTTCTTTTAGTTTGTATCCTAGTGAGCGTTCAACGGTTTAAACAAGGTGACACTAAAATAAGTTCAAACTGAACTAGTAAAAAAAATTACTTTCTGTTTTAAGAATAGAACAAGTATCTACATAACCAACAGACCTTATACTACTATATCCGTATCAAAATAAGTAATACATTTTTTATTTGGGGTGAATCAGACATACTCTAAATTTTATCTTATTTGATAAGAAAACGAGACTCATATTTTACAATCTACTTTAATAAAGTGAAATTACATTTTTGCCTTCACTTTTACTTTTAAACATCATTAATGTCACTTTGTCCAAATGAGTGAGATTCATATTCCACTAACAATCCCCTTTAATCTATGTTAACATATATTTTAATTTTTCATCTCAAAATGCATGAAACCTTAAATATATCACATATTTTGATACAGAAGTATAAAAATATCACTATCAACAATCTCCAAGTGGTTCATTCATAATAAATATCTCTCCGACAACAAGATATTAACAATGTATCGCCAACAAATCATGTGACATTCACGAAAGATTTTAATGAAATTGTGAATCTAGGTTTGTTTTGAAAGGTACCTGTGAAAAAAGAATGAGAAATTGTACTACTTCATACTAAATATTTAATCTTATCTTTTTTTTTTACTTATTTAATAAATAATTGTCCAAATTAAATAATGATATTCGTATAGAGAATTAGTAGATTTAGTAAGAAGCAATATAGTTTTCCAGAAGAACGTATCATACTCGCAATATAAGTTTAACTGAAGTGAAAAAATGGTCTTTTAAAATGTTGAAAAATAAAAATTCTCATTTATATCCGACTGATTATATAAACACAGACAAATTTCACTCGCATCTTGTAACAATAACTTTTGATTATATAGATTTCATTTTTCATAGTATAAATGTTGTTTTTAAGACAAACTTAGATATAATTTTTGTGTTTTTGGTATTATCTTACTACACATGGTTTGACTAGAATATAAAACTTTTTTTTTGAACGGCAGAATATGAAATTCAAAATATGTAACTGTCTATAACGATTAGTCTAAAATGGCATATTATTGTATAAATTTATACGAAATGAATTGTGTATTTTACCGAAATGCAGCTATTTATATTTACTAATCACATATAACCGTGTTAGAAGCAAATACATCTCTTTATAATGGAATGAATATCAAATTGTTTACTAGTTACTATCAATGACAAAGTTTTTCCACTATGCGCGCAATTTAAATTATTTCGGTCGAATTATAATGTTTAATTAACATGTCAAGTTGTCAGCCCACTTTGAAATACGATGGTCTAATAATCGAATTAAATGGCTTGTAATTAAAAGAAATCAAGAATCGAGAAAATGTTGTTGGCCCGATCAAGGACTGAACCAGAGGTTTCTGATTTATTTTTTTTTACCTTTTTGGGTTCATTTTCAGTTTTGGACAGAACTGGATGGGACAAAGAACCAATTTTGCATGAAAAATAAAATTGGGAATCAGATCGAGATAGCTCGGTTCAGCTTGGTTTGATTCAACAGTTCTGCCCGGTTGTCATCCGGTTTGCATAACTTGGAAATGAGTTCCGCACTAAGAAAAAAGTAGTCTAACTCCCACGTTAAATTGATTTGAATGGTTCACTTGCAAAATCTTTTCAGTTGGAGATGTATATGCATAAAGCATTCTAGCGTTTAAAAAATTTAAACTTCTAAAAGAGAAACACACCTTTTTGTGATGTTGAAAACCATTAACATAATAATAGACTTTTATTTTGTATGATGTAATGGGTTTTGTTACAAAATAAATACAAACCGTTTATGTTTCAAATTTAACTCACCAATTCTACACACCCAAGACTTGTAGCTTAGTAATATTGGTATAAAAATTAAAATGTTACCCATGACCTATAAATTATAAATTCAAGTTTTGTTATAAACAAATATGAGTAAATTAAATGTTAAAAAATATCACCAAATTTACACACCATAAAGAAAAGGAAAATGCTAATGACAGCCCCTAGGGCTGTCATTAAGAAGACAAAATACATAAAAGACAACCCTCCTGAATTTTAGGAATATTACTTTTTTAATCAATGTACAAGTTTTTTTATACATGTTAGTGACATCCCTTAGGGCTGTCATTAGCAAAACACTAAAGAAAATGTTCAAATTTTAATAAACATCATATAGTGCAATATAGCTTTAATTTGGTAGTCATTATTTGTAAAATTAAAAAAAGACAAAATTGTTGAAAAGCGAACTAATAACTCATTGAGAATCGGCGGAACCGAACCAAGAAAGTTTCTTATCCTCTTTTCAGTTTTTCTCGGATTTGGACCGGGCTAGACCGCTCGGAACCGAACTGCTTCGGACCGCGAATCAGTTTTGCGTGAAAATTAAAATCGAGAACCGAATAGATGTAATGCAGTGCAGTGCAGTTCAGTTCGGCGGTTTTGATCGGTTTGCAGTCTAATTTGCACATACTTAATGTTACAAGCTCAAAAATAAAAATAGAAATAAAAATAAAAAATTTGTGTGCGCAAAAAGAATAAACTGGAATTTTGAAAGGACTATAAAAGACAAATACCAAATATCAAGGGTGTTTTTGATATTTAGATTAAAACCATGATGTATGTATGGATGGATGGATGTAATATGCATATGAATATGAGAATGTAAGCCTGTAAGGTGAGAGGAAAATATCATAGCCACGAAGGCAAAACATTTAGATCTTTAAGTCCACACACATCACAGCTAAAGATCTTCTCTCTCTAAAAACCAGTTTTCTCTCTCTAAAACCAACACTTCTCTCTCTATTTCCCCCAATTTTCAATACCTAATATCCTTTTGTTCATCTAGAATATTCCTCTCATCTTCCTAAATCGTTACGGTGGCTGCGGAAATCAACGGCGTGAGATTCACTTCGAAATTTTATCCGGCGAACTCCATCGGTTTCTCCGGCAGGTATACATAACAGATACGTACTTACATATGTATATTTACATACTGAGATGTTATAATTTCGTTTGAATTTATGAAATGAAGTTCAGATTTGAAAATTTAGTGTGTATATGTTTCAATTTCGAGAAGAGGAAATTAAAAGTAATTAGTTTCGTTCAGCTGAGCTTTTAGTGTGTTTAATTACCGGTGTAATTATCATTTAGTGGTTAATGATCTAGGAAAAGTAGAGGAGATTTATTTAGCTGTCGGTTTACTAACTACTGATCTGCTAATTGCAAATTGAGATCGAGTGTAGAATTATTTTGATAATATTGTTCTTGTAAGTTAGATGCAGATGCTTAGTACTTGAATTATTTCCATATTATGGAGTTACTAATTAGGGGATTTCTAATTAATGCGATGTTTTGAATTACATGTGGTTTATCTAGCTTGCAGATTTTTTCATATACGTAGATTTTTTCTATATGATTTACCAAATATTTATTTGAATACTATCGAAGTTTTTTGTTTGTTTGTTAAATTTTACTTAAGAGTTACTGAGTTCTGTGTTTTCGTTTCATTGTTTCCGTGTGTTTTAACCGTTTTCTTTCCTGTTATGCGCGTTACTGTATTTACAACAAGATATGGTTTACAAAAGGGATACAACATAGTCTTATGTGACTGCAAACTAAACAAGGCAATATCATGCTTTCAGAACTTTAGATTTCTTTCTGTTAAACCCAAATCTGCTGTGTTAATAACATTGGCTGGTGTGTAACATTTTGAGTTTAATTTTAGCAGAAAAGAAGGGTATTGTAGACTTTTCACATATGGCTGCCACATCAGCAAGGTGGACAGATGGTCTACGTTTCTCATCACTGTTTTGGCCTCCCCCATTAGATACACAGCAACGAAAGGTATAATTATTTTTATTCGTTGCATTTTTTATTGTTCAAAATCTTGAGATATTTACCTTTATTTTCCATAACCAGGAACAAATTACTGCATATGTTGATTATTTTGGTCAATTTACATCAGAGCAATTTCCTGATGATATAGCTGAGGTATTTCTTTTTTACTTTTAAATTAAACCCTGCCCGATTCCTTACAGGTTCGGGTCAGTTTCTTAAGACCCGATTGACCCGACCCGATTTAAAACCCGACCCGACATCCCAATTGACTCCCCCAATTTGATATATATTTTGCAGCTGGTTCGCCATCGTTATCCATCACAAGAAAAATACCTGTTTGATGATGTTTTGGGTAAGTTGTTTAATTTAATTCACTTTATTTATGCCACTTTGGTTTTACATTTTTACTGACATATTATCAGTTATCTAACTAATTTATTATTTCTAGCAACATTCGTTCTTCAGCATCCAGAACATGGACACAGTGTAATCCTTCCAATAATTTCATGCATCATCGATGGTACAATGGAGTACAACAGAAACACTCCACCATTTGCTTCATTCATTTCACTAGTCTGCCCAAACGATGATGTAAGAAAAGTCAAACTAGTCAACATTATGGTCAATATCATGAAAAACATATATAATCTTCTATTTTTTATTTTAAACGCAGACCGGGTATTCTGAACAATGGGCTCTTGCATGTGGAGAGATTTTAAGAATTTTAACTCATTACAACCGACCGATTTTCAAATCTGATCATAAAAAAAATGCAACTGTAACTGTAACTGACAGAAGTACAAGTGGCAGTCAAGCTTCAACTAGTAATTCTCAAGAAAGTCAAAGTCAAACTTCTTCACCATCTGCACAAAATGAACATAAACCATTGAGACCTTTATCTCCATGGATTACCGATTTCTTGCTTGCTGCCCCTTTAGGTATCAGAAGTGACTACTTTCGCTGGTAAGTAGTATTTAATTTTATTAATAAAATAATAAATTATTAATATTTATTCGTTTATTCCAAATATATAAAATTTTAAAAAAACTAATAGGTGTGGTGGTGTCATGGGAAAGTACGCTGCAGGGGAACTCAAGCCACCTTCTGTCGGTAAGCAGACTTTTCGTTACTGAGTAAATTACATAATTCATCCCTTTGGTTTGTATGAATTTACGAACTCTGTCCCTCTACTTTTTTTATTACACGGATATTGCATAATGTTGAAACATGTAACATCAATGGTTCCTAAAAACTTAACGTCCTTTCTTGCTATAGGGACCGCTAATGTTATAGGTTTCAAAAATAGGGACTATGAGTGTAATTATACAAACCACAAGCACGATTTATGTAATTTACTTTATTATTTTTTTTGAACTTGCATTATTTGAGTTATTACTGATACGAACCAACTAATAAAAAATGAATTATTTTTAAACTCATTATTTGCATTATTTTTTTAGATTTAAACTCATAATTATCTGAATTATTTGGACTGTATCAGTTACATTTTCTAATAATAAAAAATGAAATAAAATTAAAAAAATTAAAATTTTCAGTTATGGCATCATCTTCTGGTGGATCTGGAAAACATCCACAATTAGTCCCATCAACACCAAGATGGGCAGTTGCAAATGGAGCCGGTGTGATATTAAGTGTTTGTGATGAAGAAGTTTCTCGTTATGAAACCGCCACTTTAACTGCTGCTGCTGTTCCTGCTTTATTACTCCCTCCACCCACAACTTACATGGATGAACACCTTGTTGCAGGCCTTCCAGCTTTAGAACCATATGCAAGATTGTTTCATAGGTAGTTACTTAACATTACATTAATTAATCTTTTCTTTTCAAAATAATTATTTTTTTAAAATGTTGGTTTAGGTATTATGCAATTGCTAGCCCAAGTGCTACCCAAAGGCTTCTTCTTGGGCTTCTAGAAGCTCCACCTTCATGGGCTCCTGATGCTCTTGATGCTGCTGTTCAACTTGTTGAGCTTCTTAGGGCTGCTGAAGATTATGCATCTGGCATGAGGGTAAGTTGGTCATATCAATTTATATATATGTATACATATACTTATGTATTGAGTATTGCAGCTTCCAAGAAATTGGATGCATTTGCACTTTTTGCGTGCAATTGGGACTGCAATGTCAATGAGAGCTGGAATTGCAGCAGATTCTGCAGCTGCTTTACTTTTCAGGATATTATCTCAACCTGCTTTGCTTTTTCCTCCTTTAACACAAATTGAAGGAGTTGAAGCTCAACAGGAATCTTCAAGCGGTTACAAATCACACCATAAAAAACAGGTAAAATAACTGTTTATAGATTGTAAGTATTAGAGATGACAATTACAACGTATCTACTTATTCATCCGTCTTTTTTCACTCTAAATATCTATAAAAAAAACATAACTTTTGGACAGAAAATGTTTTGGGTCAATCCGACCCTCCCTTTTTGCCAGTTGCCACCTCTAGTTACTTTTACTTCTTGAAATTAGTTTTTATTATTAAAAATATCAACACATATTAATTTGATTTAATAATTGGTTTTGTACAAAGAGAGAAATACCAACAACCGAAGCAACAACTGAAGCAACAGCTCAAGGAATCGCATCACTCCTGTGTGCACACGGGCCAGAAGTCGAATGGAGAATCTGCACAATTTGGGAAGCTGCATACGGTTTAATCCCATTAAGTTCTTCAATCATAGATTTACCCGAAATTATAGTTGCATCGCCTTTACAACCGCCAATTTTATCATGGAATCTATACATCCCTTTACTAAAAGTTCTAGAATATCTCCCTCGTGGAAGCCCATCTGAAGCTTGCTTAATGAAAATATTTGTCGCAACAGTTGAAGCAATTCTCCACCGAACATTCCCGCCCGAGTCAACCTTTGACCATGGTCAAAGTCAAACCCGTCACTTTCTCGGGTCAACTTCTAAAAACATAGCAGTCGCCGAGCTTCGGACAATGGTCCACTCGTTGTTTTTGGAATCATGTGCAAGTGTCGAGCTTGCTTCTAGATTACTTTTTGTGGTGTTAACTGTCTGTGTGAGTCACGAAGCTCAACCACATAACGGTAAACGGGCACGAGATGAAGATAACGAAAGATCAGGGACTAAAAGTGTAAAAACGAATAAACAAGGACCACTTTCGGCTTTTGACTCTTACGTTTTGGCCGCAGTTTGTGCTCTTGCTTGTGAGCTACAAATATTCCCCTTAATTTCAAAAGTCGGTAAAGATGTAAAAACGGTTGACTCGGTTGACTCGGTCAATGATTTTCAGAGTAGTGTTGACTCGGCAGTTAGTCATACACGAAGAATGTTGACTATTCTAGAAGCATTATTTTCACTAAAACCGTCATCAGTTGGTACATCATGGGGATACAGTTCAAATGAAATAGTTGCAGCTGCAATGGTTGCAGCACACATTTCAGAGCTTTTTAGACAATCAAAAGCATGCATGCGAGCATTATCAGTTTTAATGAGATGCAAATGGGATAAACCGATTCATTTAACCGCCACATCATTATATAACCTAATCGATATTCATAGCAAAACAGTTGCTTCGATTGTTAACAAAGCAGAACCGCGTGAAGCACACTTACTTTGTCCTGATGGAAAAAGACAAAATAAGGGTCAGTCGTCAAACAAGCGCGACGATGCTGACGTGGCGGTGGTTAGTTCGTGTGGTCAAGTTTCGTCTTCTTGTGAGGAGTCGGAACGAGTGATAACGAGTTTCCCGTATAATGCTTCTGAGCTGGCGAATTTTCTTACGCTGGAGAGACATATCGGGTTTAATTGTAGTGCGAGGATTTTGTTGACTTCGGTTTTGACTGAAAAACAAGAGTTGTGTTTTTCGGTTGTTTCGTTATTATGGCATAAGTTGATTGCTTCACCTGAGACACAACTTACTGCTGAAAGTACTTCTGCACAACAAGGATGGAGACAGGTAAATGTACAATTTTTTTTTATTTTTTTTTTTCTTTTATCTCGGATTAATTTTGTATTCATCCCCAAATTTCCACTGATTTGGCGTTTTTAACCCTTAAACCATTGCATTTGAAGGATTAAACAGTTAAACCGCCATAACAGCGGAACTTTAAGGATGAAAACATACTTAACCCTTGTTATATAATTAAAGCGATAGAACCATTTTCTTATATTTTGTGTAATATCCAAGAATTTAAAAAATGTTAAATTTATTCAGGTGGTTGATGCATTATGCAATGTGGTGTCAGCAGCACCAACAAAGGCTGCAACCGCTGTCGTCCTTCAGGTCTGGATTTTATTTATTTCAAAATTAGTGCTTCAAATTCTTGCAAAATTAGATGTTCTAAATACAACTTAGGGGGTGTTTGGGATTGCTTGTTGAAAATAGGTTATGTGTTTTGAAAATGGATAATCTGATAATCAGTTGTTACAAAACTGAAAAATAGTGTTTAGATTGTTTGAAATCGCAATAATTAGATAATCAGTTTTTTGGGTGTTAACAAATCTAATTATTTGTTTAGTTAATTGGTAAAATGACTAATTTTAGATTAATTGTGTTTTTATAAAGCAATAAGCACCTGCCCACCTGCTCTTCCAAAACTGCGCTTTGGGGCATAACAAATGCAAATAATTGATTTTTTGTTTCTTTTCATTTTAGATTAATTGTGTTTTCATCATGCAATAAACATATAATCAGTTCCAAATTGCAATACCAAACACCCCCTTAAATAAAAATCCAATTTTGATAAATAATCCATTTTAGATTAATTCTTTTATCATTTTTTATGGCCTAGTATAGCAAGATAGTTGTGTTGTTCATCAAATAACTCGATTTCTTGCACTCTTTTTAATCTATTTGTTGTTCATCAAATAACTTATTACTATTATTATTATCGGTTTTCAGGCTGAGAGAGAATTACAACCATGGATTGCAAAAGATGATGATCTAGGTCAAAAAATGTGGAGAATTAATCAACGAATAGTTAAACTAATTGCGGAGTTAATGAGAAATCATAATACACCTGAATCATTAGTAATAATGGCCAGTGCATTAGACCTACTCCTTCGTGCTACAGATGGCATGCTTGTTGATGGCGAAGCATGTACTTTACCACAACTCGAGGTATTATATCTCAATTTTATTTACATTTATCATTTTTTATTTATTTTATTAAACAAAAAAAATCATACTTTATTTTTCTCAAAGAAAGAGGCCACCCAAATATGTATTAACAAATGAACAAAATACGTTTTAGACTTTAGTACCCTGAACTTGACTAACCGGGTTTTCTACCACCATGAACTATTAAAGGTGCAATATGGTACCATGAACTTGACAGAATGCTAGATTTAGCACCCTGTCTTATTAATTTAATCGCGTTTTCTTACTTCTGATGGACTAAAAAATATACGTTTTCTCAATATATTGATATTAGAAGCAAATCAATGGAGAAAACAATACTAAATTAGTGAGTCGGGGGTACTAAATTGGACGTTTTGTCAAGTTGAGGGTACCATGTTGCACCTTTAATAGTTTAGGGTAGTAGAGGACCTAGTCAGCCAAATTCAGGGAAATAAAATAGTAAAATGCATTTTGGCCTTAATAGATCTACAAATTGATTTTTATATTTTAGTAATTAATAGATCTGAAAATGAATTGTTTCAGCTATTGGAAGCAACAGCAAGAGCAGTTCAGCCAGTCCTCGAGTGGGGAGAATCTGGTATGGCAGTTGCAGATGGCCTCTCAAATCTTCTCAAGGTAAAATAATCATAATCATAATTAAATCACATTTAATTTAATTTCTATTATTTTATAATTTAATAAAATGGAACCAATCCATTTTTTTAAATAGTGTCGGTTACCCGCAACGGTTCGGTGTCTATCTCACCCAAGTGCACATGTCCGCACCCTTAGCACCTCGGTCCTTCGAGCCATTTTACACGTGGGCTTAGTCAACAGCCCAATTGGTCAACCACCACCACCACCCAACCTAACCTACCTGAACATAGATGTAATTGATTGGGAAGCAGATGTAGGTAAGTGTTTAACATGGGAAGCTCATAGTCGAATTGCAACAGGAATGCCAATTCAATATCTTAATACTGCTGCTAAGGAGTTAGGCTGCCCCATTTCTATTTAACTACTAATTATTAATTAACCGCTGTTTTTCTGTTTTGGTTAATTAAAGATTAACGTATGTGATTAGTTCTGCTTGTAATGATTATTGGTTTGTATAGAACTTTGTTTAGATGTAATCTAGATGTGTATTTACCTTTTTGACCAAACTGAACTAATTGATTTTAAAACAACTTAAAGAGTGTTTCATTAAGCTTGTAGACCGAGAACTGGCCGGAACCGATTTGAGTTTTCATGCAAACTGGTTCTCGGTCTAGCCTGATCAAGTCCAAAACCGAAAATATCATCGCTTCAGTCCTTGATCCAGATGAAACCATTTTCTCGGTTTTTGGTCTTGTCCGGTTTGGTTATTGGACTTGCTTTTCTTACATTTTGCGTCATTGTGTGTGCTTGTGCGTAAACAAGTTGACATTATATTGAAAATAAAATTATATATATTGATACCAAAAGCAATATTTAAATACAACTTTGTTCTCAATCCAAACTTTAATAAATAAATACGCCTGGTACAAGTTTATTTAGAATCATGCAATTAACTAGTAACTTTTATATCGAATATAATGATGCATTTTGAGTTCTGCAAACACGATAAAATCTTATTGGTAGTTAGCGTCTCATATACAGTTAAAGAACTTGTATTATTTTAGAAATCAATACTCTATGTTTATGAATAGCTAAAAACACATTTTAAGCTACTTATAATCCGTTGATACATTTATATGTGAAATGATATTTACACAGAAAATTTGATACTCATAGGTAGGTTAAAACCAAAAATATTACTCCGTACATGTTAGTGATGCATACAATCGTGTATCGTGTATGTGTGTATATGCATATTATATGTGATTGATATAATGATATACATACATTATAGTAGTATTTAATACAACTATAATCTAAAAACTTAATTCAGTAAATATGTTGAATATATAAAATTTTCGATCGATTGATTATTGCTCTGGTCTTGTTTCATGTCTTTCTCCTATGTTATATAACCTTGTCACACTTCCAATAAATTAAATCCCGAATAATAAATACATCATCCCATAAAACAAATATATCCTTGTACAAACAATCTTGTTAACGTTGTTAGGGACAACTATGTACCACCATTGTTTGATGTTTAGCCGTGCAACATTAAACCGAATCATTTAAGGATATATCATTGTTTATCCGGATCATTAAAAACTCGATACAAGTTTGAGCCGAGCTACTCGACCTTGACCGTTAAAAACTCGAGTTAAATGACTTGAGGCATGTTTGAGTTTCATTTGGAGCTCATTTATTAAACGAGCTCGAGCCAACTTTGAGTTTCATTTGAAACTAGTCTATTCAACGAGATCGAGCCCAATCTTATACAGTCTCGCAAGCTTAAACGAGCTAATATTTATACTAAATATTATATGATTTGTATTTATATCAAACATATCATAATAAGTAGTATAATTTAATAAAAAGTTGTGTATATGTGAAGTTAAAAGAGCCAAGTTTGAACCTACAAAATTTGCACAAACCAAACTCAAACAGGCTCGAAATTAAACGAGCTTAATTAGGTCCGACTTAGCTTGTATACACACTAGAGAAGTAGGGATGTAGAATCTCAATTATTCATTATGAGAAAATAAATATAGTACGACAAATTCCAATTTCTTTTATTTTGAGAAGCTACACTCCTGGTGTTCTGGTTTAGGGTTTTTGCCAAAAAAAGTTTCTGGTTAGGGTTTATGCCTCTTTTCCGCCCCACAAACCCAAATCACTTCAACATATCGCTTACAAAAATAATCATCTTTTTTCAGTATTTTCGTTCAATTGCGGGGTTCGGACTTCGAGTGTTTGATTTCGCCAATCTTCGTGTAACTCGGGTCAGCTGTTGGACAACCCAAATTGCTGGATTGAAAAATGGCTTGGACTCGGTCATTTTCTTGCCCTAATCGTCGACAGAATAGATTATATCCAGCCACCAGATAAGAAGCTTGAAGAGATTAACGACGGTAAAAAAAACTTAAAAGCTACCGATACCTGTGGGGCCGTCACTTGAACTCAATTCTGTAAACCAAATAATCTTTGATTTTTTATAGCATCAATAATCGGTTGATTGAAAATAGTTAATTTAAACGTGGGTTTTGGAAGTTAGAGGCTGTAAGGTTATGATTAGTTGATAAAAGGTGGAAACGATGGTTTATAATTTGAAGAATTTGTTGTCTTTCTTGAGTTCTGGTGTTAAGGAAGATCCCAGAACGGTGGTGGGTATGTTGCAATGATTTTGTTTGCAGTTCTACCAAAAAGAATTTGTAAAAAAGTTCAATTTTTTTGTCAATTTACGTCACTTTTTTCTTCATCATCGTCATCCTCTGTTCTTCAATCACTAGAAAATGCAGAAGAAAATATCCCCAATTCCACAAATTATGATGAATTGAGAAGAAATATGCAGAATTTTGCTACTTCTGGTGATATTCATCAATCACTACAAGTTTTCCATTTTATGAAAACCGTACCGGGTAAGCCAACCGTATTCGATTACAATTCGTTATTAAATTGTTATTTAAAATCCAAAAATGTGTGTTTACATGATCTTTCTACATTATACATGGAAATGAAGAGAATTGAATTATACCCAAATGCATTGACTTTCAATACCCTTTTGAAGGGTTTGAATCTTCTAGGTGAGTCAAAAGTAGCTCTTTCGGTTATAGTAGAAATGTGTAATTACGCATATACCCCTTCGTTTAGCTCCTTATCAAATGTGTTCAAGAAATGTTTGGATTCAATGGAGTTAGTAGATGCAATTAGTGTAATGGATTTGATGTTGGAATTGAATTACATTCCTACCGAACCGAAATTAATCTTGTTAATTAACAATCTTTGCAAATGTGGGATGACAAATGATGCTTATTTTGTGTTCATCAAACTTTTGGAAAACGGGATTTCGAAAAGTCCGTATTTTTACAACCCGATATTATGGTCTTTATGTAAATCGGGTCAAATCAACACTGCATTGTCGTTTTCTTGTTTTTTAAAGAAAAAAGGTCTTGTATATAATGTATGTTCATATACCGCTCTTGTATACGGTTTTGGTAAAAACGGGTTATTTAAGGATGCTTTTCGTTGTTTAAAGATAATGGAAATTGATTCGGGTTGTTCCCCGAATTTGAAAACATACACCACAATTATTAAGTGTTTGTGTGATCGTGGAAGGGTAAAAGAGTCATTACACCTATTGGGTGAATTGATAAAAAAAGGATGTGAGCCAGATATTATTACATATAACATAATTATCCGTGCACTTTCTTACCGAAATATGGTTCTTGAAATTCACGAGCTTTATCAAACTTTATACGAAAAAGGGATTTCACCTGATCGATATACGGCTACCGCTTTATCGGGATTACTCAAAAGGGGTAGTTTGGTAATTGCACACAATCTTTTACGGGATATTATTTCAAGTGAAATCAATTTAGATGTTGCGGTTTATAACGTGTACTTATATTGTCTATGTTATGCTCGTGAACCCGAAGAATTATCATTTTTATTTAGAAGTATGATAACAAACGGTATCGAACCGAATAATATAACATTCAACACCATGTTAAAAGGCTTTTGTGAGAAGAAAACATTGGATGAAGCTTTTGAGTTTATCAAACGGGCCGAGTGGCCCGGAAAGAGGCCCGATTTGGTAACTTTCAACACGATATTATCTTTCGTGTGTAAATCAGGCGATTCTTTAATGGTCAAACGAGTTGTTGACTTGATGGAAAATGAAGGTATTAAGTTGAATGTTGTAGGGTTGACTATTTTGATGAAATATTTTTGTATTGTTGGGAATATTAATGATTGTTTGAAGGTTTTTGAACATATGGTTTGTAACGGGCCACACCCCTCGATTGTGACGGTTAATACACTTATGGTTAGTCTTTGTAAGAATCGGGAACTTGAAGCCGCTTATCGAGTTTTTTGTAATTTAAAAAGTTACGGGTTGTTGCCCGATTCAAGAACTTATAATATTCTTATACGGGCTGCTATGAATGAAAGGAATTATATTTTGGTGGATGAATTAAGAAGGAAATATATGTTTAAAGAGTGAACGAATGGATTAATCGGGAAAAAAACTGTTTGATTTGAAAAATATGAATACATAGATGGATGTAAACCCTAATTGCATCTCTTTAATGAAACAGGTATGAGCCCGTTCCATTATCCTCTTCTTTATACGGGTCAAACCGGGTCGGGTCGGTTTGAGTCGATACCCTTTTTGTCCAAAATTATAAAATAAGTTTGGAAAGTTAGTCCGTAAAAAATGTTTATAAAAGTTATATTATTTCGATAATGATCTTATTATGTTATAAAATACTCTTTGGGTGACTTTTGACCCATTTTACCTGTTTTCTAGTTGAAATGGATTTATTATTTTATCTGTTGGACCTTATCAAGTGATGATGTGGAGGTAACTTGGTGAGGTGGCAAGTGACATTTTTAATTTATTTTTGTCCAGTTTTGGTCATTTGGTTACCACCAAAAATGGGACACAAAATCATCTTATAATGACCCAATTGAATAGAAATTTGTACATTGTAACAAAAAGTGACATATGTAAAAATACATTGTTATTTCACACAGAAAAAATTATAAATAACGATGAAATTCATATATTTTTGCTTATTATGTTTGTGTTGCAGTTGGACAAAAGAGACTCTGATGATAGATACCCTTTTCTGCTTGCTATTTGGCCTCCAGGTATTATTGTTTTTATTACAATTAAAAAAAAAACGTTACATATTCGCAAAAAATATATACAACTGTAAAACGATAGTTTTTTTTTTTTTTTTTTAATTTCAATTTTTTTTGCAGCCTCCAATACACGGGATACATCAACACAGGCACGCCATATCTTGCCCGCCCGTGTGACCAATATGTTCGAGGATTCGGGCTCAATTTTTTTTAATATTTTAATTTTTTGGGTGCTTTTTATGGTTGACACATATTGGTATGTACATGTTACCATTACATATATGTATGTATATAGCTTATATTGAATTTTAAAGGTTACAAAATGAAACTACATGATAGAATGTATTTTGAGGCTCTGTTTATCAATCTAATAGAGCGACTTTAATTTTGGTTTATAATTTTTCAATTATTTTACAGGTGAATGTTATAGAATAGTAACGTACTTTATTTAGGTAGTTACGGGCATATTAAAACTTTGATTATCAGATATTAGGTAAAATAAATCATAATTGTCAAAATAAATCACTTTTTAAAGTACATTTGTTCATGACATTTACAAGGTTACAGAAGTTGCTAGCTGATGATATTATAAATTATGTCAATAAATAATAAAAATTAAAAAACATATAATTTTTACAAATTAATAAACACATTATATAACTCCATCAAAAAACATGCATATCCATCAACCAACATTTGCATCCTCCATTTTCTCTTGTAAGTTCCCGTTGTTGACCGGATTTGACTGACTTTGACCGCCTAACCCTGTTTTTGCCTGCCATTGTTGACCGGGTTTGACTGATTTTGACTTTTTGACCGCCTTTGAGTACCTAGCGCCTAATATGTCTGATTTGTACCCAACAAGTTCTTCAAGTGTCATGTGCGTAAAATAAACAGTTAATATCCACAACAGGCTAAACCATAAGCACTCTAAAATCAGTAATCACAAACAGTTTAATGACCCAAAATAGGTCATCTTTAAGTTTGTCGAAACGGGTCGGGTCAATACCAATTTGTAGATTATAATTAACAAAATAATCTAAATCTTTGAACACGACAATTTAGGAGGTGCCGAGGTGGTATGCTTTAAAAATATAGGCATTGGTTGACTTTCAATATGTTTGATGACCCAATTGACCATTTGATGACCCAATTGACCATTTTAGTTTAAAGAATTATTTGACCCGTTTGAGTAAAAGACAACCCACATTGACCCATTCATAAGTATACGCGTCGAACTGGCCACCCGTACTTCTGTTCCTCTATCGGGTCAAACAGGTAAATGAGATCTTATAAAGTACGTATTCATCTTTCTCAAATTTACTGCATCAGTAAATTAACCGAATTAATATTTTAAAACAGATTACAAATTACATACACCAACAGTTATGAAAATTACTACTTATCGTATTTCTCCTAATTTTATTTACCTTAGCATCAATCGCTTGTTAAGTCAAATCTTCAACATTGACTTGATGTTCTTGTAAGTCAATGCTATCTTCTGTTCAAAATCTGACCCAAAAAAATTAAATATATTCTTAGATTCCACATTTATGAATATTCCCTAACATTTTTTTATAAAAAAACCTCATTTGTAATTCATATTTAAATAGGTGTAATAATCTAACTTAGTAAAAACAAGCAACTTACAAGGTTTTATGCAAATAAATGCACTTTTGCGCCCTATTTGACCCATTTGAGTATTTGATGCGTTTGAGATAAAATGCAACCCAAATCAACCTGTTTACCTATTCTGAGCTCAAACATCTGCAAGCCCGTTGATCTATTTGGGCCCGTTTCTTTTATATTTCAAAATATTCAATCTCTTCAAAGCAACAGCAAAATCATAACCATAATTTTGAGTAATTTCATCTTCGGAAAACAAACCCCGTTTGCATAAATCCATTAAAATCAATTCTCCATCAGGGAAATCATTTTTATAAAAAAAAGACCCGATTATAACACAAAACGTATTAACCGTAGGACAAATTCCTCTGTTCTTCATCTCTTTATATATCTTAATTCCTTCAAGTAAATAACCATTTCTACAAAAACCCGTTATCATAACATTATATATAACCGCATCAAATCTTATGTTACTGATATCCATAATGTGCTTTAATTTCAATGCTTCGTGAAACTTGCGTTTTTTGTAAAAATAATGCATCAAAGAAGTACACGTGGCGGTTGTCGGGACAGTTTTTGATTTAATCATACAATCAAACACTAAAATGGCTTCTTCGGGTTTTCGGTTCTTTAAAAGCCCGCGAATCATAGCACTTTCGGATACGGTATTTGATGTGACACCTAATGATTTCATTTCATTTTTTATATTATAAGCTTTTTTAATGTCTCCAACTTTACACATACCCGTAATTAACCGAACAATTTGTTTTTCATTTGGAAAAAAACCTTTTTCCAACATCTTGTTGAGATAAATATGAGCGGGCCCGAGCCCGTAAGTTTCTTTTACTCCTTTAAGAATGATATTAAACGTGTCTTGATCCGGGAAAACTCTTGACAAATACATAATATCCAAAAGTTCAAAAGCTTTAACAATTTGACGTTTTTCGGTGAATTTCAAGATCATCATATCAAACGTGTACTTATCGGGAAATACACCTTTCAAGATCATATTTTTCAACATTTTTGAAGCAAATTCGAGCATACCCACTTTACAAATTCCATAAATTAGCCCGTGACATGTTTTTTTATCGGGAATGAGCCCGTTTCTCAAAAGGGTATGGTACACTTCAAAGCACTTTGATATATTATCTTGTTTTGAGTACCCGTGTATCAAAATGTTGTATGTAACCAAATTAGGTGACAAATTTCCATCTTTCATTTTGGAAAATAACCCGTAAACCGTTGACATTTTTCCCAATCTTGAATAACCATCCATTAGTACATTGTATAAAACCATATCGGTAAAAAGACCATCTAACAGCATCTTTTGGTGGTAAAAATCTGCAGTTTTGGGCTGGCCCGTTTTAAAAAGACTGTCGATTAAGCATGTGTAAATCACATGGTTGGGTAAAAGAGTTCCTTTTTGCATCCACTTTTCGGCGAGAAGAATGGAAATGACCGTTTTACCCTTCTTACACAAACTAGAAAGTATACATGTATACGTATGAGTATCAGGAATCACATTGTTATAAACCATATCTTTCAACAAAAACAGAGAAATTTGTAAATTTCCAGATTTAGAAGCTTCCGAAATTAACATATTGTAAGAAATAACATCTAAAGCATGTGGAACGGGTCGGATTTTATTCAAGAATTTAACTGCTTCTTCAAAATTCCCACCAAAACAAAGTGCTTTTAGTAGACTTCCGTACGTGTAAGAATTTGGATGTTGACCAATTTTGACCATTTCTTCAAAAAAGTCAAATGCTTTTAATCCATTTCCTATGCTTACAAACCCGTTTATAATGAAGTTGAACGTTGAAGTATCGGGTGAAATACCAATTCTACCCATGTGATTCATGAAGTCAACCGCTTCTTCAACTCTTTGACTTTTACAAAATGAAGCAACTAACTTGTTACATAAAAATAGACCTGGATTATAACCGTCAAGATTCATAATCTTGTAAACTTGCATTGCCTCATTTACCCTTTCATGGATGCAAAAATTATAAACCAATGTCGAATAAATCACTTTATTCGGTTTCACACCCGATTTATATAATTTACAAATAATCTCCTTCGCATTTTTAAATTTCCCGATTTTACAAAATCCGTTTACGAGTACCGAATATGTCACGATATCGGGAACAATACGATTTTTCAACAATTTGTCAAAAACTTGTACACCTTCTTTTACCCGATTACTTTTGATAAACCCGTTGACCAAAATTGTATACGCAATTTGGTCAACAGGAATCCCGTTCATTCTCATACTTTTTAAAAGACTAAAAGCCGAATGTAGTTCCCCGATTTTACACAACCCGTTTAAAATAACACCATAACTAATTTCATTAGCCCTTAATCCCGTTTTTTCCATTTTATCCAAAAAATCCATAGCTTCTTTAAAATTACCTTCTTGACAATACCCGTCGATTAAAATATTATACGTGACAATATTTGGCGAAATTTTAACATTTAACATCTCATTAAAAACATAAACCGCGACCTTAATTTTACCTTCTTTGATAAACCCGTTCACGAGAGTATTATAAGTGACCTCATTCGGGAAAACCATTTGTTTTCTCATTTTCTTAAGCAACAAGTAACCTTTTGCACTCCTATTATTTTGACATAATTTGTCGATAAACATATTATATGTACATACATCGGGTTCAAGACCTTTATGACCCATATGATCGATTAAATCTAAAGCCGATTTATATCTTCTTTTTTTGAAATACCAATTAAGCAAAGTATTATATGTAACTAAATTCGGGATATAACCGCTTTCTTCCATTTTTGTAACAAGATGTCCCGCTTTTCTAATATTCCCGTTAATGCAAAGAACATTTAAAAGTATATTAAAAGTAGCAACATTTGGGCATACATTCTTCGAAATCATTTCTTCAAAAAGTAACCAAGCGGTTGACCCGTTGACTTTCCCAACTGAAGATAAAATCATGTTGCAAGTATAAACAGACGGTTTAAATCCACGAAATCCCATTAAGCGAAAAACGTCTATAGCTTCTTTAACTAAAGATTCTTGTAAATAAACCCGAATTAAAAGGTCAAAAACAGCTGGATTTGATTTACAAAGAGGGTAAGTGTCCATTAAAACTGTAAAAATTGAATTTTGACCAATACCCATGTCAAATAATCGGGTCAAAATCGATTTAGCAGATGTATACATTCTTGCTTTGACTAATATATGAACAGTTATACAGTATATACAAGTGAGATTCTTGATTTCTTGAAAAGGTGGTTGCTTGGTTACCCAGTTGAGGAATTTCAAAGCTAATTTACCATGAACTTGCCTTAATGAAACCCTTTTGTAATTCATTTGATTTAGTGACTCCCATCTGCTAATTGTCAGAATTGCATAGATGCTGTTCTCCAGTTGTAACCCTAATTCTGCAAAAAAATAACAAAAAGCCATAAACAATTTAGCAAAATCTAGTAGAAAAGATACGAACTTTATAACGAAAAATAGATAATATCACACCAATTTTACCGGAACTCTTCAGGTCTGTGAAAGCTTTGCTCTGATTACTACTTTCGAGTGATTTTTTTGAGTTTTCGCGAAAACCCACGTGCGAGAAATGCCTAAATTTTGCTAATTTCTTTGAGAGTTTGGAGATTTTGGGGGCGCATAACATACTTGTGTTTCTTCTTGTTCTTGGCAGTGTAATTTTCCGAGAGAAAAAGAATTTAAAAGCAGGAAAACAGTCTCAAATATAAAGCGAGGGGCACAGTAGTAATTTTGTTGTTTTTCTGTAGAGTCTTAAACAATTTTAAAGCAGGAAAACAGTCTCAATTACCCTTACCACCACCACCACCACCTACCGCCACCACCTACCGCCACCACCACCCTTCACCACCATCCGCCGCCGCCACACTCGCCACCACCACCCATCGCCGCCACCCTCGCCACCACCACCCATCGCCGCCACCAACCGCCACCACCACCTATACCGCTACCACCACCACCCACCGGCGCCTTCGCCACCACCGCTGCCACCACCCACCACCACCACCACCCCCCACCACCACCAACCAACCACTACTAGTAATAAGGGTAAATTCGTCATTTTAAATAATTCCAATTCCAATTCATGTCAACCAAACAGAATATTGAATTGGATTCCAATTCCCTTCCATGCCAACCAAACAGACTATGGAATTGGATTCAAATTCCTGACGGATTCCAATTCCTTCCTAGATTCCAATTCCATCAGAAACATTCTGCGAACCAAACAGCACCTTATTTTAAAAAAGAAAATGGTAATTTGGGGTTGTTAATAACAAGATAAAATTAATATAAAAATCATCCTCTGAATTTAGGAAAACTACTCATCAATGAATCTATAATCATTTTATGCAGGTGACAGTCTTAAAGCTTGTCATTAACAAAACTCATTATGTTATACCAAACTTGATTTATAACTTGTTATTTGACCAGTCGATAACCAGTTAATCATTAAAATAAATTAATTCTCTAGCAAAATATCAAAATCACGGTTATTCTATTTCAGATTATAAAAAAGTCCAAGAATCACAAATTTAAATGTAAATACATTTTGTTTCAGATGTATAGTCGAAGAGTCATAAGTTTTATGGAGTTGTCAAAAGAAGTTGTATAGAAATTATAGAATTTTGGCAATATTACATAAAGACAACCTATATTATAAAACATGTCAATTAATGATCAAAAGATATTTAACCCGCTCATAAAAGGATTGAATATAACTTAAAAACAACGGAAAAGGATCACATACTTCCCTCATTCTAAAGTTCCTCAAATCATAACAACTAGAATCACATACAAAAATCATCAATACTTTATATAACTTAAAAGTAACAACCGATGGATAGACAAATTTTCTAGCAAGATTAACGGTTCGTGTAGAAAGAAAAAAAAATCAATTTTTTAATGTATAATACTCTCGATAATCATCCCCGTACTTCTTACACCTTATCGTTTGTATCGGAAGCTTCTAGAAGCGAGTCTTTTTTGGGTTGACTTTTTGGTAAAGAATATGATCTTCGTTCTTTACCACCCGGTTTTGATGATGCGTTACCGTACCAAATCATGCCCATAATTGCGATTATCATCCCGAGAACGACGTGTAGGTTTAATCCTTCTTTACCGAAGAATATGAAACCGAGTGTGAGTACGAGGATTGTTTTCATGTGACCTAGGACTTGGAATGTGACGGCTGTGAACCGCCCGATGCAGATGAATTGGCTCAAGTTGGTCCCGATTGCAATTGTGCATGATAGGAATAGGAATAACTGTCAAAGTCAAAGTCAATGTCAGTACCGGATATACTTCATTCTTTAATGGGTCGCAGGTTAAATGGAGTGACAACTTTGGCCCAATTAACTTATGAATGGGTCGATTCGGGTTGGGTTGTATCTCTAACTAGTAGTTTTTTACCCGCGAGGGATTTTCATACGATGCTCAAAAAAATGTTTACGGATATCTGTTCTCAATAATTTGGATATAATAAATAATTTGAGTTGTAAAATCAAGTTGATAAATGTTATATTACTAATTTGCACATTACAATTTTTCGACAAAAAAATCTACATATTAAAACATAGGAGGTTAAAATGTAAGTATTCAAAACCTAAATGTCAAAAATGTTAAAGGCTAGAATTTAAAAGAAAAAGTCAAAAATGTCGGCTAGATTAAAAAAAATGTTATAATGGGTCACTGGTAAAATAATATTTTTTTTGGTTAAAAAGAAAAAGGTTGAACGGGTCGGGTCAAGAGTCGGCCAAAGTGTATTTTCTATGCATAAAACCTACTAAACCAGTCTATCTAAATAACTGGTTATGATTGCAATGACATAATTTAATAATCACATATAAGACACTAAATTTATTAAAAATAAAAAGATAGAATTTTGGACAAAAAATGTATCTGCCACCCAACCCGGCCCGTAACAATAAAAAGTTAAAACTTGGTATACTTACCAAAGATGCTGTATCATATTTAAAAGCATCCACTCTCTTGCTTGTGAGCCAGTAATCGACAAACGGGCCCGCTAATAACAGAGTTCCAGCCTGAATAGGTGCAGTGTGTCCTAACAGATTGAAAGAACTTAGCTGGTATTTCCTCTGAAGATAATGCACATACTGCATATAAAATAAAATATATTAAATATAAAGATAATATTTTTATTTTAAAAAATATATATATCTAATAACTTACGTATTGTTGAAGAGCTGTACTCCATACTGCAACTAATGCAGCAATGAAACCTTTGGTATTAACACTGACATCAGTAACAGTGCAAACAGCAACACCCAAAAGAACGGTTAAAATGCTTAATTTTGTGTCTCTTGAATATCGTATTTTATCAAATGCAACTTCTAATAAGCAGGATACAGGGATCATACTCAGTTTTGCTATCTGAATAGACAGTACAAACTAGATTAACTAACACAAATCTTTTTTAAAATTAAAAAAAAAAAAACTATAAATTACCTGGTAGAATCCCACAGAATTCAACATTAGACTGACATTCATTCCAACAATGGAGAAATTAGCAAATAGGACAAATTTCAAAAGATCTGAAACGGGTAGATGAGACGGTTGAATATAACCCAACCACCTAAGAACAATGGTCATAATTGTCGTTGTAACAAAATGCAATCCCGTTAATGTTGTAGCTGCAAGAAAAAGATAATTAGATACCGGTAATTATGTATGTATATATATGTGTATAGATACAGAACTTACCGAAAGTGAAGCCATATGTTGCCATTAAAGCTTTGTTAACAATGATGATTCCAACCGATGTGACAATGTTGAATGTCCATGCAGCAATATCAACTGCTGCCTTTTTATCAGCCTTACTTGATGGAGTCATTTTTGCTGTTTTTTTTTGTATTTTTTTAATGGGAGAAGTTTTACGGTTTTACCCCTTGTGCACGGAAAATAGATTTCTGCAAATCCACATCACCCGAGGAAGCTTTTGTGTTTTGTGACTGCTATTTTATAAGAAAAAGATATAAGATTATTAAAAATAAGCAATAAAAGTAAAGCAATGATTCACTGAAATATATACAAGAGTCCAAAACACAGTTCACAGGGTTGATAGTGTTAAGAACTGTCATTACATTCTACATCATGATTATATTTCCTCATAATCTCCCTCAAAAGATCATGAAAGGACCTAAGTTCATATATATTAGCCTCCTCAACTTAGTTAATTATTAACACTAATAGTGAAAATGGACTTGAATTGGTCAAAATCGAATTATGATCCGAAAATTAAACAGATCGACAACAGTATCTAACTATCTACAAACTTAAAAAACTCAACTAATCTTCCAACAGCAAGTGAACATTAATGCCTGCCTGTACCACTAGCTGTAAAAACTGAATACGTCAACTTGTTAATCCGATTAACTTGAACAGTTTTTAATGTACACAATTCCCCAGATTGATAGTGCTCACAGCTAACTCCTGCTAGAATCTTACACTCTTCATACATAATCCCAAATATTCACGAACAAACATTGACATTAACGTATTTGATGCGTTTTAACTCGATTAATTAAACAATTATCAGCAGCAAATCACTAAAACCACTTCAATTGATCAAAATCAAAATGCAGATCCATAAATTAATCAGATCGAGAACAGTATATAAACACTTAAATAGTTAAAATATCAAATTAAACAACACATAACGCCATTCATAGTCTAAATTGAAAAATCGAAGTTAGATCGCGACAAATTATGTAATTTCTCAAGCAATTAGATCTACAAACGTCAACTGTTTTCAATCCAGGCAGTTTTTCAGGAATAAAAAGCTGCGTAAGCATACCTTACGAAATCGAATTGAATGAATTCAGATCTTCAGAATCAAATCACAAAGCTCGCTCGCTCGCTCACACAGTTGAAGGTGTTGTGTGTGCGTGCCCAAAGAAGTTCGTAGGAAGAGGAGTTGCACGTTCCGGTACTTTTATTTCCTATTTTTCACTCTGTTTTTATAACCTTTTTTATTTATGAATATAAAAATGGGTAAATTACAGTTTTTGTCCATGACCTAGGGTTTTTGTCCTAATTTTTTTTCTTCCGTTTTTTTATCCTTGGGTTTTTTAAATTCTGGAAATTTATTCTTCCGTCAATTTTTAACCGTTAACTAACAAAAAATACAAAGCATGTTAGACATTTTGATCTTTTTTACCATTCTTCATCTTCTTCAACATCCTCTTCATCTTCTTGACCCCCAATTTGACTCTTCAACACCTGCTACGTATTATGATAAGTCACCCCCAATAAAATCCAAAATTAAAATCAAACACAACACCCCAGACGAACATTACCTACCAACATTCGTGAACATGTTTCATCGTGAGCATTACCTACCAACATCCGTCAACACCTGCCTCGTTGTTTATGGGGTTTGCGATCTGGTGGTGGTTTTTTCTCAGACCTGATCGGAAAAATAGCAAGGGTTATGGCGGCGATCTGGGGTTTGTTTCTGTTATTGTTCCGGCGACCCGGGCACTGTTACGAGATCTGAAGAAACGATTGAAACATAATCTTCTGTTACGAGATCTGAAAAACGCGACCCACTGTTACGATCGATACCATTTTGAATGTTACGATTTCTGCTCCAGAGGAATCTTTTTCGGTGCCCTAATTTTCACTTTTTACTGTGATTTTTACAGATCTAGATATGAGTCTGATTTTTTTGTGTGAATTGGTTTTGATTGAGGTTGTATATAATTTGTTTTCAGGGGAGGCTGATTTTTCTATTGGGAAATCAATGTTCCAAACTCCAATGGATTCAATCATTTTCTCATCTCTTAAACGTCATGTGGAAGCATATTTACTACCTTGCAAAAGATCAAGAATCACTGTTCCAATTTTATTCAGTGAAAAAGTTTATAAAAAACAAAAAACCACAATTGAAGTACTTCCCGATAAATGCTTATTCGAAATCTTCAGACGCCTTAATGGAAACCGAGAAAAAAGTTCATGTGCTTCTGTCTCAAAACACTGGCTTATGCTTTTAAGCACCATTCGTAGAGATGAAATTAGTCAAACATCAGTCAAAAAGTCAACCGAAAACATCAACGGGCATCTCTCAAGATCATTATCAGGAAAAAAAGCAACTGATATCAAAACCCACAAAACTCTTGTTCAATTCGATGATGTTGGGAGTTCGATGCTGTTGGGTGATTTTGAATTGAATGTTTTTAATCTGCTTCGTTTTTAATGTGCTTCATTATTGTTCAGATATCAAAATTTGTAATTTAGATTTAGAATTAGGGTTCATCAAATGGGTGAAGAAGATGAAGAATTGTGCTGTGAAAAATGTAAAAAAAGAGTTAAAATAGGGGTAATTTGGGGAATTGGACACAAATACCGTCAGTTAACAGAAGATTTTGGACGGAAAGACAAATTTTCAGAATATGAAAAACTTAAGAGACAAAAAAACGGAAGAAAAAAGATTAGGGACAAAAACCCCAAATCGGCCATAGGTCAGGGACAAAAACTGTAATTTACCCTATAAAATTTGATTAAAATAATTGTGATATTATATGGCAATCAAAATATATTTTTATAAATAATAAAATAGACATATCAATATTATCTAAATAAAAAAAAAAAAGAATACTTTGTTTATGGTTTAAGAAATGAATGTTGAAATCAATTATTATTCAACATTATGTTTTAATATACTTGAAAATGTATATTATTAACTTAATTTATGCAAAGAGGTAATCTTCTCCTATATATGAGCGTGATTTACGTTTGACAACTCAGCAGGTTGGAGCTCTTTCAATGGTCGGATATGTCATGTGTAATTCATCCATTGGCTGCCCAGTCAATGCTCAACAAACTCATACGATTCGATTGAATGCTTGGTTTTGTGATTTCGTACTGTATCAACAGCTTTTGTTGTTCATACATTCGATTTAATGTTTGATATAGTGAATCGTGATTCTGTTTTTTATTCTAATATTTGATACATCGATGGAAACGGCGACGTACATACAGAACCCTAAATTTCCTGCACTCTTCCATCATCTTCGCCAGTGTAAACCCTAAATCGACCGATACGATGGCTCCCAAATCTGATAGTGCCGAAGGATAATTTCATATCGTATATGTCAATTCAATCTATTTGCAGGATTTGTGCTTAACTTCGTCAACGAGGTAAAAATTAATATTCAATCTCAGTTTTTATAGATACAAAATCGTTAATCGAGATTTTTATAAGCACTTATATGGAGCCCTATCGTATGCATCTCTATGTCCACATGATCTTCTGCAAAATGGTCTCAGTGATACGGTATCTATCTAAAAAATGTTTTACGTTAAACATATGATAAATTTTCCGATTTGACTTCAAGAAGAGATAGATGTGGTTGTAAGCTTGTTAAAGATGATGTCAAAAGATGTTTTATGTTAGAATTTGATAGAGCGGTTAGTTTCTTTTAAGTTTTATATAATTGGTTTAATAAGATTTTGATGAACTAACTATTTGATTGATTCAGGCATTCATAGTTGCTTCAGCCGCCACACAAGAAGAAAAGCTCAACTGGTAAAGCCTGAAACCTTTACATTAATTTGACATATGAATGATCAATTTGGTTATGTTGTATCCCATTAACGGGTCAAATAGCTTCAGGAAACGGCTCCAAAGTCTCCGAAGTTTTTTAATGCATAAAACCTTCTAAATCATTTCATTTAAAAAGGTAGATTTTTTCTGATACGTTGATTATTTAAAAAAAAGTAAAGATTTTGGACAAAATGTGACAAGTAAACGACCTGACCCGTTTTGACCCATTAACCAACCCGTTGGCTTGATCTGATTATGGTTGTGATTTGTCACAAGGTATCGTGAACACGTGATGTGGACCAACAAAACAATAAACTTAAAATTATTGAGGAAAGGCATTTTATCTCGCATATATGCCCCATCGGTAAGAATAACAATTTAATTAAATAATTTAATTATAGTAAAATAACACAATTTTGGGATGACATATTTGCCACTATTATTATGTACTTAGGTTATTATCAGAGGGATTGAAGGAATCAGGTGTGTTTAAATCTGTTGTTGCTAATGCGAGTTGCAACTCTTTCAAGGGACAATTTTTTAGCTTCAATTGAGAGTCGTAATTCTTCGAGGACCCCAAAAAAGATTGGAGAGGATCTGTAACACCTCAATTTTCAAAACATCTTTTAAAACATATTTTTAAATAAAAATATTACAAAGTCCAATATCCCAAAATACGATTCAACAAAAACCTTTTAAAAAATTATCAGAGTACTAAAACCGGTGTTACAATATAATATCATAACCATAGGATAGACGGGATCTACCTACGAGCTCCCGAGCTAAACAACACTAGGCCACTTCTACCGCGACCCTCTAATCCATCGATCTCGATCCTGAGTACAAAGCCAAAAGCAAAGTAGTACGTGAGACAAAATAGTCTCGTGAGATACATGGGTTTTCGACCCATTCTCAAATATAATAAAAGTCATTACTACTCATTTCTTTTCTTTATTCATTTATTCCTTATTAACTCGTGATCTTATCATTTTTATACATATATACTAGTAAGCTAACCATAAGCTTACTCTCATCATAATCACATACTTGTAAGCTAACCTTTGCTTACACATACTTTATCAAATACTCTACGGACCTCTCCGAAGCAAACTCCCCCGATGTGGGTTATCTAGGTAAACTCCCCCGTTTCCGGGTTATCAATTGCTCCCCCGATTTCCGGGTTATCTGAAACTCCCCCGCTTTCCGGGTTATCTATTTCTCGACACACTACCCTTGCGCAGGGTGGTACCGCCCCAAGTAGGTGTCACTAACTCCCCCAACTTGTGTGGGTTATCTGTGATCCGGATCCTTTTCTCAACACATATTGGAATTATCAAATACGGGTCTATGCCCAAATAATACATACTCAAACATAACTTAGAATACATCTATTCTAATTATTATATTATTCTCATTTCTTATTCAATTTCACTATTGACTTTATCAAGTCCTTTATTAAATAAAACATGTTTTTTATTTATCAAAATCATTTACTCTAACTTCTCTTTGACTAGAATACAAATCTACTTCTAGTCACTTTATATTTATTCTCCTAACAATTCAATCACTACTCTTGTTGGTATAATATACTAAGTCAATACTTGATACTTAAAATCATTGTTATTAGCCTTATTAATACATATTATTAACAAGTCAAATATCATACTTTCTTAATCATTAGTCTTAGTCAAACATCATATTAATAAAGAATTATTAATCACTTTTTATTATCATAATCTCTTTCAAAAATCATTAGTCATCTAGACATACTTAAATGGTCTATTACTTGCATTCTCTTATCCTTTTAACGATATCTTTATTAAAAACATTTATTAATAAAGACTCATAAACATCATAGTTTTCAAAATCATTTGCTATGTACTCAGTAAAAGTCTCATGTACTCACCTTAGCCAAGCTAACTCCAAATCGTGTCTAACAACACGAATCCTTGCTTTCCAACTTGTGAAATGTCACCAAACTTTAGGTCTTCTTGACCTACCATTAATATCATCACAATAACTAGTTATAATCCATAACTAATCACTAATCAATCCATATCTACAACCCTAACCACCAAGTTCATCCAACTTGGTGGAATCTCAAACCCTAGTTCAAGATTTCCATCAATAAACCGAAATCCAACTTGTACACATTGATTACAAGCTTACAATGAGTGTTCTACACCCATGTTTAGTCATCTTCTCCAAAGATGACATGGTTGGTTCCCCAAACCACCATTTTTACCCATACCAAGCTCACAATCAAGGTAGATAAGCAAGAAAATCAAGAATACTTACCCTTGATGTTTTAATCCTTCAAGATGGTGAAGATCTGAGCTCTTGAGCTCCAAAAACGACCAAGAACACTCCCAAATCGGCTGCACTATGTGTGGAGTTGAATGAGAAATGAAACCCTAGCTCACACACAAGATTATATATTCCAGACCAAATTCGCGCCGAGCTCGCGCCGCGAAGTGACGCGGGTTTGCCTTTTAGAAGCCGATCTTTTCCAAATTTCGCGCCCCGCTCGCGCCGAGTTCGCGCCGCGAACCAAACGCGACCTCAACGCGACCCTCTCGCGTCTGATCTTCGAAGTTGCTGTTTGAACTCGCGCCTGCCTCGCGCCTTCCTCGCGCCGCGAGGGCTGCCTGGGTCAGTTTCTTGCCTTTTAAACTTGTTTCCATCCAAGTCTTGACCCGTAATTGGTTACCCCAAGTCCCAAACACTCGATAAAACCCAATGAAGACTCGATTAAATATTTCACCACCTTTATTCCTCAATGATTCCATTTAATTCATTAACCGGAAATTCCGGTCGTTACAACTATTCACCCCTTAAAAAGGATTCCGTCCTCGGAATCAACTCAAGGATTTCCAATCCTCAATACGCTTCCAAGTTATGATCCAATAATAATTATGCATTTGATTGTCTACTTGACTCCGTTATACTCAAACGGGTCACAAACCAACTTGAGTTCTCAATACCCGAACGGGTCAAAATTTCATAATCTGACCTTAACACTTTCAATTATTTAACCAAACTTTTTATCCCCATTGGAATGATATGACCCAATCATTACTAATAACCAATTACCCAAAATAATAGTCAACCCCTCGCTTTGACCAAATTGTCAACATTGTTCCATCTTTGACTTAAGTACAAGCCCACAATATCTTGAAAACTTCCTTACCCATTAGTGGTTCTATAAATCATCAATTCCTTAACAATTGACTTTACATTCATGGTCCAACAACAATCATACTCGATTCCTAAATTCAACTCGAAGTACCCAACGGTCAAAGTCGCACCCCCTTGACTACCATTATTTCCATCAATCCATTTAACCACTATCATACACATGCAAATGATATAGTATGCCCTTATCCTTGACTAACCATTTTAAACGAAAGTCAAAAACCAATTTTGACTAAAGTCAACATTCCACTAGTTGACCAACCTTGACTTATGAATAAAGTCAACTTACCTTGCTAAATTCCACATATTCTTTATTACTAAGGCATCGCTTCCCAAGCTTTTCATTCCCGATTTCAATATCTAATTCCCTTTCTCAGTTGTTCCCTTTTTCCTCGATTTCGATTTCCACACTCGATTACAATTTTCATTTAATTCGATATCAAATCTCTATTACTTTTAAACTTTCATTCGATTACTTATACCATTTATAATCTCCTTCCACCATCCTTATATCATACTTGTAATTCCCGATTACCGGCTTTAGAGCCTCATTCATATCCAATTGTGGCCTAACCACCCATTATACATATTTCACCACTCATGGGCTACTAACAAACTTTGCTTCCTATAAGCATTCCTTTTCATAATCTATAAACTTTTAGGCATCTCTTACACCTACATATACTTAAACACGACCCGTGTTTTCAACCCAAGTTCTCACTTGCCATAAAAGTCATAACAACAATTGACCATACGGTTCTACATACGTCAGATACAACCATCATATCCCTTATACAACAAATTATACTTAAACTATCTTATCGAGATGATCGGAAAGCCTCCAATCCATCACGATTCCAACTGTCACAATGATCGGAAGCCCCCAATCCATAGTGACGCATCAAATCTCGTTAACCGGAAAGCCTCCGATCTAACAAGATCCATGCAATACCATTCTATCTTGCATACAATTCATGTATGCATCATTCACTTAGCATCATGCTAACATTCTCTTTCATAACTAATCACATTCTCTATTCAATTTACATTTCCCCGTACTTCACATAACATTACTTTCTAAGGTCATATTCATTTCATAGACAATTACTCCCACTTATACCTTTATACCACACGGCATACACATAATCATTTCTAGTGCTTTCCACCAATCTACTCACTTATCAATCGTCCTTAGTCAATTCATTTTCTCATTATTAAATTTCCCAATCTTTCTTTCACCACCTAGGTAACCACCATTTCATTCCATTATCCATGTTTTACTGAATCACCCGGTCAACTCGAGTCAACTAATTGACTCCAATCCATAATCCAAACACAACCTATTACCTTATTTCCATGTCCTTTTTCCAATAATTAATTGTTACCCTTGACTTAGCATACTATTTCTAGGACATTTTACCATTAATTAACCTTTTACCCTTAGCATCGAATCTATCATCCATGATACAAACTTTTGTCATGACTAATTGTCAATTTTTATTTTTATTTTTTTTTAATAATTTTTTTTTACTCAACCATTTTCGATTACTAAATTATGTCATCCCCGATGCTTATCATTTCCAACATATTTTTTATTCACGAGTTTTGAAACTTCACTATATTTTTCATCATTCTTTTCTTTACTGTTATCATATGGTAATACCACATCACTTATCCTTATTCCCGTCAAGTGCTACAATTTTACCATTTTTGAACTTTTCTCTTCTATGGTTTCACATCCATATATACTATCCTCACTAAGTCTTAGTACTTCTACGTACTATCATCCTTTCATTGAAATCATTTACTATTTCCACGGTAATATATCTTTTAATATCCTAATTATCCGTGACATACTAATCGCCAACTCACCCATACTTATACATGCCATTTCGCCTTAGCACCAAATCGTGCGACAATTCACCAATAAAACACGAACCTCATACCTTAAATTTTATAACTGAGGAAAACTTACCACACTTTTGAACCTTTCACATCAACATGTTTTCACGAACTTTGAACGAGATTCTCTTTCTTTGTTAACTCGAAGCTACCATCGAACTTCCTCTTTCCTCCAATTGATGACGATTCAATGACCCTTCGTTGAACTACATTCTCCACATCTCCAACATTAAATTCTCTTAGAAATTTTCCAAGTACTCTCTCGGGGCAAAACTTCCCTATCAATCTACTCGCGAACTCCTTCCACGACATCTGGTACCATATACTCTTTCCAAACTTTCACACCACATTCTTCCACTATGACGTCTTGCCTTCAACAACTGGGATGCAAGAGTCATCATAACATTCTTCATCCTCTTAATATCTTCTAACACTTGCTAAATTTCACGAATCTGCCGAATCACGACCTCTGGTTCAGTACTTCCCAAATACGCATCCAGCTTACGCGCCATAAATGTCTTGAACGAACTTCATTCCCTTTCTTCCGATTCAGAATCACTACCCTCTTTTGTCGAGGACTTCTCAGCATTGGCTGGTTATCTGAAGACTTACTCTTCATACCTGAGTCAGAATCAACCTGCGTATCCTCATTCATCCGGTCATACGCAATCTGGCTCACATCCTCGCTTACTATTTCTCTTCTTTAATTAAACAGATCCCGAATAATTCTCAAATTACCGGGTTGGTTTACATATAAACCGGAACCCTATTCATCATCACCATGAGTTGTCAGAACTCAACTAAAAATTCTCTTCCTAACCTAGTGGAGCTTGTCCACTTTTCACGCTTATTCTTTTCCTTATATCATTACTTCCACAATATCCAATTTCCAACGATCGACTCCACAGTCGAATACAATACTTGAATATCAAACATGACATTTCTCTTAGGGTTCGACCCTATCATACTCGCACTTTTACGGTCTCAATAGACTTATCATGGACATCCTATGGAACATATGGTCCTACTTAGCATAGCTTAAGACTAGGGAGGTCAAACCTACCTAATTCACTTAAACTATAGCTCTGATACCAAGTTGTAACACCTCAATTTTCAAAACATCTTTTAAAACATATTTTTAAATAAAAATATTACAAAGTCCAATATCCCAAAATACGGTTTAACAAAAACCTTTTAAAAGTTTATCAGAGTACTAAAACCGGTGTTACAATATAATATCATAACCATAGGATAAATGGGATCTACCTACGAGCTCCCGAGCTAAACAACACTAGGCCACTTCTACCGCGACCCTCTAATCCATCGATCTCGATCCTGAGTACAAAGCCAAAAGCAAAGTAGTACGTGAGACAAAATAGTCTCGTGAGATACATGGGTTTTCGACCCATTCTCAAATATAATAAAAGTCATTACTACTCATTTCTTTTCTTTATTCATTTATTCCTTATTAGCTCGTGATCTTATCATTTTTATACATATATACTAGTAAGCTAACCATAAGCTTACTCTCATCATAATCACATACTTGTAAGCTAACCTTTTCTTACACATACTTTATCACATACGCTACGGACCTCTCCGAAGCAAACTCCCCCGATGTGGGTTATCTAGGTAAACTCCCCCGTTTCCGGGTTATCTATTGCTCCCCCGATTTCCGGGTTATCTGAAACTCCCCCGCTTTCCGGGTTATCTATTTCTCGACACACTACCCTTACGCAGGGTGGTACCGCCCCAAGTAGGTGTCACTAACTCCTCCAACTTGTGTGGGTTATCTGTGATCCGGATCCTTTTCTCAACACATATTGGAATTATCAAATACGGGTCTATGCCCAAATAATACATACTCAAACATAACTTAGAATACATCTATTCTAATTATCATATTATTCTCATTTCTTATTCAATTTCACTGTTGACTTTATCAAGTCCTTTATTAAATAAAACATGTTTATTATTTATCAAAATCATTTACTCTAACTTCTCTTTGACTAGAATACAAATCTACTTCTAGTCACTTTATATGTATTCTCCTAACAATTCAATCACTACTCTTGTTGGTATAATATACTAAGTCAATACTTGATACTTGAAATCATTGTTATTAGTCTTATTAATACATATTATTAACAAGTCAAATATCATACTTTCTTAATCATTAGTCTTTCTCAAACATCATATTAATAAAGAATTATTAATCACTTTTTATTATCATAATCTCTTTCAAAAATCATTAGTCATCTAGACATACTTAAATGGTCTATTACTTGCATTCTCTTATCCTTTTAACGATATCTTTATTAAAAACATTTATTAATAAAGACTCATAAACATCATAGTTTTCAAAATCATTTGCTATGTACTCAATAAAAGTCTCATGTACTCACCTTAGCCAAGCTAACTCCAAATCGTGTCTAACAACACGAATCCTTGCTTTCCAACTTGTGAAATGTCACCAAACTTTAGGTCTTCTTGACCTACCATTAATATCATCACAATAACTAGTTATAATCCATAACTAATCACTAATCAATCCATATCTACAACCCTAACCACCAAGTTCATCCAACTTGGTGGAATCTCAAACCCTAGTTCAAGATTTCCATCAATAAACCGAAATCCAACTTGTACACATCGATTACAAGCTTACAATGAGTGTTCTACACCCATGTTTAGTCATCTTCCCCAAAGATGACATGGTTGGTTCCCCAAACCACCATTTTTACCCATACCAAGCTCACAATCAAGGTAGATAAGCAAGAAAATCAAGAATACTTACCCATGATGTTTCAATCCTTCAAGGTGGTGAAGATCTGAGCTCTTGAGCTCCAAAAATGACCAAGAACACTCCCAAATCGGCTGCACTATGTGTGGAGTTGAATGATAAATGAAACCCTAGCTCACACACAAGATTATATATTCCAGACCAAATTCGCGCCGAGCTCGCGCCGCGAAGTGACGCGGGTTTGCCTTTTAGAAGCCGCTCTTTTCTAGATTTCGCGCCCCGCTCGCGCTGAGTTTGCGCCGCGAACCAGACGCGACCTCGACGCAACCCTCTCGCGTCTGATCTCCGAAGTTGCTGTTTGAACTCGCGCCTGCCTCGCGCCTTCCTCGCGCCGCGAGGGCTGCCTGGGTCAGTTTCTTGCCTTTTAAACTTGTTTCCATCCAAGTCTTGACCCGTAATTGGTTACCCCAAGTCCCAAACATTCAAACACTCGATAAAACCCAATGAAGACTCGATTAAATATTTCACCACCTTTATTCCTCAATAATTCCATTTAATTCATTAACCGGAAATTCCGGTTGTTACAGGATCAATCTCAAGCAACGATTAGGAAGGTTCTAGAAGCTTCCGGTTTGACCAAGTAATTGTCCCACCATTGTCTCCTCCTGGGCCCACACACATGAAAATGAATTCATGAATACAACATACAGTATTGTTGGTAGACTTGACTTTTTTGACTTCATTTTGGAGGTGGTTCCCGATTATATTATCTAAGCGTGCTGGTGAGAGAGGAAATTGTGGGTGTGGTAGAAGCATACTTATACTGCTCAATTTGAGTAAAGTGTTATGTTATAATTTGTCTAGTGTATAGATAAGCTAGATGCATTTTAAGTGTATAACATTGATTCGTTTTCTTGCTTAAATTTTGTGTGATTTATTATAGTTTCTGGTTCATGAAAAAATATGTTGCTTGGTTGAGATTGATTCATTAGATTGATGCTTGACTCAATCAAGGGTGTGCAATGACACCTGAAAGTTCAGTTTTAATTATGAACCAAACTGTCACCAACAAAGCTTCATATTTTTTTTAATCTGTTGACTACAAGTTTTAACAAGGAATGTGTATATGAAACTTGAGTACTGGAAACGAATAAAATTTGACAATGTGGCCCAATGAATAAGGTTCTTATTGATGTAGCAAGTTCAGTATGCTTTTCACAAATGGTTCTGATTCCTTTTGTCCAACTGTCCAACCCTATTTTTAGGTTAGTAAATATCTTCACATTTAGTAATGTGATTCGTTTTAACGTGTTAATAATTTTTTAAATATCTCGAAACATGAGACGTCCAAAAATCCAACCATTTCAATAAATTGGTTAAGTTTGTAACAATATACGCTTCTTCTGATTCAAATTAAGTGATACATTGTTGATTTCACGGTTACTGAAACAAAATAATTATAATGACTGTTATATTAGATTAAATTTGGAGAGTTAGTTGGGATGTGTCTCACATTCTTTGAATAAAGTGAACTTAATAATGTTTAAAAATAAAGTATGGTAAAAAGGATATTTCATTATTTTAAATGAGATCATTAATGGGTGTGTATTCTACTACTTTTTAACAAGTAAGATAAATATTTGTCTTTTCATTAATTGCAAGTTGATCTATTTCTTCAAAACTAGTATTCTCACATAGTCAATTGTATCTCATTGTTACACATTCTATATCTCGAAGCATGCATGCCCATTCGGGCGGGCTTTAAAGATAGTTTAGTATATACAACAATAATAATATCTAATTATTTCAAATGAGACATACGAAGGATATAAAATATATACATATATATTTACATGTATAAAAATTACAAATCTCTTGAGATCATTTTTTACTCCCTCTGTCCCACAAAAAACTTCTCATTTTACCTTAAATTTTTGTCCCACAAAAAACTTCATATTTCCTATATTTGATGGGCCCACGTAATAAAATACTATTATTAATAAGGACTCTGTAACGACCCGAAATTTGTAAATAAATAAATTGAATAAAAATATGATAAATATGGATAAATCGTTTAAAGAACGTAGGAATTGGTTTCGTGTCGTTTGGAGACCGTATGAGAAAGTTATGGGCGAAACCGGGTCGAGACCTAGACCGAAAAGTGCAGCCCTGCTGTACGAGGGAAGTTCACGGCGTGAACTTTAGTTCACGATCGTGAACTCCCTCCAGGGATTGTTGTATCTGGCGATTGTAGATCACGATCCGTTAACGATTGCGAAGTTCGCGTGCAAGGGAGAGTTAGCGACGCGAACTTAGTTCGCGCCGTGAACTCTGGTCAACAGCATTAAAGTCGGGTTTTAGCTCATTAAATGCATTTCCAAAACCCAAGTTTTCTTCTTGGCGATTTTGGAGCTCTAGTGCAAATTATGGTTGATCTCTTCACAAATCTTTTGTAGATTTCACTCCTAAGTGAAGATTAAAGGTATATCTTCACTCTTTGATCTTTGTAGCTTTAGATCTATGTATTTTGATAGTTGGGTTGAAACCCTAGTTATTGAGGGTTATGGTTTATGGTGAATAAATGATGTATACACTTAATAGATGGTATATTAACAAAGGAAACAAGTGTATGATTTTGATTGGTAAGAATCTTAAGGGTTGGTTAAACCTAGGGTTTGGTAAATTACCATAATTGGGGGAAAGTGTTAGTTGATGGTATCTAGTGATTAATGGATACATTATTAGTAGCATGTGGTGTTGAACATTGTATGATTGTTGAATTAGGTTTCCGGTGAAGTCTTGGAGTTTGACCAAATTGTTGGAACGAAGAAACCGGTGGAAAGAATACGGTTGGAGCATTATATTGCTAATGTGAGTACATGTGGACTTTAACGAGTACATAGCCTTGAAATACATTTTTATACTTGTGTTACGGTCAAATTGCTTAATTGAGTAGACTTATAGTTGTTTAGTTAATTATGTATTATCGATAATATTTAACTAACTGGTTTGATGATGAATGTGATAGCTGAGAGCTAGTTTGACATAACCTTTGAGTTATGGTGAGAACGAGATGACGTGATGCTAGTTAGTTCGGGGGCAACCCGATAACTAGACATGGTGATGTTTCTAACTAGTTCGGGGGCAACCCGATAGTTAGATAGGATAGTGTTTCTAGCTAGTTCGGGGGCAACCCGATAGTTGGATATATTGGTGCTTCTAGCTAGTTTGGGGGCAACCCGATGGTTAGGCACGTTAGTGTTGCTAGTTAGCTCGGGGGCAACCCGATAACTAGATATGTGTTGCTAGGAAAGCAAGGTTTGGAGTCACCATAGGGTGACTATATAGATGGACGAAAATACTTGTTTGTTGATTACTTGGATAAACGATTATTATTATTAATGGGTCTAAACCCATGTAACTCACGAGACGTTTTTGTCTCACGTACTCCTTGTTGTTTTGTTATGTACTCAGGTTCGGGATCGAAGGTTTAGGTACGCATGGATAGAGATGCGGGGCCTAGAGTAGAAGAACTTAGATTGGATTTATGCTTAGCTTTGGTTTTGATCTATTTTGTAACACCAAACTTATTACTCTGATTTTCTTACCAAAGGTTTTTGTAAATCCATATTTTTGGAATAGTTCTTCTATTTATGAAAAATGATTTATTTTGGGCAAATGTTTTGTATTAAAATTTGAGGTGTTACAGACTCCACCACTATTTATCCACTAACTATCCTTCTCTCTTCAAACCAATCTTATATTTTAATCAAATTTATTACCAATGATCCCACCACTAACTATCACCTTAAAACTTATGTAAACGTGAAATGGGAAGTCTTTTGTGGGACGGAGGGAGTATTTTTTTCATTAAAATTTTTTATGCATGTATAAAAATTAATAAGCATGTAAAAATCATCCATAATATGTCTAACAAGTGAATTAGCTAATAACATGCCCGATTACGGCTAAACCCTTTTTTAAAAGTTAAATTCTTATGTTACTATATATAATTACTGTTATAATCAATTTGTTAAGCTTATTTCTATATTGTAGATAAACACATATATTCCTTGCACGCTAACTTTTGCCATAACTTTCGTAATTTTATGATAATGTTTAATAAAAATATAATAGACATTATAGTGGTCGTTATTCTTTTGCCTTTAAACGCATGTTTTGCTTTTAGAGTTACTGTAAAAATACAAACTTATATAAAACGTTAACATCTCATTCCTGATATGTTCCTACATTTTCACATGTAGTGATGTACATAAACTATAATTGAAATTTGAGATATAGGAGTATTTTTGGAAAACATTTTTATTACGTTTACAGGAATTACATCACTTGGAATTGCAAATTCGTTTAATGCAAATACTTATATAAAATGATAAATGGGTAAATGAATAGGGATCCTTATTCAGACTATTTGGAGTAAAGTCGAGTCTTTGACTCTGATGTAAGCAACCTAATTAGTATTTGTGTAATCATTTTGAGACTTCTTTCTTGAATTCATTTAATAGGGAAGGGTATAATTAAATAGGAATAGGATTAAGAGAAAGGTACGAAATTATGAATAACTTTAGGCTTTGGAAAAGTTAGGTTTGATTGTTCGAAGGTATAACTCTTTGACTTTGACTTTTGAAATTATGTGGTATGCCGGTTGAAATATAGTTGAGTGTTGTGATAATAAAGTACAATTAAGAGTATTTTGTAAGCATGAATCTAACTCGAAAAGGGGATCTTGAGAATATTAAATTCTATATATTAAACGGTTAGGCCTAAAATGCAATCAATATTAAAAGGTTGGAATACATATGTGTGTGGGTGGGAGTGGAATGAGATTGACTAAAAAATGTTTTTTAAGCTAAGACTATGGGGTATGGGCACTATCACCACCCCATTTTTTCTGCCACGTCATCCGTCACCTCAGCAACCACACCACACAGCTCCACTTTATTCAGGAAATACCCACCACTCCACCCCACACCATTTTTTTTCCAACTCATCATTTCTTTTCCCTTTATTTTTTAAACATAAAATTAAAATTTCATTAAAATTAACAATTTAAACATTAAAATACTAGAAATTAAAAATTAAAATCCTAGAAATTAAAAAAAAATACAATATTTGAAAAAAAAAAACTAGCTTAACTTGCGGAAAGCGGCCCTCGCCTTCGCTTTCGCTTCCCGCAAGATCTCGAGATCCTCCCCATCCAAATCCTCCTCTTTATGCTTCAAAATGGAGATGGTATTGAGCATAATTTTTCCCTCTTTATCGGTTTTGTCCGTTTGCAGTTTTTCCCTCCTCAATGCAACCTTCTCTTTTGACGACACACCATGATCGGCCAACAACTTTGCGACTTCGTCCATCGCAGTGTTCGACGATGCCTGTTGCTCCGCATGCCGTAGTGCTCGTTTGGTCTTATCTCTTCCTACCGGTCGGCTTGGAGTGGTGGTTTCTTCGACTTCATCGAATAAGTCATCGGGGATGTCGTCGTCCCCAGCATTAAGGTCGATACGCGAAGTAGTCGTATGACCATCAGAAACATCAACCGACTGGGAACTACGAGACTGCTTTGATTGTTGTTGTTGGTGCTCTTGTGAAGTCGGCATCGCTAACCATTTTGAGTCGTCTGTGACAACCAACCACTGCTTTTCTTGCTCAAAACCATTACGCCCATTACCCTTGTATTCTAGCCTTGCCGCTGCCATAACATCAAAATCACTCATCCCGCTACGTTTCTCAGACATGAGCTTGTTGTAGATACCGTTAAACTTTGTTAAATTGGTGACTAGTTGACGCCATTTCCCAGAAAGTCTGCCGTGGTTTCGGTACGTTGGACGCCCCATAAGCTCGTGGAATGTTTTGGACACAGCGTCCCATAGCCCTTTGCTTTTCTTGCTATTCCCATCCTTTGGGTCTTTTGACGAGGCACACCAAGCTTTACACAAAGTGACTTCTTCTTCAGTGGTCCAAGTCAATGGACCGTCAGAATCAATAACTTCTTTTTCTTTGGCTTTCCCCTTTCCTTTCGACTTCTTTTTTGCTCGACTACCGCCAGCCTCTGTTTGTTGGAATTGTGTACTTTGGAATTGAGCACTTTGGAATTGACTTTGTTGAAACTGATTTGGTTGGAATTGTGTGTTTTGGAATTGGGGGTTTTGGAATTGGGGGTTTTGGAATTGGGTGTTTTGGAAATGGGGTTTTGGAAATGGGGGTTTTGGAATTGTTGGTATTGAGGTTGTTGGTATTGAGGTTGTTGGTATTGGGGATTTGGTGGAATGGCAGTGCCTGAGCTGAGCAAATTAACATATGGCTCGAACTGTGCAAATCCAAGATTGCTTTGCGTGTTTTGGTTGGAATCATGCGTGCTTTGGTTGGAATCCATTTGGTAGTAAAAGATGTGAGAAAAATATTATTTTAGAGAGAATGATTGTAGAGAGAAAGATGGTAAAGGTGTGAGAGAAAAATATGTATTAGTGTGTGTATATATAGGGGAAATAAAAAATAAAAAAAAAGTTTTTTTTTTTAATTTTAACGGTCATATGACCGTTACCCTCCAACGATCGAAAAAAGTACGCTCCCCCGCTCGTTCTCTCTCGTGCTCGTGCCCACGGCTCTTCACCACCGCACCCCACGCCGTGTAGGGGGCGGTGTTCCCCGGTGCACCACGCCGTGGCCGAGAAGCCACCTCAGCCCCACGACCCCGGAAAACGTCCCATACCGCCTAATCTAAAAATCAATGTAGGGTGATTATGTTAACGCCATGTGTAATGACGTATCATTTTAATACATTCAAAAATTGATAGTATCAGCTTAGGTAGGTGTAAACTGGAAAGATAATTGATTGAAATTACCTTATGTCAATTAATTTTATTTTTCATGCAAAATTGGTTATGTATTCAGTTCGATCCGATTCGATTTGATCCAAAATTAGAAAGAAAAAAAAATAAAGTTTCTTGGTTCCCGGTTCGGTTCCTCCCAATTTCCTCCCAGTTTCTGTATATTTCAGTTTGGTCTAAGACCGTATCGTTTCAACCCTTGGTCCAGTCAAAAAAAAATTCTTGGTTAAGCTTCATTTCAATTTTAAATAATTTGACTCGGTTCTTGAATCATACACATATCTATACCAGTTTAAGAAATTGTGCATCGGTAAAAAATTAAATGAGGATTTTAAGCTCCAACTCGTACTATTTGATGATGTTTGCTTAAAAATTTAATAATTATTGTAAACATTGTTTGAATAAAATTTAATAATTATTGTAAACATTGTTTGAATAACTTTATAGTAGTTTGTTTAAGATGGTCCAAGAATTTTATCAAGTCCCAAGAGACAATTAATAGCACTTAGATCAAGAAAAAGTCAAAGGTCAAGATTAAGATTCAAACCACCACCACCACCACTACAAACACATGTGATTCAGTACATCAATACCCCACCCACCTCCGGCGGACGGTGGAAGCGGACGGCAGCGGACGACGGCGATTGGCGGTGGCCGGCGGCGGCGGACGACGGCGATTGGCGGTGGCCGGCGGCGGCGGACGACGGCGATTGGCGGTGGCCGGCGGCGGCGCATAGGGGTGAGCATAAAAAACGGGTAACCGGAATTGGAACCGGAACCGTCTTGGAACCGCCGGTTCCGGTTCCTAAAATTATGGAACCGTCCTAAGAGGTTCCGGTTCCGGTTCTCAAAATTTAGGAACCGGTAACTGGTGGATAACCGGAACCGGTGATTATTCGGTCTATTTTTGTTAAAATATTATATATATGATAAATTTAATGTCCAAATTTAAATATATGAGAAATTTTGTGTAAACTTTAATGAGTTTAGTCATTAATTAGTCTAAATACAGTGTTCTAACGATAAAATATATAGACAATAATATGTTTAAGTGTTCGGAGTTTATATTATTCAAAGATTAGTTGATAAAATGACAAAAATTGATTAATATTTATTCTTCGCATCTTATTTTAATTTTACGATTTTAGAAACAGGGTAACCGGAACCGGCACCGGAACCGGAGGTTCCGGTTCCGGTTCCGAAAATTGAGGAACCGATACAAGAGGTTCCGGTTCCGGTTCCGGTTCCGGTCGGAACCGGTGGGTAACCGGCTATGCTCACCCCTAGCGGCGCATGGCGGCCAGAGGTGGCGGCCGACGGTGGTGGTCGTGACTTGAAACACATGTGTACCTTTTGAAACACATGTGCTTCGTAATTCGTATGCTCTCCTTTGTTTTAGAAACTCATGTTTTTAGTGAAACACATGTGTTCGTGGCTTGAAACACGTGTGTTTGAATCACATGCGTTTGAAGCACATGTGTTTTACCTTTTGAAACACACGTGCTTCGTAGTTCGTATGCTCCCCTGTGTTTTAGAAACTCATGTTTTTAGTGAAACACATGTGTTTGAATCACATGCGTTTGAAGCACATGTGTTTCACCTTTTGAAACACACGTGCTTCGTAGTTCGTATGCTCCCCTGTGTTTTAAAAACTCATGTTTTTAGTGAAACACATGTGTTTCGTGGCTTGAAACACATGTGTTTGAATCACATGTGTTTGAAGCATATGTGTTTCACCTTTTAAAACACACGTGCTTCGTAGCTCGTATGCTCCCCTGTGTTTTAGAAACTCATGTTTTTAGTGAAACACATGTGTTTCGTGACTTGAAATACATGTGATTCGAAGTAATATCCTTGTCTGTATTTTGGAACACATGTGTTTTAGTGAATCACATGTGTTTCAATACATCAATATATACCACCACCACCCCCCCCCCCCCCCCTCATTTACCACCAGCACCTTCACTGTCATCCACCACCATCGCCGTCGGCCGTCGCCAGCCACCGGCGGGCGGAGGTGGCTGCCGGCGGTGGTCAGTGGTGGTGACCGGCGGTGGTGGTCGTGACTTGAAACACATGTGTTAGAAATATACATGCCCAGTTAAGATGTGATATGATTGCCCCTAACAAAGAGATAAGGCAATCCTTCCCAAGTACATGTGTTTCAAACACAGCTGTGATTTGATCTTGACCATTTTGATCCAATGGCTAAGATTTACCCATTGGGACTATGCAAACCCTTGGACTACCTAGAACACAACTTCTTTTATTTTTTTATTTTTAAAGGCAAATCTAATCTAGATCTAAATAAACACTTATATCCACTACGAGACTCGAACCCTCAACCATTAAGTTGAAGGGCAAACACCTTACCGCTAGACTATTGGCCCTTTGGTCCTAGAACACAACTTTAACTTTATAATATATTAAATAATTAAAGTTTAACGTTACTCTTTACATGATGCAAGGCCGGCAAAACAAGAATTATGCGTGGTTTCATCTAAAAGAAAGTGCCACTACTTTAAGACCATGTGGGCTAAATTATATGCCTTGTTACGTTAAGATTTAACAAAAAAAAGATTACCCCTTTTTTAAAGTTAACATATCCCGACTTTATTTAGTTAAGTGTATAGTTTTAAATTATTATCATATGTAGCTATAATTGTATTAGATTTGTAAAAAGAACATAATCCGGAAAAAAAATCTTTATCAGAAAAAATAACGTAAGATGCTACTTCACTTACAAGTGTATCAAATTTCAACTAACGATTCAAGCTCCAAACCGATCTCTTATGATATATTGGTAACATCGATCATAAGTTGAATAAAAACACTCATCAAGTACTATTCACAAAGACTCAATGCTTGTAACATTATGGTATTGGTGTTTGCTGTTGATCATGACCTAAAATTATGGGATCAATTCTCGTTGCAGATAAAATTGTGCTAGATTTAGGAGCTCAACGAGCAATACAATTAGCTTGGCCATAATGTATGTCGGTTTTTGGCCATTCGAGGTCGTTTAGGGGTCAAAAGTGGCACTTTAAATATCTAAAGGATTTATTTTGAACTTTCATTAGGTTTCATTTCGTTTCCTTATTTCGTTCTATTTAGAATATACTCTTTGTTTAGGGTTTAGGCAGATATGTCTTTATTATATTTGATTGAATAAATGATTACACACATTAGGAATTCATTTTATTTCGGTATTTTTTGTGTTTGCCATAGATCCAACATTGATTTCATATAGTTCACATTTTTTTGAGATTTTAAGATTAAAGATTAAATAAAGGCTAATTAGGCATTTAAGTACTTTGGGTTTGGGCTTTCTTACGATCTTACGTAATATGCTTGGCCCACTTTCAATTAATATACACAATTAGGTCTTTTAACTCGTAAATAATATACTTATATACCCATAAAATTACAACACTAAAACACTTGGGTGGTTTGCAACTTTGCATCAAGTGACCCAAATCTCAGTTGGTCTTGAGTGGATTAGTGATTGGACAAGAACCAAATCTTTATATATAATAAAAGAAAGTATTTTTGAATTCTTGCCACGTCACTCATTCCACATCATAAAACACGTCATAAATCGAAGCCACGTAGGATGCCACCTCATTGATACGTTTCCTTAACATTTATTGCCAGCATGATTTCTAATTATATGGAGTCATTTCGGTATTGATATATTCAGTTCCTAAAATCTCTCATCCCATTTCCTATTTTGAAGCCCTCCTCTCCATAATCACGTAATTTTCATGAAGCTCCTCGATTTGATTTTTGCTTCCAATTGACTTTCTGTTTTAGGTTTTCCAAGCGGATTTCTCTTCGAAAAATGATGCCGTTATGCCCAAATTTCAGCCTCAAGTGCTTTCATTAGTACAATGGTGCCAGAGGTCTCTTCAGTCTCTACACTCATTCGCCTCTAAACTACTCGAAAGCAGGTATGCATCTTCCTTAATTTCCTTAATTTCATCTGTGTTTTTAAGAACCCTAGCTTGGTTTTCCTCCCTTACTAGCTTCATATTTCTATATCCTTCATTTCTACGGTGTTTCAATTCGTACTTCGTTTTCATGATTGAGTAATTTCTTATAGATTAATGTTCTAGGTATTTTTATTTAGCATTTCAACTTAAGTCACGATGCATATTAAAAAGTTGGTCTGTGATGTTTGTTCTCTTTGTTTGTTTCTAAATTTTGGGTCTCATTTGATAAGAAAGTGTTTAGGCCATAAATTGTAAAATCATTTCCTACATCAAACTCTTAATGTTTCAGCCTAGAGACTAAATACTTTATAATATAGATTGGATACATATTTTAATCATAAATCATCATGATCGTTATCTAAAAATCACTACAATGTCAGCAAGAGTTCAGTTTATCACATTAATTTGAAAACATAATTTCCTTTTTAATAGGTCTGAATTTTACTCACTTTAATCTTATTTAAATACTTCACTTAATCACCATCTGAAAAAATAATGATAGAATACCCCAACTTTTATTAAAAATTTACGTTTTGGCTTTATGATTTGTGGCATGGCAGCGGCAGTTTTGAACTCTTATTTTATTTAAATTATTATATTAAATCCAGTTTTATATTTAGGTAATTAATAGCTCAAAAATATGATGAAGATTACACGAAACCAATTTTCATTAATAACACAATATTATACTTCCTCCGTATCACAATAAGTCATACATTTGGAAAAATACGGAGCTTGAGGTAAAAGATTAAAGTATAATTAAAATATATTAAAGTATATAGTTAGTGGATGATAAGTCCCACTTTTCTTGAATAAAATGATATTAATGAGTTTTAAAAGTAAAAGTAAGGGTATAAGGGTAATTTTACTTTATTAAAGTGTATAGTTAGTGGAGGTTGAGTTCCACATTTTTGCCAAATAAGGTAACTATTGAAGTATATATCACTTGTTGTGAAACACTTATAAATGGAAAGTGTATCACTTATTGTGATATGGAGGAAGTATAACATACGGATACATGTTTCCGGGATTGATTATCTAAGTTATTTGGTTTTCATATCAATCCCCAAAAATCCACAGTTTTCCGTAAATAGAATTGTCAAATATTTACATACACAGTGAAAAATTCATTCAATGAAGTCAAATATATGTATTAAACAAGTGTAAAGTTGCCCGTGCTTCGCTACGGGTTCTTATTCTTTGTTTATACAGTTTCACAATAATATAAAAGGTTTTTTAAAAAATTAAAATATCTTATTAACCTTTTGTATTTTATTTTCGTTGGCTAAAAGACAAATAAAATTTGCTTGTTCATATAATACAAAACAAATTATAAACACAAAACTTTGACAATAACTATAACAACTCTATATTCGATTAGAAAAGAAATGACATTTTAGAATTAATTATTAGATGCCAGTGAATTAAATTTTTTATAGATGATTAATTGGAAAAAAAATAAAAAGAGAAACAAAAGAAAAGGAACACCCTATATTATTATATTAAGCTAACCATTTACTTGGTTATTAGATGCCAGTGAATTAAAAATTGGTTTTTTTAACTAATGCCCTTATTAGAAGCATGGATTGAAGTTATATTTACCATTTATATTAAAAATTGTATTTAATAGTTGAAAAAAGTAGACTTCATTAAACGCATTTCTTGATTTGTTATGAAATATTTTGTTTAATTAATGCTTATAATCTCATGCCCTTAGTGCATGAGTTAGCCAAACCCTAAAATTTTTACAGACAATGGAAAACAAATCAAAAAAGAAACAAAAGAAAATGAATAGCCTATATTATTATTATATTAAGCTAACCATTCACTTGGTTTTACCAAACTTTTAAAGGCGTTCCGTTATTCTTCCCTCCGTCCTGTATCTTTCTAATGAACAGTCCCCTCTGAACGATAATTGTATATAAGATACAATAGAAGAGTAATCGTATATAGGCCTACAATTTAGACCTGCTCATAGGCCTACTCATTAGAGGAAGACACGTGTCAATGTCAAAATCAAAGGATAATATTAGGAGAGAGAATTAGTGGAATACACATGTCAACCTATCAAGTAGGTAGGCCTATAAGTAAGTTTAAATAGTAGAACTAAATATCAATTCTCTAAATAGAATTCTCAATAAAGATGGTAATAATAACTTCAATTAAATTTTATATTTTATATTTTATTTTATATTTTATAGTTTTTCGGTTTTATTCACGGGTAATTTTATGTCATATTTAGCTAATTAGTATAGTTTATGTCATGTTTTAGCTATGTAGGGGTACAAATTTGTAGCACATGATGTGTTATCATGGAATATGGATAATTTTGAGAATTTGGATTTATTAAAGTTAATGAAGCTAACGAAGTTTACTACAATTAATGATCAAATTTATATGTGAACAATAGGTTTTATACATCCAACATTTTGATCAATGCATATTGCATTTTCGTGTGAAATACTTTTGATGTTTTCACTTTTAATTAATTTAGGAGGTTGTAAATAGTTGAATGTACTTAAGCAACTTTCGACCTTTTAACCCATGTATATTCTTTTATTTGTTTTGAGTTTTAACAATAATTAAGCCTTATCATTATAATCCATTTACTCAATGGTTGACTTTTTTCACAGGCCATACTTTGGGTTCAAGTTGATAGTGTGGCTCCAGACAAGCCTCCTGACTCTGCAGTTCTAATTCGATTGAAACAATTTTCAACCATGAATAAGCTAAAGAAATGGCTCTTAGGGTAAGTTTGACTTTTGAGGTCAAACGGGCTAAGTCTTACGAATATTTAAATTGAATCCTTATAATTATGTTTAGAAATTCTCAACCAAATGAAACTTCTTACCTAATTAGTGATTAGTGTAATTTTTTAAATATGTGTCCAATTCGTAACCAAGACTGTTTCAATTTTGATTTTGAATTCAGAAACATATTTTCTTGATAAAGGATGTGAATAGTTATGGTTCATTGCTGCTCTAAGTTATTAAGAGACACAAATGGATCTGGAGAGTTCTGCTGCTCAAGAACCTATTTGACCTAATTATTTATGAATGGGTAAATATTAGTTGTGATTTATTTCAAATGGGTTAATAAAAAGGATTAATTTTCAGGGGAATATGTCAATTCATGTTAAAAGTCACTCAAATTCTGATTTTATCGTGTACGTAATTTTATGAAATTTTTATAAGCCACACGTGATTCATCGCGGGTTATAGGCTAGTAACCCAATATATGATTAACCAACCTTATTCACACCAGAACAAACACCCTTTATTAAATCAAGGGTTAACGCGGTTCAGAAATCGAATCGAAATCGAAAATGATGAATTTTCAAAATTTAAAATCGAACCGATTACATGTTCTTGGTTTTTGTTTGGTTCGATTTCAGTTCAGTTTTCTAGCCAAATGCTCATCTTTATCCGAGGACCAGACCGAACCGAACCGAAAGCGATAGAACCGAACCAAAGATGATGAACTTTGAATACCGAAACCGAACCGATTACATGTTTTCGGTTTTGGTCCGATTCAATTTCAGTTCATATTTTTTAGAACAAATGCTCATATTTATCCAAAAACCGAATCGAACCAAATAGATAAAACTGAAACCGAAAATGATGAATTTTCAAGTTCAAAACTGAACTATTTATATGTTTTCGATTCAGTTCGGTGTAAGTTGATATTCCGTTTAGTTGGGTTATATTTTTCGGCTTAAATGTTGATCCTAGTTGTAGATTGTAATCAGCAAGATAAAATAATTAGTTCGTTTTATCTTACCCGACCCGACCTGACCAGGATGGGATTACCACCCAGAAATATCTGAACCACCGATTATAAATTCTCAATTAACGCAGAACCTTCCTTCCTACCCTCTCATGGCAGTTTCCTCTGCCTCCGCCACCGGTTGCTTGTCCCCGTAAACCGTGTTGTCGGAATCCGATTTGCCGGAAACACCAACACCGCACGCAAACCTAGGTTATACGGGGGAGGGAGAGAGAGGTAACGAACGGTTTGTTGTTGTTGTTTGTGAATTATATAATAAAAATGGCGAAAAAGAGGAAATCGGTTGCAACGAGCCTAGATGAAGTTGATCGGACGATGTATTCGTCGTTTTCCAACGCCGCGAACTCCCTCTCTCAGCTTTACTCGCAGGCTATGAGCCAACAGAAGCTCTCGTTTCTCTCCGGTGAACGCCATGGATTGGTATTAATATCAGATTTTACAGATTAATTGTTGTTATTGTTGCATTATCAGATTATCTGTTGTGTACGATTATGTTTTTTCCTAATCTTATTTCATTTTGAAAAACCCTAGGTTGTTGTTTAAATAAATTTTATTTTTTCGTATTTTTGTGAAGTGTAACTGTAACCCTAGGTGTGTAATGTGTATGTAGAATGTAGATGCCACTGATCTTAAAAATTTGGTGTGTATTAGCAAATTGATTAGGAAACCTATTTTCATCCAGCCTTATGTTTTTTAGGGCAGATTTTCCATTTCATTCGTTGTAAAAATGTTGGATGTGAATAGCATCATAACCTGTTGCTTAATCAGTGCACCTGTTTCTGATTCAATGCTATGTCAAATTCATCAACTGGTTGAGTAATTTGAATGCTTGTTCATGAGCTCTGCCTGTGTTTGTTAGGTGTCAGGCTTATCATTCTCAATTAAGCAACAATATGTTACAATCTGTTATAAAAAACTTGCATCTTATCATTCTCAATTAAGTGGATATTTATAGATTTATACAGTGTGCATGGGGCCAAACTTTAGCAAAATTCTAACGGCCTTTTTTAGTTTTCAAATTGCATTTCAATTCAGAAACTCACAGTGTATCTGCCTAGTTGGAAGAGGAGTAGATTGTCAGTATTGTGGGAAATTGTGTATTTAATATCATTACAATCATTTTGTAAGAAATGATTGTTTTATAGCTATTCATAGATAACTGAGGTGCACCTTGAGTGAGTTCTTAGCAAAACCCTAATAATCTTTTATCTAAATTATCTTTCTGGTTGCAATGTACCAAGTGTTTATTGTTGATATTTTTATGAAGTAGTTGCTTACTGTTTTCCACTAGTTAAAGTAGATACTACAGTAATGTTTGTTGTAATACAAATATACAATGTATGCATTAGTTTGTAACTTTTATTTTAGAAATTTATTATCAGTAGCTAGTCTTATAAATGTTGGAGTCATAAAGGTTGAATCTTGTTGACTTGATACTTGACCAATTGTTGACTAAAATTTGATTTTGCAGGAAAAACTCTATCAACGGATTTCTAAGCAAGAAGCAGAAGGATTGAGAGTGACCTCTGCAGACATACTAGCCTATATTGAGGTACTACTTTCTATACATCGGACTTATGCTTATAAATCATATAGAACCCTACGAATGCATCATATTATTTTTATATTTCTTAATTAATAATTAAATATAGAATATTAAGGAAATCAACACAAATTAAGATTACCTTGCTAGTGGTCTAAAATCTAAATAGAATAGAGATTTCGGGTCAAAATGGGTATTTCCCTATTTCCTAGTGTGTCCCAAACGGGTCGGAACAGTTTTTGCCTTATATTATATTTTTTGAATTTTATAGAGAAAAAGTATCAAATGTGGTACAGGTGATTAGGAAAATTATATTATTTCAGTAATTTATACTTTTGACCTGTTTAGCCCATTTGACCCATATCTATGCAGGCTGAGCTTGAATCTTCTGGTGATGAACCATCAATGGCTCCAAGAACATTACAGCAAAACCCACAAATCACAAGCCCGTTTATAAATTCCGGGTCATCTAGCGGGCCACCTGGGTTTCGGCCTGAGCCCGTTGACCAACAATCCAAAAACTACATTTTCTCAAATGCTTTGTCGAGCCCGGTTCGTAGAAGCCTTCAAAACTATCATATTTCTCAAGAACATAATAATAATAATAATCAAGATTCTTCAATGGATATGCATGCAGATAGCACAGGTCATGATTCTACTCATTAAATAATGAAATTTGCAGTTTTATCTACATGCATATGTTGAAAATTTGCAGTTTTTATTTTCGAGTGAATTAAAACATTAAAAAGAAGGAAAACGGGTCGGGTCGGGTCGGAATTTGGTGAAGAAAAAAGGAAATGTTTTTGTTTGGGCTTAGAGAAACAGATTCAGATGTTATTCTCATAGAAGAATATAAGTTGTGTGGATCTTTTTCATGTTATCTGTAAAGTGGTATTCTAAAAAAAATACACGTATGCAACTTTGAGATATTTGGATTGCTATTGTGATTTGCATTAAGTTGGGCGGGTCGGGTTGGGTCGGGTTGGGTTGGGTTGGGCTTGTTGTTGACGGGTTGGGCAATGCCTCAAAATCTACTTTTTTGTACATATATTTTATACCAAAAGAAAAAATAATTATTAATAATTTTTTAATCTGTGAAATATGACCACAAAGTTAACATTATACCAACGATAATCTGTAATTTTTTTTGGTTAAGTATGGTTATTTTTTTTTGGGGGCCTGTATATATGTATTAGATATGATTGATAAAACAATATTATTAAACTAATAAAATGTAAAAACTGAATAATATTTAAGTAAATGAGTTAAGAAATGGTTTTGCATGAAAATTCAAACCGAGAATTGAATCGGTGGTCTGCTGGTTTTGGTTGGTTATCAGTTGGTTGGTTATCAGTCTAGTTTGCATAGCTAAAGTTAAAAGCTTCATGTATGTGAGATAATGTTTTAATATAAACGTTTTGATTGCTTTTGTATAGTATATTGTAATAATGATTGTTTTGATGCTTCTTTATAAACTTAAAAAATTATATAAATTAGACATGAAACCTTTATGAACTTTTTCTTTATTTTAGTTCAATGCAATTATAACATCCATAAATCCACCACATTTTTATAATTTTATACTTATGTCAAAGGCCTACTTCTAAAGATATTGTAGATTTACAAAAAGCATCAAAAAATTATGAAACTAGTTATGTGGCTTGCTTTTGTGACCATGTGAATAATTCCTACCAACGTGGTTTTGACCTTTACATTGTTAGGGCATCTCTATCCTCTCTAGTTTCTACTAGTACTTTATGCATAAATCGTTGTACTCGTGGGCCATTCTCTTTATTCTTGCAACTTTTATATGTTTTTTTTTTTTGGTTGACTTGCCAAAATCTTAATGTTACATTTTATAGTCTTGTAGCGCCAATGTTAATAGGGTGTAAAATTGATAACTGAAAAGGTCTTGTGGTGTTGAATGATATCAAAATTAGACAACATATTAAAAAACAAGCAATTATGTTGCATTTCTAAGGTTGCAAATTTCGCATTGTCGCAAATGTGTGAAACAAATCTAGTCGCTATGTTGAACCTACAAGCGTATTCCGTGCATTTCATTATGTCGAAACATATACAAGAACGCTAATCAATTCTTTCTTAAGAGGAGTATGAAGAAGATAAAATGTAGAAAGTTATATTTTTATCTGAATGTAGAAAGTTATATGATATGATGCGTGGAAGTGATTATTTTGACTCATTTATTAATTTACTTGCTATTAACCAAGCATGTAGAAATGGTAGAACTTTCAAACTTCTTACAAAGAGAGGAAATCGTGGAGAATTGCTCATAGTGCATGTGTTTGCATACCACTTCTTAAATAGAACACCTCACTTGTTTTAACTCATACCAAAAACTTACTTGTTATGATTTGACCAACAACTAAACCATCTCTAATAAGATTAGTTAAATCCTTTTGTATAACTTAAACATTTTGTTCAACAGTCCATTTCGGAATATTTGTTGTGGTTTGAGGGCATTGACTTCAGATTTATACACAATTTTTCTAAAATAATTTACATATAAAAATATCTTATTTTGTTAGTTTGGTAAGTTGTTAGACTACTCGTGACAGTGATCAAATGGGGTGGTTGAGGACGCGCCCCCTGCTATAAGCCTATCGACCGCATGCATCTCCCTCCTCCCTTTTGCACGGGTTAGCCACCTAGACGAATGAAGGATTGTTGCTTGGCCACATCTTCTCCCCTTTTTGTTTGGTACAAGGTTTGGTCTCATTATGGGCACACCTTCGTAAACTGGATTGAAAACCGACCGAAACAGCCGAACCGGACCAGAATGAAGTACCGAACTATATTGGTTCGGTTCTCGCTTCTAATATTTGTGCAAAATTGGTTCTCAATTCGGCTCAAAACCAAGAAAAACCCGAAATAAGTAAAAGAAACTTTCTCGGTTCGATTCTGTTCCGGCCAATTCTCGGTTCAGTTCCGAGCACCATCGATTGGGTCGGCTAAAAATATAAAAAGTTGAGATGTAAGTGATGAATAAGGCTGCGTTTCACCATCATTACTATTTAGTCTTGCACCATTCAATTGGTGGTTTAAAGACGGTCAAATTCGGATTCCATAATAAATGAGAGCAACAATAATAATTAATTAATTGATTGATTTTATATCAAAAAATATAAGTTTTGACACCCACACCTCAACATTCGTCCCCTTTCGGATGTTTATTCTCACTTCTCTCTATGACACAGACGCAAACACACCGCAGTCTTTCTTTCAAACCTTTATCCGGTGATCGGAGACCACTAAAGTAACAGCTCCGGCGAGGTGGCACATATACATGTAAACTTAAACCGTTCTCAGATCCGTGAGTCCTATTTTCCATCCATTGTTACATGTCAATTTTTATTAATTAAAGCATTCGAGTCTCTAGCTTTTTTTAATCCAGTCTAATTAGTTACGATCTCGTGTTTTCGTTATAATGTGTAAAGTTTATTTATTTATTGAATTAGGGATTTTTTATAATAAGTAGTGTCGAATCTGATTTTGTGTTTTAGATTCGTGATTTAGGGCTTCATTTCAAAACGATGAAGGTTCGTTATTGATTTTGATTTTGTTGTTACGAAATTTTTAGAGGTTTTGAGATCTGATAACGTTTTATTATATGTTTTGATCTTTAATTAATGTTATTAGGCGTATCATAGTGTTTTGAATAGCTCAAGTTAGTTGATTTCATAATCAGATAAGGAAGAATATTTGTTTTCTTTTATTTTTTTCCAATTAAATTAGTAATTTAACTATTTTCTGAATAAATATCTCAATTTTGTTGATTCGTAAAACAGTAATTTAACTATTTTCTGAATGAATATCTCAATTTCCGTTCCCATGCTCCATGATTAAGGACTACCATTATGATACGAACCCATCCCATTCTTTTATTTTTTTCCAATTAAATTAGTAATTTAACTATTTTCTGAATAAATATCTCAATTTTGTTGATTCGTAAAACAGTAATTTAACTATTTTCTGAATGAATATCTCAATTTCCGTTCCCATGCTCCATGATTAAGGACTACCATTATGATACACACCCATCCCATACTAGGCTCGTACCATGCTTATAAGTCCAAGTGTAGAACTCACTCCCAAAAGCTAGCTTGAAGAAGGAGGGGACACTTAGGCTTATAAGCCACCATTTAGTTTTTACTCTAGCCAATGTGGGATCATAACACATTATTTTGTTTTATCCTCTTGATAATATTATTTTCTTCCCTTTTTCAGATAGACATATATGTTCTTGACTTCTATTTTGGAAATAAATCAATAGTCCGATAATAATAATTGTATTAAAAATGATTATTATTGAAGTAATATAAATTTTAAGAAGAGAAATTCTCAAGAATTGTAATCAAAGATCTCAAATTGCCTAATTTCTTGCTCATCAAAAGGTGTGGAAGTCCAATTTTCAAAGATTAAGGGAATTTGTCAAAACCGAACCGTATTTGGGTCCGTTAAATAGTAAAAATATGAACTTTCACTCCTAAATTTGTCAAAAAATAAAAGTTTTCACTTCGAAATTTGTCAAAATTTATACTTTCACTTCTTTGGATGAGTGAAATATGTTTGATTCCTCACATTGTGAAATATGGGATGTTTAGTTACCTTTTTTTTTGACAATTTCGCTCTTAGAAATATTTATTTTGACAATATTCTGTAGGTAATTGCAGGCACTTTAAAGGTACTTTGGGTTAAAAAACAATTTAATAATCAATAAATAAAAAATTTGATGGTGTGGTCAAATGAGAAGAACTGATGTTATTAGCAGTAGAAGGAGGAAGATTCTTCTCTTCCTCAGCTTCAGGGTATAGTAACGGGCTAAACCTCCTTCTTTTGGGCCACAAAAAAGAGGAAAAGCCCATGAGAGTTAGCCCGTGGACTCAGTACCATTTGGTGGACCAAGAGCCCGTCCAGCTGGCTCCCAATAAGACCTGTTGTGCCTGCGGGTGTGCTTCTTTCACCTGCTTTGGTGGGCCCGAAAGCCCATCTGTGGGGCCCACCAACCAGAATGTTGTTAAAAATTGTGATTTAGAAAAAGTTGAAGAAAATTCTCGGGTGGAAAATGATGGTAATGGGGTGCATTTAAAGTCTCTTAGAAGCAGTTTAAAGAAACGGGATTTAAATTTAAATGTTGCGGGTTTGGGTTCGGTTTGTAATGGTGGTGAGGTGGAGCCGGAGCCCGTTTATCAAAGTGCTAGAAGGAGTGTGAATTGGACAGATGTCACCGGGGGAGAACTTTGTGAGATTCGGGAATTTGAGCCCAGGTATGCTTTTATTTATTTTTTAAAATTTTAAATTGTGATATTAAGTGTTTGTTTATGGTAAAATTATCACATTAATGTTGTAGGATTGAAAGACTATTGCAATGTTATTAGTTTCTTTGTTTTTTTTATCAAGGCTATATTGGTTGCCAATTAGCAAACGGGCAGGCTGTGTAAGTTGGGTAATGGGCCAAAAGTCAAAACTAGTTTGGATCTTGGATCAGAACAGTCAATTTTTGGCATGGGGCAAGATGGGTTCGGGCGGGTTAGTTGAGTAATGGGTCAAAACTGGTTTGGATAAAGTTAGTCATTTTTTGGTACGGGTCAAGATTGTTGGGTTGGTTCAGTTGACTAATTGTCAAAACTGGTTTGGATTCAAGTCGGTCTCTTTTTCGTACGGGTCAAGACTGGTTGAGTTGATTGGTTTGGGTGATGGGTCAAAACTGGTATGGATCAAAACGGTCCATTTTTGTACGGGTTGGGTCGGATTGGCCCACACTTTTTGACCAGATTATTTTTTTTATAAATAACTAGTGTTTCAAATATGATTACAAAAATAATTATTATTTCAATAATAGTGAATGTTTTATGCATTAAAAATTATACAGTTATTTCCTATTAACCTAGTTATTTTATCACCCATTTTGACCCATTATAGACGAAACATAGCCCAATTTGTCATAAACGGGTCGAAATGGGCACATCTAATATTGCAGGTTCAAGAACTATTATGATTTTGTATTTTATATTTTATTTTTAATATTTTCTAACTGATATATCAACATGTTATTGCAGCGAACACAGTGATTCAGATGATGAATTTGAAAACAGTACTGGGAAAACATGTTCGTGCAGGATAATGTAGTTTAAATTTGTAGCTTTTCATCATTGTGTTTACTTTTTTCAAATAGTTTCAAAAAACAATTTTTGTATCATATCATCATGCTGACGTCATACAACCAATCAGATTTCACACACACTTGTACGTGTGATTTGTCAGGTCATTTACGACAGATTGTTTGTACATTTGTCAACATAATGATATGGTACTAGCGAGCAAGTTATGTTCATATTCCAGTTTTATTTTTTTTTCTTTTTTTTAAGATTGTGTTATTCTTAATTTGTTTTGGCGTAATTAATGCAGTTTTATTCACCTCTATGTGTTCTTTTTACATAATATGTGGATTTTATGGTGGGCTGTTTTTGTAGTTATAAGTTTATAATTCCCATATTGACAAGTACAAATACAAGTTCAAGTTCAAGCTCTATTATTTTGGTAATTAAAGTATTATAAAAAACGTTGCTAAAATTAATATTTATTTATTTTTCCCAGCAAAAATCAATATCAGAGACTAAAATTAATATTTATAGTCGTTACCAAAACCCATTTTTTGCAAAATAAACAACACAATTGATCATGTTCAAAAGTCAGCTAATTTACACAAAAGAATGACCACAAGATGAATCAACGAACCCATAAACACCACACCAACCGCTACACAAATTGCATCAATCAATTGAAAAACTAACCACCACTTAAAATGACAATTTTGCCATCTGGAAACATGTACATCAAACACCCTCACGAATCCAACTAACTAAAAAACCACCCGAAAAAACCCAACCTCAAACTTGATCATTTCCTCTGCTTCTTATATCCGATTCAATGTTATGTCGTTGAGACATTTTCAAAATATCTCCACCAATATCAAGATCGTCTTCTACTTTCACACGGCGGTCTTCCATGGCGGCATCGTCGCCGGTGCCGGATTCCCGGGCGGCGGCAGGTGGTGGTTCTTGGACGGGACCCCGGAAGTTGTGTCCTGATGGTTTGATCTTTGTGCAGAAAACTTCAAAGAAGTTGTTTACACAACCACGATTGTAGACGTTGTATCGGTTGTCGGATCGGTACCGGAAGTTTTCATAGGTTGTCTATAATCAACAAAACCGGTGTTACTTTAACCAAAAATGACTAAAATACCCTTATTAATGAATTGGTCTACCGGTATTTATGACTAAAATGGTCTCCCTGTATTTTAATCATTTAAGGTCAAAATACATGAAATTTGAAGACCATATGGACAAAAATCACGGAAAAAAAAATTTAGGAATTAAATAGCAGAATTCAGAATTATCCTGTAATTTCTTTTTATTTAATATATATATTATCTTATAATAAGGTTTGGCCCATACTTGAAATGACTAGCTTTATCCTGAACCCATTTGACCTAATCTCCAACCCGATTGACTTGCCAATGGCGGGTTCATATATCCCAATGCTAACCCGACCCCTTTAATTAATTGAGCCAAAAAAACCAATTTAAAACCGCAACAATCAGATAAAAAAAATTGAATTTTTATTACTAACCTGGTTGGACCCGATAAGGTAAAGATGAAAGCTCGTGAGCCCGCCAACAAACCAGAGTGAAATAAAGCAATAAAGCATTAAAACAACAGAAGCAGGGGATTCTTTCATTGCTTTCCAAACGGTCCCCTTTTCATCCTTCATTATTATCTTTATGTAAACAGCCGACATTGAGAAAACATAGATGCAAATAAGTGTCGAAGACGAAACAAATAGAAAAAAGAACCGATAATTTCGCTGGATCACACAAAACAAGATAATTATTACAGTTAGATGATTGAATATATAAATCATAATGATCAATAGCATATGTGGCAATTTTGACCCATTTATCTGTAAACGGGTGGATTCGGGCTATTTTATCTCTATTAAGGGTCAAACAGATTTTTTTCAAATGCTAAAAAGGAAATTGTTCAAACGGGTCGAAGTAGCTTTGAGTGTAATTTTCAAGGGCAAATGTTGTAATATTAAAACAATATTCTTTAGATGGTGGCCTGTTCGGTAATTATAACTTTTTAAGGTCCGTTTTGGTAATTAATTTGCGTCCTTATCTCGTAATTAGAAGTTTTTTTTTTGTCCTATGTAGTCATTATTTCTTACGTATTATAATTACCAAAGTAAAGTAAAAAACTAGTAATTTAAAAAGTTATAATTACCAAAACAGACCCCCGCACACAAAGTAAATTTCCATTTCCTGACGTTTTCCCTATTTTTAATGGGAATTGATATTGCTACCACAATTTTTGATACCTATACCACACTGTACAACTAAATCTGCATACTGTACAAGTAAACAATGCAATAATTGTGGTAGATAATTAAAACATGTGGTGTAAAAATCATCACCTATTTTTAATGCATCCAATTCCTACTTCATTTTACTTCAAATATTAGATTATTGTTTATTATTATTGAAATAATACAACTTTTGTTACGGGTCATAAGAAAATCATAATTTCAGGGAAAAAATGTCACGGGTCGACCCGCCCATTTTGCCACCTATAATAACAACAAGTTTTGGGATTGAAACCATACCAGCCCGATGCATTGGCCGACCCACGGGCAATGATGATCGAAGCGTTCAACACAATTGTTACAAATAGAGCAGTGAGAGCAACGGGGCGGGCGGTAAATCATGCAAGTGTCGCAATATTTGACTCTAACAGAAATCCCGTTGACCATAACTTCCCGTGTTCTTGGAAATTGTCTCCCGCCCGTTTCTTGTGTTACTGATGAGGTGTATTCTTCTTCTGGTGGATGTGAGTTGCGGGGTACAATTCCCGGGTCACGGGCTGAAGTTACAAGAAGCAGGCCCAATACCTAAAATAACCGAAAAAATGATTGTCAATCAAAATGGAAAAAAAAATGGAGGATATCGGTTTAGAAACGGGTTGTTTTGGTATGGGTCGCTTTCGATTTTGAAAATTCTTAATTTTCGGTTTCAATTCTATCTGTTTCGGTTGAAAATACGGTTTAATCCTTAAACATTTACCTAATTGACCATTTAATCCTTAATTTGGCCTTTTGTAAGTATTAAAATGGCTTTTTTTAACTAGTCGATTAAAATTTAGGATATAACCACGGCCAAAAGATGTTTTAGGACTAAAACGCCAAATCAGTGATAGTTCGAGGACTAAAACATAATTAAAATTCATTAAAATAAATGATTTTTTTTTTTATCAAATATGAAGGGTAAAAAGGACTAACTAACATAGATTGTGAAGATGATTGGTGCTACAATAATGGCATATCCTGCATCATATGAAGAGAATTCATGTCGAAGATGTCTTCCAACAAATATACAGAAAATAATAACAGGAACAACGATTAATGAAATTGTTGCAAGCAGAGATTTTGCATCTGGACCAAAGATTAATCTCCCTCCAAGAAAGAATTTCTGTAAGAAAAAAAAATTAATATAAAAAGGGTAATATTGTAATTTGTAGCAAATAAGATGATAAATGACAACTATAATCAGAAAAAAAAGCAAACAATTTTCCCTTAAGTCCAGATTTTGACCAAAGCAAAAAGTCAAACAAAGTTCGATAAGAGGTTGATGTACTACACAAACCCTATGTGCTTACATTTTTCATATCGAAGGTTACATGTACATGAATTCATCGGTTCATGCTTTTACATTAATCATTTCATTTCATTTAGAACAGGCCAAAATACATTCTATTACCTGAACTTGGCTGACTAGGTTCTCTACTACCCAGAACTATTAAAGGTGCAACATTGTACCCTAAACTTGACAAAATTGTCGATTTAGTACCCAGACTTGCTAATTTCGTCTCGTTTTTTCACGTGATTTGCTTCTAAAACCAATACATTGAGATGAATGTATATATGTTAGTTCGTCAAAAACTCCAACGAAAGTAAGCCAAGTAAGAAAACGCGATCAAATTAATATGTCAGGGTACTAAATAAACCATTTTGTCAAATCCAGGGTACTGCACATTTAATAGTTTAGGGTAGTAGAGTACCTAGTCAGCCAAGTTCATGGTACTAAAATGCATTTTGGCATTTAAAGAAAAGGTATTCCCATTAATATGGTTAAAACAAAATTTCCCCAAATGACCTCATTCCGATCAACAGAGCAATTGAAGTCAATTTCATATCATTATCACTAAATCTAACATTAGTTCAGGCAAAATATACAATCACAAACATAGCACACACACACACACACTAAATCATTCATACAAAGTAGTAATACAGAGTAATTAGCATAAAATCTAAAGCTGCCCTAGATCATTAACTACAACAGAAGGTCAAAATCGAAGTTTGAAATCTTACATTTCGCCCTTTCCACACTTCGTAAACCCTTCTCGCCATTTGGGACGAGAAAAACACCCAACTCGCAGAAAACAATTATGCAGGTAACGAATCGAATCTCTGGAACTTAATACAGCTCATAATTTCACCTTTTTTTTTCTTTTTCGGAAGAGACAAATGAAAGTTTTGGTAGTTAGTTTGAACACCTGAAGCTTAATTGAGGATGTGTAAATTAGAGTGGAAAGGGGGTTTTGTCAGTGGTTTAAGATCTGAAAACGAGAGGTGGTCGCCGTCGTTACGGTTGTGGTGGCGAGTGGTGGCCGTTTTGACTTGTGACAAAGCTAGGGCTTGTTTAATGGAGGGATGTTTGGGGAAAGGAGCTTGTTTAGATTTTGGAAAATAATTAATTGATTTTATATTATTAAAGTTAGATGTGTTTAATAAATGAGAATAGAATTTTATAAAATTAATCTTTGTTTTTATAATAATTAAAATACAAGTTAAAAATCAACTTTTTACCTATTAATTATTTTATTAGATATACAAATAAAACCAAATGTATATAACTTTTATTGATCACAATATACATATATTTGATTATATAATCAGTCTTTTAATTTTAATTACTTTAAATTTATTCATTGTTACACCTATGATGCTTGAAAAATATGTAATCTTAACTTCTAAAAAAAACTACATATTCAATTTATACATTTGGAGCTGAAAATAAAGTGATATAATTATCTGATAAGGTACTATATAGATAATTATGCATTTATATAAAGGCAGACAACTGTATCTAATTGACTATAATTGTTTTGTATGTAAAATGTCAGTTAATTAAAATTTAAATGATTTAACCACAATCACTTCATCCAAACAGTTTTATACAATTGTTTCATGTTTATTGATTGGATGCTTAATTTTAGAAAGGGATAATTACTTTTATATCCTTATAAAATTCATAAATTATTTTTATATCCTTCTAAAATTCATAAATTATCTTTATATCATTCTAAACTTTATAATTACCTTCATATCCTTCGAAATCTTTAAAACTTTTTTTTATGTCCAAAAACCTATTTTATTATTTATTAAATCGTGATAATATCAATAATACATACAAATAAACATGATTTCTAATACATAATTAACATATATATTGCATACTTATTTAATAATTATTAATATTATAATGATTTATTAAATATTAAAATAAATTTTTAGAAATAAAAGAGAGTTTTAAAGATTTAGAATGATATGGAGGCACTTACAAAGTTTAGAAAGATATGTAGATAATTTATGAATTTGATAAGGATATAAAAATAATTTATGAGTTTTACAAGGATATAAAAGAAATTATCTCTTTTAAAAACGTACATTCAAATACCATTTCATTAATGTAAGAGCATCTCCAATGGGAGGTTTTTAAGAGGTTATTACTCGGGGTGAGCTTAGTCCAAAAATCGAACCGAACCGAAACCGATAACAATAAATTTTCAAAACCGAACCGATAACATGTTATCGGTTTTGGTTCGATTCAGTTTCGGTCCGGTTTAGTCTCAGTTCGGTTTTTAGGCCAAATGTTCACCCTGTTCCGAAAACCGAACCGAACCGAAACCGATAGAACCGGAACCGAAAATGATGAATTTTCAAAACCGAACCGATAACGTGTTATCGGTTTCGGTTCGGTTCGGTTTCGGTCGGTTTTCTGTTTGGTTCGGTTTTTTTGGTCAAAATGCTCACCCCTAGTTAATATTATTTGAATAACCTCTACAATGGCTTTTTACCATTACAATAGATGACTTTTTTAGGAGCTCACTCCAACCACTTATTTTTCCCCAACTACTTAATCATCTTTTAATGTTTGATTCTTTTAATCCCTATAATATTTAACAATTTTATATATTAAACCCCTATATATATATACTAGCTTCATAACCCGCCCGATGGGCGGGTATGCTTCAAAATTTAGTACGTAGAAAAATACCAACAAAGATTAATAATTTTAAAAATGACAAATAATATTGTAGCAGTAATGATGAGTTTGTACAAAATTTGATAATCTCTTTTTACCTATATTATTTCTTCTCTCAATAATTGATAAATCCATAAATTAAATATATAACTAAAATCTCAAAAACATTACCTATCAAAGGATGTCCAATGAAGGAAAGATGGATTCGAATTTTGTGGGGTCAGCAGATTGAATCTCTACCTACTCACACTCACACATAACTTGAAACCCATAAAACCCATTTGTTTGATGGGAAAAGTGTTTAGCTAAAGGACCAAACATGTCAATAGTTTAAGGGCTGCCAGTGTAATTTATGAAAATAAAGGACCAAATATGTAATATGGTACAAACCTAAAGGACCATTTGTGCAATTTACTCTTAAAATATATTATACAAATGTCCAAATAATCATAAAAAAGCCATATCCAAGTGCAAAGTTTAACTACATATATATACACACACACATACCTGCAACAAAAGCTTGAGGATATGGTCAACCGTTTCAACATTATATTCTGTAAGATTTTCAACATAAACTCCTTCCTTCAAACAGATAATATTAGGAAACATATTCAATTATTAATATTATTAATATTATGGAAAAATTAACAACAGAGATATCAGAAACCATATCAAAATTAACAATATGCAAAAAGTACCATATTCAAGATGTAAGTAATGGAAGATAACGTGTGGTCTTGTTAAGTCTAATGAAGATCATTACGTAATTTAAACCAACAACTAATAACTATTACTTTAAATTTATTAAATAGGTAACATGTGGTGTTGTGCAGTCTCATAATGGGTCGAATGGGTCTAAAATTAAAAAGAAAACCTAAATATGTCTTAAAATTTAGCTAATAATGAAATGGCTCGAATCAAAATGTTATGCAAAACAGACAGGTAGGGAAACAGGTCAAAACAAGTCTGGGTCGGATTGGTTGCCCCTAAACACATCTTGTCCAAATTAAAGTCGAAATTAAGTAGTGATTATTTAACCCAAAGCGGACCCATGGATAAGTAAACGGGTCAAAATTTCCACCTTAGCAAGTCCAAACAATGCTAATAAATAATTTTATTAGAATTTTTTTGTTAATAACATTATTAGATTAATATAATGCACAGAATAAGTTTATTAGAATTCCTTTTATATTCAATCTTTAAAATCTATTCTAACCATAAGTGCATGCTTCAAAATAAAATTTAAGCAACTTATAATAATTAGAATAACGTGTAATTTGTAGTTAATACTAAACATTCTTTAACTGGGGGATTGGTAACGGGTCAAAATTGAATAAAACAAATTACTGAATTCGTAGATTGTACGCACTAAAAATACAGGTTGCCTAAAGAAAGAACATGTAGCCTGCAAAAAAAAACACATTTTCACATAGAAATCAACGGCACCATCAATTCTAATGTCGGGTTTTAATCTTTTTATCGTCAAAACATTGAGAAATATAAACTTGCCTCTAATTTTAAGCACTAAAAATACAGGTTGCCTAAAGAAAGAACATGTAGCCTGCAAAAAAAAAAACACATTTTCATACAGAAATCAGCAGCACGATCAATTCTAAAATGTCGGGTTTTAATCTTTTTATCGTCTAAACATTGAAAAATATAAACTTGCCTCTAATTTTGCTAAATCTTGAGGGTCAAAAATAAAATTACAACCGGTGAGAACATGTCAAACAATTGATGTGTTTGCAAATAATGGGAATTTTCCTAGTGTTGCATCTCCAAAACAATAGCAGGTTTGTCAGTTAAAAGTGGGCCAAGGTGATTAATAGTAATCATAACATAATCAAACTGTCATCAAAAGATACATCCTTTACATAATAACTTACAAAATTGTACCAAAATTGATCAACTTAAGGACCTCGGCTTCAAGTTTAGCAATAAGATCAACTGGTGAACGGTTAAACCTTCGTTTAAATTTTAACCTGCATGTTTTTTGATTACTTTTATGCAGAAAAATTCTAATCTTTTTCCATGGAACCGACTTCTCTTGTAAAATCGAATTCAAACCCTATCTTGAATGGCATAAACAGAACCAAATCTATAATACCCAAACTTAATTCATTATAAAAAGAAATCATAAGTATCCTAATTGAATGACACCTTAAGAGTCCATAAAAAGGCATAATAAGGATACCTATCTATAAAGATTCAAACTTTATACTAAAAAATTACTCTTGGTTTCTTAAAAGCTTACCAACAACCTATCTCAATTCATCATATGATTAAAACCCAGATTTAATGACACCTAAAAAGGCATAAATAACAATACCCATCAAAAAAAGATTCAAACCTTTTCAATTAAACTGTCAAAGACTAATCTAGATGATGAAATCATGACAAACTTATGACGATTACCGAATAGGAGAGATTGGAGGTGAATTTGTGAAGACCATTTAAGGAGAGATTGGAGGTGAATTCGTGATGACCTATTGCTAAATGGCTGCTCGTAAGTAATTAAGGTGTAATTAGGTTTGAACTTTGAATCAATAAATACCTCTGTTCATGAAGATCCTTCAATTAGGTTTGAACTCTGAATCGAACTCCATAAGCGAATTACACAAAACCCCTAAGAATCGGATTTCAACACAAAATCCAAGTCCGTGATCTAAAACATAGAAATCAAGGACCAAATACCTAAAATTCTGTGGAGCAAATGAAGACTAATAATGTGGATTTGAGGTGGCGCCGATGGAAATGTAGGTTTCATATCGGAGGAGATGTGATATAAGCGGCTGTGCGGAAGGATTAGGGCAACATGACCTGAGAATAATTTTGCGACAGAGTTGGACGGAATACCATTGGCGAAGCAATAGCACGCATCCTTCCAGAATTTGAATCTTCAATCTTCCATCTCCGTCGCACAATTATTCCTTCCAGAGTTGACAGGCTGCAGGCATAGCTAATACCACGCCTGAATTTTCGGCCAAAAATAACTTTGAATCTTTATCCTATTGTGTAGTTGTTGAAGAATTGTTGGACCAATGAACGATTTACACGTGACATTTTCGTCTAATCAGAAGCGAGCGTTGTGATGAGTTGTCATAGCATAATCGGATGTAGCTCCATATATAAGTGAAGATATATATTTATATGTTAATCATGTATTATTTTTATAATTATAAATTATAACTTTATCGTATTTTAATATTTTTTAAGGTCAAACATTATAATATTTTTGTAAGAGACATTTTATAAAAATGTTAAGTTTATAAATGCTTAAAAATTGTTAAATTAAATAAGAGGGAGCATTCAGTAACATTTGATACAGATAAAGGTAATTAATATTATTAATAAGAAAAAATATTTGAAAATGTTAACCATTGGAGATGTGTTTAATTAATATATTATTAGATGATGTGTCAAATATAATAAGTCATTAAAGAGGTTAACCATTGTGGATGTTCTAACATTATAAGAAGATATATCAATTAGAGTGAGATTGACATTTCTGTATTCTCCATAAATATGTGTAACATGTAAATGCCTAATATGAAAGGTTTAATAATAACTTTGTTAATTGTACCGCACGTATAATATTGAAAATTAGAAAAAGATGCTTTAACATTAGAAATCCTATGGAATAAAGCATATATTTCCTCATTTTAAAATAAGTAATACATTTGATATCTTTAAAGTTTTAAAACAAGTGTTTTACTTTGAAAACTTATCTTATTTAATAAAAAAATGAAACTCATACTTAAAAATCATCTCATTTAATACAGTGAAATGACTTATTTATCACTACCTTTACTTTTAAACATTATAAAACTTATTTTAATTAAAATGTGGGGAACTCATCCCCCACTAACTATATAATCTAAAGAAACGTTCCAGGAGGTCCATTATTTTTACGAAGTTCCGAGGAACAAATCTCAACAATTGATCAATAAGATCTAATGTTCAAGATTAATCACATATTTTATACATGAAGGGGTATTTTGGTCATTTGGCACTTAAAAAAAATTAAATTTTTTTATTTTTTGTTATTATTATTTTTTATTTTTTTCCGTTAAAAATAATATTTATTTGATAATTACGTGTAGTTTTAATCACATGTGATTTTAGTGTAAAATCACATGTAATTGTAAACTTAATTATATTTGATGTTTTAGTTCAATCACATGTGATTCAGTACACAGTCAGATGTGATTCAGTATGCAATCACATTATGTGTTATTTATGAAAAATAATATTTTTTTATAATAAAATAATAATTCTAAAATAAGAAATAAAAAAATTTATATTTTTTTAAATGACTAAAATACCCCTCAATATATAAAATATGTGATTAATCTTGACTATTAGATCTTATTGATCAATAGCTAAGATTTATTCCTCAGAATTTCATAAAAATAATTGAGTACCTTGAACGCAACTCATATAATTTAATTTAACATAACTTTCACTATAAATTTTAACTCATATAACATAAAACCCCAAATCTGTTATTTATTTTAAAACTTTAAATCTATAATTTATTTTAAAACGAATGAAGTATCTATATTCTCAATTTCTCATAAGTATATTTGACTCAAAATTACTCGGTCTCGTGCTTTCATAATTGGGCCTACTCCGATTTGTAGTAGTCTCTGGCCCATTTGTAGGCCCACTCTTAAAGAATCAGGTATTAATAATGATTATGTTCAAGCTTGAAGACTCATTTGACCATCACATCTCTTTTTATATTCATACACTAAAATATCTTTTTATATATCACTTGAGATTAAAGGGTATTTAGCCTAGCAGGTGTTTGCCACTCATCCTTAAAGTTGAGAGTTTAAGTTCAGTCATAGACATATGTGATAATTAGAAGTAGATTATATTTAGCGTTCAAAAAATTCACTTAAGATTTTACAGTTTTAAGGACCCACGGAAATAATCTACTAGTCATTAGGTCAAGTGATATTTGAAGTCCACAGATAATTAATAAAAGAGTTTTGTTAATGACAGGCCTTAGGGCTGTCATTAAGAGGTGGTTACGTGCATAAATCGTTTGTACTTTCAGTGGTGGGGGTTGATTCCTAAAATGCAGGGGGTGGTTATTGATTATTGTACAAGTTTTTTTTGCGTGTCTTGACTTCTTAGTGACAGCCCTTAGGGCTGTCATTATCATTTTCCTTAATAAAATTTGAAAGTTATTGGAAAACCAGACAAGGGAAATTGGGTGTGTGACAGTTGGTCTAAACCGCCATAAGAGGGTTGCAACAATATCCACTTCATCACAGAGATTTTGTAGTAGCTAAGCGCACGTAGAAAACTCATCATCGGGATTTGTAGTCGGTTTTGAAACCGATCTGATCAGTACAATCGTTTCTTTTGGCTTGCTACAACTAATCTAGCGTTTATCAGCAAGTTGTCTTGTCCGTCAGTCATAAGACTTAGTGTAATGGTGACCAAGCTCAAGTCTGGTTATCGACTTATCGGTGGCACATTAGCGTCACAACAGATTCTCCTCTTCAGACCAAACACTTGACAAATTCCGATACTAGTTAACAAACATACGACTAACCTTAAAACTGATTTTATAATCGACAACCTAAACTGTAGAATGATATTAAATTAACCACACCTCAATGTGAGGTGAGAGCTTTGTATTTATAATAAACATGTTACAAGAATAACCCCTATAATTAAGGAGAGATAAATACAAGTTACATATGAATACATATTTATCTATAATACATGTTTATCTAATATTCCCCCTCAAGCGAATAGGTGGTGGACCAAGACGTAGCATAGCACGAAAACATTCAAATTGAGCACGTGGAAGACTCTTGGTGAAAATGTCAGCCACTTGAAGCTTGGTAGAGATGAACTTGGTATAAAGTTTGCCAGAAGTAACAAGTTCTCTGATAAAATGATAATCAAGATCAATATGTTTAGCCCGTTTATGAGAAACCAGATTTTGTGTCATAAACAGGGCACTTTTATTATCGCATAATAGTGTGGGGCGAACCGCGGGCAAGGCATGAAGTTCTCGTAAGATATGAGTGATCCATACGATCTCTGCAGCAGTGTTCGCCATAGCACGATATTCGAATTCACAGCTTGATCTGGAAACCGTTGGCTGTTTCTTTGCACTCCAAGAAACAAGATTACCCCCCAAAAATATAGAATACACGTAGGTAGATCGCCGGGTCTCGATACAGCGAGCCCAATCCGCATCAGAATATCCTAAGATAGTATTCACCTGTGGACTACGAAATGTAAGGCCAAAACTGACCGTTACTTTGACATAACGTAGAATACGCTTCACAGATCAAAAATGTGTGATCTGGGTTATCTGTGATTAGAGTTATCTGGGCTATTTGAGTTAATTATGTTAAAGAGATAAATAAAAACATAATAATAAACATCTGGGTTGTAGGCTATATGTCTACCTGGGCTCTCCGCCCGTCTGAGTTATAGCCTGAGTGGCAAATCTAGCCTGAGTGGCAAATCTGAGTTTTAGCCTGAGTGGCAATCTGGGGTGTGAAGAGGGGCGAGGTTGATCTCTCGTCCTGAATCACACAAGCGCGCTATATAAATTTAACATCTGAGTAATAAAATCTGAGAAAAATAAATCTGAGTAAATAACTGAGTAGAGTCTGAGTAGGAGTACACCGATGTGCCCTCATGTGTTGTATGTCATGATTGTTTACATTTTGAGAATATTCACGCAGCTTCCCCGCTGACCCAAAACTTCCCCCCATTATTTCAGGTACTGGCAAATGAAAAGAGCAGGTTGACGGTTGGCAGCTGTATCATTTCTGAGTGCTGATGTGGAACGTTATTATCTATTAAACTTAATTTTATTTAAAACCTTTTTCCGCTTTAATTACATTTTTAAATGTTAAACATTTAGATTTGGGTTTTATATTGGGACCTTTTTATTTAAACCTTGTAATTAAAAAGTTTTAATTTTTGTGAAATTTTTGGGTGTTACAAGTTGGTATCAGAGCTCTGACTTGAGGGATTTGGATTCACAAGGGGTGAATTCAAACTCAAGTTTGAGTTTCGAGTTTTTAAAATGAGAAATGAGTAAAATATTTTCTGAGTAAAGATTCCACATCCGGTATACAGCATGTCACGTCGACCTCTCGCTTTTCCTGCTGCCGGTAATATTTAAGAGCTTTTATTTATTTTGGAATTTCGTTGTATTTCTGAGTTTTGAGAAATGACAAATATGAGAATTGTTGTTATTATTTCGAGTATAATTCTGATTTAACTCTTAGTGTATTTCACGACGAGGATCGCTTTTCTGAGTATATTTTTCGTGTGTAAGTCTGAGTGCATCTGCGTCATACACGCTAAAAAAATTTAATTACATAAAAAAAAATTAATCTGTGAGATTTTATAATTCTGCGGAATTTTAACCAAAAAGGCGTAATAAAATGGATATGAAATTATGATATAAATTCCATAAATTATTTAATGAGAATATGTTTTGGGTAAATAAGAAATGAGGAGTAATAAATTTTTTTTCATATTGAGAAATATTAAAATCTTTCGTTTTGGAGAAAACACTTAATAGAAAGAGTTATTGAAATGAGTAAACTGTGAAACGAGTAAATGAAAAATATTTTTATCATCAACTGATTTAAAGAATATTTTATGATGGTTTATCAAGTCGAGTAAAGCGAAAATACCGAGAACATATTTTTATAAAATAAAAAAATATATATATTTAAAATTGATAATTATTTAAAATTAGTTACATTTGACCTAAACGAGAAATCTTAACTACAATTGGCTTTATTTTTATCCGTTATTTCAGAGTCGTTTTGTTTTTAATTTTAAAATTCAGTTGGATTAAACATGTTTTTAAATGTTGAATTATCATTTGAGATTTTAATTAGTGGAACCATTTTCAGTTATTTATCAAATTTAAAATTTGTGAAATTTTTGAGAACTTCAGGTGTTATAAAATCTTTGGACAATTAAAAAGGAAATTGCTTATATAAAGAGATGAGACACGATCTATTGAGAAAAATCTTATGTTGGGAAAATAATAAACTGAGATTTATTAAATTGAGATCAAATAAGAAAACCTTTAAAGTGTGTGATTTAAAAAAAAAACGAGTTTGAAAATCCTCCAATTTTTATTTTAATATGATTAATGAGTTCAGTGAAGAATTATAAAATTAACACAGAGATATTGAATAAACTATATAAGTGTGTTATACCAGCTAATCGAGAATTGCCGAGTCGAATTAGGCAGAAATTATTCAAGTTTATCTTAAAGGGTATTTATTAAAAGTGAACTAAACTATCATCATGAATTCAGTGATGATCTATTTTAAAAATGAATTAAAAGAGCTTATGAGTTATATTATGTTCTGAAGTTAAATAGTTAAAAATATAGTATATATTTTGACCGAGTGCCTTTTGCGGAGTGCATTTCTGAGTAATGTTTATAAGATATTGAGTACACACAACTGAGTGCATATATGTATTTTTCAGATATGGAAAATACATTTTCCCTTCTTCTGAGTGTGATTTGCTGGTGGAATTATTGTGTGGGAAGTTGTGAACCTCGGGATTGACTCGTGACCAAACAAAGGTAGGTGTCGAAAGTAATAGAGGGCCCCTATTACTTTCCACACAGGACTTTTGGTTGGTTATGGGAAGATTTTGAGGGGAACGATGGACCAATGCTTGTTTCTGTGAAATTTATAGGGGTATCCTAATAGTTTGTGTGTTGATATGCTTGCTTGTTTTAATATGGTAGAGAATGCCAGTTTTCAAACTCGAGGACGAGTTTATCTCCAAGTGGAGTTGAGCAGGGGTAAAAAGGAAAATTGTCAAGAAATAATTATTATTATGTATCAATTATAAAAAAAAAATTATGAGCATGATGCTTATGCAGAGAGATTTAGCTGGGTAAGAATTTTAAAGTGTGAAATCTGGATACATATAATTGATCAGAGAATTTATAAGAGTAACTATCAAATCGAGTAATTGAGAATACTTAAAATTATTCTATGGGGTAATTATAGGGTTTATAACAAATTGATAAATCGGGATTAATGGAGAACTTATTAAATCAAGTTAATTGGGTTGAGTGCAATTGTGCAAAAGAGAAATAGTAAATAATATAATTATACACAAAATAAAGAGATAAGTATGCATATTCCAACGTGTTTATAAATGTGATAATGAGAAATCATTAAATTAAAGTGATGAGAACTTATTAATGAGTCGGATATGAGAAAACTGCTACAATGAAATTTTGAGGAAATGAGTTAAAATAAAGTCGTTAATTGAGTGGATAATGAATTAATAAAACAAGTCCAATGTGAAAATTTCGTTTGGATTGACTATTGAGTAATTTTGAGTTTATAAGAAATTATAAATTAAGTTAAGGGACAAATCATTAAAATGAGTTAAAAGAGAAAAGTGGTAAATTAACGGGAAACTTTATTTAAAAAAAATTCAGGTATTATAAAACTTTATAAATGTGAAAATTTTTATTTGTGATTTATTATTAAATTGAGCTAAGGAGAATGCTCAAGCGAAATTATTGAATTGAGTAATATATTCTATTTAGGGTTGTCAAATAATACATTTTATTGTTATTAAGTAATTGAATGGTGAATAGTTATTAAATCAAGAAAATGAGGAATGCATTAAATAAGTTAAACAATAAAAAATTTATTGAATCAATAGGAATTTCTAAAAACGTAAAATAAGAAAACATTATATTAATGAACAATAAGAAGATCTTTTAAATTTAGAATAAAGAGTAATTGTGTATGGAGTAAATGAGCATTAACAGAGTAATTCGTAAATCGAGTAATGAAAAACTCATTAGGTGAATAAAACACTAAAATTTTTATTAAACGAGTTATTGGGAATTGTTAAAACAAGTAAACAATGGATGAAAACTTCTAAATTGAGTAAAACATTCAGTAAGACTGATCAAGAGACAATTAAAATTTAGATAAAATCAGTGAAATAAATTAATAAGGATCACTAAATTGATTGAATGAGGAAACATTTATTAAAGATATCATCGAGAAATCAATAAATGCCATGGAATGATAACCTATTTGGAGAAATTTGAATTACACCTAATGTTGTTACTAGTAAATATTACTATCTACTGAGTTATATTCCTGAGTTTACTAGTGAGTTAGATTTTTTAGTTATCTTTCTGAGTTACAATTTTGAGCTATCATCTGGGTTACATTCTGAGTGAAATGCACGAGTACTACTGGGTGGGTATAATGTCTGTGTGTTTATCTGTAATTTCTGGGTGATAGGTACATTCCTTGTCAATAAAGTGCCTTTTGTTATGCTATTCGACAGTGGGGCGACCCACTCTTTTGTTTTATTGCATTTGGCAAACCGACGTCTGGTAGAGTAGAGGACCTTCCGAGTTATTTTGATAGATAATTGCCAATAATGAGATTTTACCTATCTAAAATGTTTAATTATCATTTGATTGAACCGTGCGGGGAGAAATTCACCATAAATCTTATCCCTAACGCCATGAGAGAGAGCCCTGGGTGGTAGTGAGTATGGATTGGATGACCGAGTATCACGCCGGGATCATCTAACCTTATCAACAAATCCGTAGCAAACCTCCAAGTGGAGTTGAATCGGAGATTCAATGCGACTTAAAACACTGGGTGCAGGGACCGTGTCCGGCTGTGCGTGCAAGATGACATCTTCAGCATGGTGTCGTGGGTTATATTTTTTTTTTTTTGGCGTATGTATCGACACCATTATCGACGTGAAACCAATATCATTAAAGTTCGTTCCAATTTTTGCCCTTATCGTCTTGCGCCGACAGAGATGGAGGATTCTTATGATCAGTTGTGAAGGCCGGAGTTCATTTTACCTAGTAATTAACCCTGATGAGCTTCATCCTATACATAACCCCTTTTCATGTTTTTCCCGATTGAGAAAGTGTTTCATTGACGAGTCTGTGGTAGTGCCCTGGGGGCCTGAGTCTGAGATGAGAGATAGCCACAACGAGTTTCTTCCAAGCAATGACTTCGGGGACGAAGTCTATTTCAAGTGGAGTTGAGTTGTAACGCCCTGAAATTCTAATATTTAATTATCATTTTTATTTCGATTAAACTAAGTTTAGGGGTAATTGTTTATGTCCTAAAATTAGCTAAAGTCTAATAATGCTTTCATGTTTTGCCAAAAAGTTTTATTGCGAGGTTGTTATAACTGAGATAGTTGTATTAGCAGCCTTCTTTCTATAAAATATAAGGAAATGGGTTGTTGGGTGGGTTATTGATTTTTGGGCTGATGATTGAAGCCCAATCGGTGAAAGAGGACCAATCCATGTATCGATGAGACCATCAACGAGTAAAGTGCATGATATATATAGGGTCCTACTAAAAGAACCCCAAAAATCTAAAAGTGAAATCTTGAAGAATGTGCTTTTACATGAACACCCAATGTCTGAATTCTATATTAATTAAAGTAAATCCTATTAATATAGGGGTATTTTACCACCATTTTACAGCTCAAAAGTCATTTCAATAAAATCAAAAAATATTATGCAGTTAAATTTTAACTTTTTGGATTATAAGACAAGCAGATTATATACACCACGGTTAAAACTTTATGTTTTATAAATCAAAGCTTCTCATATAGTTCCATATTTCTTAAAATTTTTGAGATTGCACTCTTTATTTTTCAATGTTATCTTAAAATATTAAAAATTTATTTTCATTAACTATCTTAACCATTTTCATTAGCCAACTCCTTCCCCTTTGAAAGGAGGCAATCTACAACGCTCGCCACCAAATTGTTTGTGGGACGCGTCGCGGGAGGAGTTGCATAAAAAGGAGGGTCGTGGCGTATGTGTGGGACGGAGGGCGACCAGAGGGGTGAATCGTACACCCACTCTAATTATTAATATCAATTGGGGCTGATTTAAAATTAGAAAAATAAAGAACTAAATATAGAAAAGAAAACTAAAATTAAAAAATGAGAATAACGTTGATTGAGTTAAGATATATATAAATATATTGATTTAACTAAAAAGAATCATATAGATTTAACTAATTAAATTATATAAACGAAAAAGAATCAGGTCTACTAACTAAGATTGAAAAGAAAAAAGGGAAAAATTAATAATTATTGCATTGGGATTTTAAAATTTTTACTAAAGGGTTCATTTAGACGCACGCTATATATATATATATTATCGAAATCCACCCTAGCCGCAATTCACAATTTCCCAAATTCCCTCTTATTGTCTGAAACCCATCCTTCCAAGAAAACCCAACACCACCGTGTGCACTCCATTTCCGCCATTGCTTTACCACCTTCAGTTCCATTTTAACATCACCATATCATCATTCTGTTTCGATCGAATAACATTCCATCACTGCAATACTTCTTATTCCTTCTTCTTTCCGTCGGCAATCAACACGTCACAGCCACCATCGTTGCTTCTATCACCACCATTTCATTATGTTTTGACCGGAGAACGTCACGTCGCTTCTGTTTCAGCCGGAGGAATTAATACGCCATCTGGGTTCTGCTTGGCCGCCGGTGTATATCATCACCATTTTGTTCTTGTTTCCGGTACAACTGGGAAACCTTTCCTTTCCTTTCTGTGTCCCGTAAGCCGCCGTACCATTCCGTTTCACCACCGTAATTTCTGCTCCGGTGAACTCTCCTTGACGCTATTCCGGTGAGTCGCGGTCCTATGTCTTCTTCCTTGATCTTTTAGTTTTGTGTCTTATCTATTGTTGTTACTTTTTCCGGACCACCATCGTTTGGAGCAGCTAGAGTTTCAAGAAGAATATCGGAGTTGTTCATCGTGAAAGTGACTCGAGCTAAACAAGAGGGTGTGTGTAATCGTCCTACTTTTATCCATTGGTTGTTTATATGTTTTGGAAAATCTGCTACCCTAAGGTTTTTGTGCAATCACTGTCAAACATTAATAAGGAAATTTTAATTGGTTCTTTCCTTTTGTTTTTTTTTGGGTACTTGTACGGTTTGAGGGAATGGCATCCTACCATTTTTGTATAGGGTCTTGGTTGTAAGAGAGTTACAGCTTGTTTCTTCCAAACATTAAGAGAAAAGCATTTTAAAACAAAATGAGTAGCTTTTGGTGATTTTGCAATTTGAGTTTTTGGTCAGATTCAAATTTTGAGTTTTCTAGAGAATAAGGAAATGTTTCTTCAAAATATGTCTATACATATATACTTAACGTATAAGGAAAAAGATTATAAAAGTAATGATTTTCTAAGTATTAATTTTGTCATGTGATTTTATGGGTTGGGTTGTTATAAAAAAAAAGAGTATTCCTTTCGAAACATCTAGCTAATTGGGTGGCTAATTGGAGGAACTAGTGGTTGCCTATTTATTTGAATCGAGTTTTGAGTTGGGTTTGATTAGGGTCATCTTTTGTGCTTTAAGATCGTCTAAGAGCTAGCCGTGCAGTATTTTAAAATGTCGTGGATTCTTCGGAGCTTACGTTTTCGAGGTGAGTATTCTCACCGTGTATTCAGTTTTGACGTTATACATGCATGACTTACGTGTTAAATTACTCGCACCATATTTGCTATCTGAGTTATCTGTGATCTGAGTTATCTGTGATCTGAGTTATCTGTGATCTGAGTTATCTGTGATCTGGGTTATCTGTGATTAGATTTATCTGGGCTATTTGAGTTAATTATGTTAAAGAGATAAATAAAAACATAATAATAAACATCTGGGTTGTAGGCTATATGTCTACCTGGGCTCTCCGCCCGTCTAAGTTATAGCCTGAGTGGCAAATCTAGCCTGAGTGGCAAATCTGAGTTTTAGCCTGAGTGGAAATCTGGGGTGTGAAGAGGGGCGAGGTTGATCTCTCGTCCTGAATCACACAAGCGCGCTATATAAATTTAACATCTGAGTAATAAAATCTGAGAAAAATTAATCTGAGTAAATAACTGAGTAGAGTCTGAGTAGGAGTACACCGATGTGCCCTCATGTGTTGTATGTTATGATTGTTTACATTTTGAGAATATTCACTCAGCTTCCCCGCTGACCCAAAACTTCCCCCCATTATTTCAGGTACTGGCAAATGAAAAGAGCAGGTTGACGGTTGACAGCTGTATCGTTTCTGAGTGCTGATGTGGAACGTTATTATCTATTAAACTTAATTTTATTTAAAACCTTTTCCCGCTTTAATTACATTTTTAAATGTTAAACATTTAGATTTGGGTTTTATATTGGGACCTTTTTATTTAAATCTTGTAATTAAAAAGTTTTAATTTTTGTGAAATTTTTGGGTGTTACAATTTTTCTTGTAAATTGAGTCTGTACTAGTTTGATAAATGCATCAAGAACGACATAAAAACCCTATTTCGTTTTTAAAGGATAGAACCATGTAAAATGTGAGTAGTCATCGACAAATATAACATAATAAGCATAACCGTTTGAAGAAACGGGCGCGGGTCCCCACAAATCACAATGTACCAAATCTAATGGATGTAAAGCACGTTTATGATTCAAATCAAAAGATAATTTATGTCCTTTAGATAATTGACAAGGTTCACAAATAACGGGTTTAGGCAAAAGTGAAGTAACTTGCAAAATGCCTAATTTATTCAAACTAGAAATAACATCAAACGAAATATGTCCTAATCTATTATGCCATAGCTCAAACGAAGCTTTATTTGAAACGCTAGAACATGCAGACAAGGCAGTGTGTGCATGGCGTATGATGTAAAGTCCATCCTCACACCGTCCGCGAGCTATCACTTGCTGATTTGCCCGATCCTGAATATAGAAAAACGGTTGAGAAAATAGAACATCAACAGGGTGATCCATTGTGAGCTTGCTAATAGATAAAAGGTTTTTGGTTAAATTTGGAATAACCAAAACATCACGCAACAGTAAATTATTTGAGACCATAGAACTACCCGTATGAGAGATGGAAGAGTGTGACCGTTACCAAAGATCACATGCATATTACCAGTATACGGTGCCGATGGTGAAACATTATCGGTGGATGAGGTCATGTGAGCGGTAGCACCGGTATCCACATACCAGTCCGGATTACCCTGATTCACATGGCATTGTGAGTCAAAATCTTGTGCAAGATTTGCATCCACGGTCGAGGCGTTGGTAGCAAAAGTGGACAGGCTCGGACACGAAGAAGCATAATGACCATTCGTGCGGCATAATTGGCAGTGAGGGGTGCGACGTCCCCCACGGCCTCGGCCACCATTATTCGAACCACGACCAGAACCACCGCGCGAGTATGAACCACGACCACGAGTGTTGTCGGGTTTGGATTGTTCCGACATGAAAGCAGCGGCAGGAGCAGTAGACCCATGAATTGATGTCAAGAACATCTCGTGACTCTCTGCCTGGGATAATAGGTCACGAAACGAAGGAGATGGGCGTGCGGTACGAAAAGCCACTGAAAAAGTCTCAAACGAGGCTCCTAAACCGCAAACAAACCAATGGATTTTATCCATGTCATCAACGGGCTGCCCGATGGCAGCAAGTTTGTCGCAAACTGCTTTGAAAGTGCGTCCATAATCAGAGACGGAGGAGCTACCTTTCGTCATGTTACAGAGAGAATCGCGAAGAGAGTGAATTCTCTCAACGGACGAATTGCTATAAGCATGCTCAAGGGCTAACCAAATCGCTCGGGCAGAATGAAGACCAAGTGTTTCTGCCGCAGCCTCCTCGGTGAGAGACGAGTTCAGGAGGATAAGCGCGCGTTGATCAAAATCAATCCAGGTTGTATACGCTGGATTTGGGGCGGGTTTCGCATCGATTTCGATGGTTTCAGCGGGAGCGGTAGTAGATCCATCAATATGGGGCAAAAGCTTCTGATAAGAGAAGAGTGGAAGCATCTGATTTCTTCCATAACAAGTAATTAGTAGAGCATAACTTGATGGGAATCATGTGAAGGAGGGTGTTCATAGAGAAAACACCATCTTGAGAAGTCGAAGTCGACATTGTAAGGTTCCAGGGGAAAAAAAATCGGCTAGATTAGGGTTTGGGAGGGAGCCGAAATTTAGAGAGAGGGAGAATAAGGTTGTTAGGCTGATACCATGTAAAATGATATTAAATTAACCACACCTCAATGTGAGGTGAGAGCTTTGTATTTATAATAAACATGTTACAAGAATAACCCCTATAATTAAGGAGAGATAAATACAAGTTACATATGAATACATATTTATCTATAATTACATATTTATCTAATATAAACACAACTTTCGGAATTGTCTGATGCAGTCACCTCAAGAAAATAAGAAATTCTCTTGAAAAATTAGTGTAACTTTTTTGTATACTTAATGGCCATTAATTATTACATCTGAAGTTAACATAAAAGATTTTGATAATGATAATCTTTAAGACTGTTAATAACATACATTACTTGTATTTTCAACATAGAGGAAGAATTCCCCAAATGTATAAGGACAATTATTAGTTAATTTACGATTCTTTATACATGTCTAAACATATTATTGACAGCTTTAATAACTGTCATTATCAAAACCCTAATCTAAAACACTCGAGGCAATCGACAAAATAACTCATTACCCTTTCCAAACAAACCCTTAATAAAGCACGTGGGATAGCACCAAAAAACGAGTTAATAAAATAAAGCACGTGGGATAGCACCAAAACCGAGTCAATAAAATAACTCATATACTTTTACAATTGAGAACATATTTAGCTTTAACTTTTTTTCGATGCTAATCATGTTATCATCTTTTTAATCAACAATGTCGATATTTTCTTTTAAAAAAATATTCCTTTCACATGACTAAATATCACACAGTATTCTCAATGAGTTTCGAATTTATATTTATTGGTTAGTAAGCATCTCGTATATCTTAAGGTTAGATCACCATTTTTTTAACGGCAAATCCTAATCTACACATAATTTAAACATATGTCTACGACGGGATTTGAACCCCCAACCTCTAGGTTGTGAGCAAACACCATACCACTAGGCCAAATACGCTTTGGTTTAAGGTTAGATCACTTTGGTAAAAAAATTCAATATTTTTATACAATATATATATATATATATATATATATATATATATATATAGTTAATGCATATAAGAGCAAATGATGTCTAGCTCAGTTGGATTGATGCATGAGTTTTACTCTCATATGATGCGTGATGTCTGGAGTTTGAATTATGTAAACACCTCTTTATGGTGCCAAAATATGAGGGATTTTTCCATTGGAGATCCCTATGGAGGTTGAGTTTGCCCTGTAAAGGAGCTCGAACTCGGGGTGCTATCTGGAATAATGCGAGTAGGCTTTCGTTGTAACATTTTCCGTTTCCAAAAAAGTTAATACATATAAGAATATCATGGTTAATCTCCCTGACGTTTTGAAATAGCTAATGGCAATAATGTAATGTGTGTCGTGAGATCGATAAAACGTGTAATATTATTTGTGAAAATTAAGTTTATTTTAAAAAAATGATGAGATATAAAATATAAATTTAGATGTAATACTTGAAGCTTAATAATGTCATATATTTTTAAGAATCTTTAAAAACATTTAAAATATTTATAAAATTTATAAATTTGATTATAAAAAATCAAAAGTTTAATTTTATATTTTTCAAAAAAGCCAGAGATAGAAAGAAGTAAAGTACGTGGGGTTCATCCTGCTGGGTTGCAGGTGTTTTATATATTTAATGAGTAAATTGCAAATTTAGTCTCTGAAGTATTTCTCATTGTATAGATTCAACCCAAAATATTCAATCGCTTCAATCTCAAACTAACTCTTCCTTATTTTTAACATCTTTATATACTTTTGTTCAATTAAGCTTGCTTATATAAATAACACATGCAAATCTAAGTGGTATAATGGTCAACTGCTTATCTTCTCTCTAGGATTGTACAAAATTAAGATAAACTAATAAAACTTAACCTAAATGTTAAAACCAGTACTTGTATACTTTTGTGTTAGTCGATATCTCTATTATAGGAAAAATAGGTTCTTGAGTAACTGTTAAAACCAGTACTTGTATACTATTATGTTATTCGATATCTCTATTATAGGAAAAATAGGTTCTTGAAGTATTGTATGTGTCTGATTCTATCCGGTCCAAACTAGGGTTTCCCTCATTTTCCGTTTACTTTAACTAATTAATATTGTTTTGATGAGAACTAAGCTTAAATCGAGTATGAGGCACGTTCATACTTCATAATGTCATTTTAGACTTAACCGGTTCAAAAAAGGTACCATATCGACACCAAACCTACAATATACAGTTCAGTTTTCAATATTGATATTGTATGATCCTACACCTGCCAAAGTATGGATCAGATGGTGGCTTATAAGTCAAGGTGTCAACTCTTTCTTCAATCTAGCTTTTAAGATTGAGTTTTATACTTAGCTTATGACATGATACGGACCTAGTATGGGATCACTTTGTATCAGATATTTTCATTTTCACAAGTGTACTTATGATAACAATAACATTTTGTACCCTTATTAGTGTCATAGCTTTTGCATTAGTCTTAGCAGTTTTGACTTTAAAATGATATTGCAACTACAAAAACTTTTGAACCAAAAATATAAGCTAGAAATACTCCAAGGATACATTTGTAATTTACAATTTAATACATCAACCAACATCGACATATCAACTTTGAACATGGTTTTTTTAAAAGCTCTAAAAATAGGACATCCTTTAATAGTTAAAAATTATCAATACCTTTTTTTTTATTGTTCTTCTATACTCGAGGCTAGAACTTTCATGTATTACTAAATTATTATATACTAGTTTTGAATATTGTTCTAGGGTTTAAGCTTTAAGTAATTTAAATTTGTTTGGTGCTAATCATTTTCGCTAAATTAACAACTATAACATGAATAAGTTACTAAACTCTTAAGTGCGTAATAAGCTAATTAACCAGATTACACTTAATTAATTATGTTGGTGTATAGTATGCGTGTCTTGGATCAATCAAGAATCATGTTTAACACTTTCTGATTTATATATTTCGACTTTAATATTTGAGTATTACAAAATTGTAATTATTGTGATTATTCCTGAATAATCAAACTTGAAATCAAGCATAATTTCAAGTTCAAGTTTTGATGATTTTGAGAATTCGTATTCTGAAAGTATATGTTACAACAGTCTGCCCTACTAGGACGTTGCTCCTAGGACCTTGCGAGGGGACGTGACCCCCTGACAGCTGTCATCTTGTTTGACTATCTTTTAAAAGTACATACGTTATCTTGAATTTATACAAGTAGTGTACACCCTGCAGATTTAAAACTCGTTTTAGTACAACTAAAACATATTATTTTCCATTATTACTAAAATCGAATAGAAAAGAAACTAAATAACCAACAAATTAGTTATTGTGCAAAATCTGTTCTTCTTTGGATGCATAGTTGAATAGTTTATTTAAATTTAATTAGCAAATAAAAAAACATAGTAATTACCATTTTATAACTTTATGTACTCTGCTCAACACGGACTTCAAAGATGACCAACCCTTGTCTTTATCCTTTGCCTTATCCAATATACACCTCTTAGAACTATAATGGACAAAAAAGCCAATATTCAATCATGAGGTGCTTCAAATGAAACATTTTCATCTATAAGAATACCATCTCCTGTAAGGTTTGAACAGCATACAGAAAAGAAACCAATGGCTTCCAAATTTACATTAATGCCCTTTCACACAGTTACACTCTCAGTGTGTGTGATGGTAGTGATGCTAATGAATTTGCAGGGTTTAGAAGCACAACAACCGCCATTAGTGAAGGGGCTATCTTGGAAATTTTATGAAAGCAGCTGCCCTAAATTGGAATCAATAATTAGAAAGCAATTAGAGAAGGTGATTAAGAAGGATGTAGGCCTTGCTGCTGCTCTGTTGCGAGTTCATTTCCATGATTGCTTTGTTCAGGTATAAATTATTATTATTATTATTATTATTATTATTATTATTATTATTATTATTATTATTATTATTATTATTATTATTATTATTATTATTATTATTATTATTATTATTATTATTGTTATTATTATTCAGTTTAAAATGTTTTAATACTAAAACTTCACTATTTGATGAAAAAACTTCACGTTTTAGACGCTTTTTGTAAATATTAATTTTATAATTAAGTCGTAATTAACCTGAACAAATACGTTGGCTAAATTATGTGAAGAAAAGTTTAAGGTTTTAACAGTAAATCTCTTGAAATTTTGATCATTAAAACATAGTTAATTCTTATTCTTATTGTTAATATTTGTAGAAATTAATAAATTAATATTTTCAGGCTTCGGTTTTGAATGTCTAAACTCAAAATGGTAATTTTGTTCTTAGTAGCCGTCACATTTTTAGCAAATTTTCTTAAGATATACTAAAAAGTAAGAATTTCTTAATGAAATTTCAAAAATTACGAGTTTAATTATTTCCTATATAAATATTATCAGATGATTAAGAAAATGTTTAGAAATAACCACAACACAAACAAAATTTGATCACCTTTAAAAAAATTAATCATAAACAAGAACGCATTTTAAAAATAATGCGAGTAAAAAAAAATTGTTACTTATTTAGGCTAATATAGAATAGTACACAAGTATTTCTCTCATGAACGTGGCAAACACGGGCCGGATCTGTGAGAGCGTAGATACCGATAACTTATTCCAAATATATAAGTTTTAAATATATTTATATATATTGTAGTGTGTTTAAAAGAACTTGGTAATATTATTTAGAGCAATAGGTACAGAATAGCAACGGATTTTTACTTAAGTCAGCATGGTAAGTGTATTTTTTTTCATGGTTTCGTTTCTTATGTATAAAGCTCGAGCATGATTTGTGACAAATTTTGCAGAATTCGGGTTCAACTTTTTGCAGAGTTCGGGTTCAACTTGTTTAGACTCGTATACAATAAATATATAATTTATTTTCCTCTATTCTATTGTAAATAAATTGATGGGTGTCAAGAAGTATTGTCTGCTTTTAGACATTATTAGAGATTTTTTTTTTATAATTTGAAAATATCAGATCAAAACTTTTATAATCATGATTCATGAACAATACTGATTGTAGATTATATTATCATTTTTCTTTAATAAACTAAAATAACAGATCAAGAGGAATGATGAGTCATTCTCTTTATCTTTCCCTGCATATATACACTTATTATTTATGTAAAAGCTGTATATGAAATGTTATTCTTTGTTAACTAAAGTTTGCCTTTTGTAAATGGAATATATATTGGTTTTTTACTTTTTATGTCTTTGGTGTCTTGGCTCTTATTCAAATTTAAAGGTCATTTCCATTTGTGTCATAATAACATTATTTTAATTAAACAGGGTTGTGACGGTTCGGTGTTGTTGGATGGTTCCTCAAGCGGACCGGTTGATAGTGAGAAAAACGCACCACCAAACCTAAGTTTGAGGGGTTTTGATGTCATTGAAGATCTTCGCCGTAGGGTTCACAAAGAATGTGGTGCGGGTAGTGTCTCGTGTTCTGATATTACTGCCATAGTTGCCCGTGATGCTATTGTTCTGGTAAATTATTACGAATTTTCCGCATTTAAGTATAAAAACAATTTACAAAAATTAACGGATTTTTAAATATTATATTGCATGTTAGACTGGTGGACCGGATTATAGCGTTCCCTTAGGCAGAAGAGACGGTATCTCATTCGCCACAAGAAACGCTACACTGTCCAATCTCCCATCGCCATTTGTACCTACTGGCACACTACTAACCACCATGGCTGCCAGAAATTTTGACGCCACCGATGCAGTGGCCCTATCAGGGGCCCACACCATCGGTGTCGCCCACTGCACGTCTTTCACAAGACGACTTTACCCCACACAAGATACAACATTAGACAAAACATTTGCTACTAACCTCAAAGGCGTTTGCCCGAACCCTAGTACCAATGCAACTACCTTCATGGACATTCGGTCTCCAAACGTGTTTGATAATAAGTATTTTGTTGATCTCATGAACAAACAAGGGCTTCTAACATCGGATCAAGATTTGTACACGGATAAAAGGACTAGAAATATTGTTACTAGCTTTGCGGTTAATCAAACGTTGTTTTTTGAGAAATTTGTGAATGTTATGATTAAGATGGGGCAAATGGAGGTGTTGACGGGCACACAAGGTGAAATTCGCAATAAGTGCTCGGTGAGAAACTCAAACTCAAACGACTTGCTTATATCTAGTGTTGTGGATGGTGATGACACGGGCAGTGTTGAAAGCTTTTAGTTTTATCAAAACATTATGTGGTTTTATGTTGTTAGGATGTTGTGGTTTTATGTTTTGTTGTGTTTTGCTTTGTTTTATGTAATCAAGATGCTTTTGAATATATGAATAAACAAGAAAATCATATACTGGTTCTTGTTCTCTTAACAACCAATTATGGATAATTTCATAGCAAAGTTATACTAAAATGCAATTTAAAAATATGCACTATGTAAGACTCGATCCTACAATTTTATGTTATTAACATAATGTTCTAATTAATTGACTAATGGATCATATTTTCGTTACATAATATAATTATTTCTGTTAATATTTTAAACTTTGAATAGTTGCGCCATCACTATGGCCACTACCACCCACCAATTGGTCGCTAAAATATAGTTTAGTATATTTGTCAACGCATTATGAACTTACCCTCCAATATATATTCATGTGTTTTTGATACGCAAATTATTATACGAGGAATCATGAAATTAAAATCCAATCATACTGACTGAAATAGCCTATTTTTTGGACAAAAGTGCCACCTAAACCCGGCCAAAAGCCCAAGTGCCTGGTCTTCCACCCGGTACTTGAATTTGTAAACAGCCAAAAGCCCAATCCTCGTGGCTCCAACCCCGCTACAAAAATATATTTAGGCCTTCTAAATTTAGAAGGTCTTAATTTTAAATTTAATCTTAGATTTCTATTTTGGAAAACATCTTAAACACCATAAAATAAAAAATATTGATTAAGGGATTCGAACCCAAGATCTTTTGCAAGTACAGACTGTGTGTTAACCAATTGATCTACTTGATACTTTGCTTTAGCCCAAAAAAAATCCAACATAACGCATAAACTTAAAACGCCCAGTCAACCAGCAGCCACTGTCCGCACGACCACAACCAGCAGCCACTATCACTACCGTCGTAACCACCCACTATGTAACAACCCAAAAATCAGGAGAAATTTAAAATTTTTTAAAACATTTAATTAATAAAATTTCCCCAAGTACAAGTAATGAAAAGGTCCCAACTCAGATAAAAAAATATAAACCGTCTCATGGTCTTTAATGTGGAAATAAATAAAAAGGTCAAAAATTATGTTTGACTCAAAACAAACTTTTAAAAACTCCAAATCCAATAAATAAAGATGCAGCCCATCAACCGTTGACCTTCTCTTTGCCCTTACTAGTACCTGAAAAATGGGGGAGTGATTGGGGTCAGCCACCGCTGAGTGAATAATATCAAAATAAACAGATAAATACAAACAACTCAAGCCACATAATTGATCCCTAGAGACTCTACTCAATTCTCAATTACTCAAGTTTATTTTCTCAAATTTTAAATTTATATAGCGCGCTTGTGTGACTTGGGACGAGAGATCAACCTCGACCCGCCTCACACAACTCAAGGCTCAACACCTGTACTCTTCGGTGTTGAGTCAAAACATCTGGCACCAGTACTCTTCGGTGCCAAGACAACTCAAGTATATTATGTTTAATGTTTTAACTCAAGAACTCAAAACTCAGATAACTCAGGCTCCAGATAACTCAAATCACAGATAACTCAAATAAATCACCCAATCAATACTCAAGCTCAATCAACAAGACAATTCACAACACATAGCACAAAATCATGAATCGAAAGTAAGTACAAGTTTATAGTGAGATTACCCACCTCGAATAACCGTAAGCTCCTAAATATCCTCGGTACTGAAGAGCGTATCTAACCGGTCCTAGAAGGTCCTACAATGTACAAGGAAGCTCGGGTTAGGATTAGGCTCAAAGGTTGTTTCAGCAGAAACTAAACAGCACTCAGCACTTTCGCGGGAACGGCTATAACTCTCAAACCGCTCACTAGATATTATTCAAATTTTTACAGTAGTTAAATGACTCAGAGGACTACAGTTTTACAGAAGACTTCGGAAGCTAGATCCAAACGGAAAAGGCTCAAAACAGGCTCACGAGACAGAATAGCTGAACCGAAAACTATCCAGCGAAGGTTTACTAAAACAACAATAACTTTTAAACCGTGAATCAGATTAACGAGTCGTTAGCGGCATTGGAAAGAGGACTCAGAAAACTAGTGACCAGAACGGGCCAAAAATTCAAAAATGTATTTTAAGTGTGGTAAAAACAGTCCCGAAGTCAGCAAACAGATTCTGTTAAAATTCAGCATATTAAAATAGAACCCGTTTTAAATCCCGACATCAACCCGCTTATTCCCGAGATAACCGACAGCCCCAAAATCTCTTTTTGTCACAAAAACTTATTTTTACATAATCTAATTAATTTCTTTAAGAAAATTATTTGGTTTAGGAAACCGAGAACTCTACGAGTTCGGTTTCCGGTTTTTCGATTAATAAAACGTATCGATCACTTAACCAAAAGATGCTAACCCAAACCAACCCGATATCCTCCACAATTCAGTGGTTAAGATCATCAGAAATTAGTGACAAAACAGTTTCAGAATGCGAGACTCGGTTTTTAAAATAAAACATGGCAACAACAAATCGTTCATATAAGAATCGTATTAAACTCAAGAAATTAACAAAAGTCAAAAACCCGAACCCCTCAATACTCGATCACAGCTCTTAAGGCATCCAGCTATGGATACAAAGATTAATTAAACAAAAAGAAAGAGGACTACCGAGATAATACCAATTCCGGATACAATTGATCGATTGGGGGCTGTTTCGGCTCAGTTGAATCAAAACTCGACAAGCTTAAATATTTCTGCTCAAATCCTGATTGATAGCAATTAGCATAACTCACTGATAATTACTTGGGAATCGAAACAGGAACCAAAAGGGACACGAAGCAAAACGAAAGAGTATAATTAACCAATGAAATGCAGAAAGAAAATGGTTCGGGGACATGCAACCTGGTCGTCCTCAAGATTCAGTTTCGTTGTTATGGAATAAGAAGCCTCTTGGAGATCCCATTCTCTTGTTGCTCAACCTTCAAACCATAAAATTCCACTCCCACCGGCTTCAATATTTTACCATGTGCATATTGAAACTGAACCCAATATGCCTGCAATTTAATTCACTTGCTTTACACGTACCGTCAAAAAGAAAAGGAACGAAGGATAGGAAAATATTTAATTCCAATATGACGGCTAGGCTTATTCTTCTCCTTTGATTCCTTGATTATTTAATTCCAACGTCTACGCCACCGTCTAACACCATTCATTGATTTAAATGCTTCTTCCGCCAACTACTCACAAGCAATCCACTTCTTTTTGTCCACGTGCTCTTTTCTCACTTTCATTATAATTCACTAGGGAAGAAGCTTGAAAGGAGATGCTCATACGGCTGAGCTGCTTGCTCGATGGAAATGGCAATAGCGACTGAGATAGAGGAGTAGGGCATATGACGACAGGGAGTTAAATGCATGGGCTAAACTTGTTTCCTAGCCTAAATCTCAAAGTCCCAGGCTAGACCAACTCTTGGCCACACATAAAAATTATTCGCAACCCCCATGCTTTGCACATTAAACGGACTCCTAATAATTGATTTAGATATCTGGCCGGCCTCAAGAATTAATAAACGTCTAATATAACTCATTACATAAATCTTAAAATCGACTAGCATCATAATTTAATAACTCTCGTTATTAATCAACATAAGTATTTAGCACTCTAGCTAGCTATTATTAATTAACCTTCATGGTCAACTAACAAGAATTAAATGTCATTAACTGAATCACCACGGCTCAATTAAATACACATAATAACACATATAGATCTTAAATAAATAAGCCCCACATAATTTATTTAATAAAACGTCGATGATATAATTACAATAATTTTTAGAGCGTTACACACTACTTGATCGCCGTCATATTTAGTCACAGGGTACTCGTCGCCGCATTGCGCGGGTAACCTGCTAGTAAGATACAATGTTGATTTTATAAAATTTTAAACAAAAAACTATAATGAGTATTAAAATATATTAAATTTGATAGTTTAGACATCTTCAACTGTAACGCGTTTCCTAACTCGTCAATAGTTATATCACCTTCTTCCTTATACTTATCACTAGCTCATCACTAATTAAAACATTTTACGCGCGCGGGATGTTCTGTTTAATTCGTCCCCATGGAGATGAGATCACCGGCGAGTTGGCTAGCGGAGTAGCTGTGCCAACCATGACGGGGTAGGGACGACTTTTGTGATGCTCACGTTGAGTTTTAACCAATGTCATTGGTATGAATTTTAGTGGGTGCGAGCTCTACAATATTTTATCAAATAAGATAAAGTATTAAAGTATATTACTTTTTTTTAAACTGCAAAAAATAAAAAAATATCACTTTTATTGATGTGAAGGAAGTACAATTGTTTGCTTTTATAACTTTATTTTGTAAAGCCTTTTAAGTTCAATGTACTTCCTCTGTTTCAAAATAAGTGATACAAATTAGAGTTCACGATTTTTTAGGCAAAATATGATAATGAAAGTAAATTAGATTAAATGTGATAGTTAGTGGAAGATGGGTCCCACACATATTGATTAAAGTGAGTTTAATAATATTTAAAAGTAAAGTAAGTGTAAATGTGTCTTTTCACTTTATTAAAGGAGATAGTTAGTGGGTGTGGTCCCCACTACCTTTTACTCCCTCCGTCCTCAAATAAAGTTCTCATTTCTCTTGCACAACTTTTTAGGAGATAGTTAGTGGTGAGGGTATTTGGTATTACTTTTGATTAAAATATGAGGTTTGATTGGAGAGAGAATGTGTTTTAGGAGATAGTTAGTGGTGAAAGTATTGACAATAATATTATTATATTAAGTGGGTCCCTTAAGTTTGAGAAATGAGAACTTTATTTAGGGACAAAACTTGAAAGAGAAATGAAAACTTTATTTAGGGATGGAGAGAGTATTAAATATGGTAAGTTTTCAAAGTGTATCACTTATTTTAAAACACTCAAAATATTTCGTATCATTTATTTTGAAACGGAGGAAGTATATAAAGTTAACAGGAATAAAGTTATCCAAAATAAAGTTATGGATAGTAAATAAGTGCGAAGTAATGACTCTGACCATCTTCACGCTTATGGCAGGTGTTCTTTTAATTTACCATTTACCCCCTTTTACAACATCTTTTTTCTGGTGTCAGTCCCCGTGAACTTCCTCAAATCCTCAAATACTCTTCTATATATTTGATGCTAGATAGTAATGAATGTTACGTGTGTACAATACGCATTAAATATTGTACAATGGGTAATGGAAATTTCTCCCGAATCTTCGATTTTATTCTACTATTGAGCATTGTCATGATGTGTCATAGACGTTTGAAGGTCGTAAATGTATTGTACAGTATAATCATTTATCAGTTTTAGAGTTTTTACTATATGTAAATGTTCAAGGTAATCCATTAATTTTATCTAGTTCCAAGGGATAATTATTAGTCATTGGATCAAGAAAAATCAATGGTCAAGATCAAGATTTAAACCACCACCACCACTACAAACACATGTGCTTCTCCGGCAGCCGGAGACGGCGGACGGCGGCGGACGACGGCGGCCGGCGGCGGCGGACGGTGGCCGGAGGTGGCCGCCGGCGGTGGTGACCGGTGGTGGTGGTCGTGACTGGAAGCACATGTGTTTGAAACACATGTGTTTTGAAAAATAAATGAGTGTATATATACAGCCAAGCAGCGTTTCAAGTAATGAATCACATGTGTTTTATAACGTCAAGCACATGTGATTCATGATTCAAAGACAAATGACTTGCTTGTAAGTTCCATGTGTTTAGGAACAAAAACACATGTGTTTGGCTTTATGTTCGTCACTTGTTTTGATTTTTTTTCTTGTGTACGAAGCACATGTGTTCATAACGTCAAGCACATGTGCTTCGTGATTCAAACACAAATGACTTGCTTGTAAGTTACATGTGTTAGGAGCAAAAACACATGTGCTTGGCTTTATGAAGCACATGTGCTTCATAATGATATGTTCGTCACTTGTTTTGATTTTTTTTCTTGCGTAGTGAAGCACATGTGTTTCATAACGTCAAGCACATGTGCTTCGTGATTCAAACACAAATAACTTGCTTGTAAGTTACATGTGTTCAGTAACAAAAACACATGTGCTTAGCTTTATGAATATGTTTGTTACTTGTTTTGATTTTTTTTCTGTGTAGTGAAGCACATGTGTTTCATAACGTCAAGCACATGTGCTTCGTATGCTCCCTTGTGTGTTTAGAAACTCATGTTTTTAGTGACTTGAAACACATGTGCTTCGTGACCCGAAGTACATGTGCTTCGAAGTAATATGATGTGTTTTAGTGAAGCATGTGTGTTTCAATACATCAATACCACCACCACCCCCATTACCATCAGCACCTTCACTGTCAACAACCACGGCGGCCGGCGTCGGCGGCGGTCGGCGGCGGACGGCGGTGGTCGGCGGCGGCGGGCAACGGAGGCGGGCGGCGGCCGGAGGCGGCGGCCGGCGGTGGCTGTAGGTGGGGGATTTGATCTTGACCATCTTGATCCAATGGCTAGGATTTGTCTTCTGGGACTGGACAAATCCTTTGGACTTCCTAGAATACAACTCTTTTACTATAATACATTTTATTTTTGAAAGTGATATATACCGATTCTTATTAAATCTTATCATTTAGTTTATCAATACAAATGTCCAAGTCAAATGGTAAGATTATGAACAAGAATTAGCAGATTTTACATTATAATCATTTTATGGGTAAGTAGATCAAATATTAAAAATTAGTAGGGAAAAAATACAATTTTTATTTATATTTTAGTGCGTAGAAAACATATCATATCAAGTTTGTACATTAATTTGGTACCGAAGGGGAAAAACATGACATCAAAATGTGATGGGTGAAATAGCGCAAAGGACAACATATCAATCGCCACTAAAATACATGAGAAGGGAAAAGTACACCAAGAGTAAAAGCAAACAACACGATCATCTAGTCATCTCAACTGTCGATCGTGTTTATTATTATTATTAGCTGTAACAACAGATGTCAGTTGTTTATTTTTCAGAACTATAGTTTATTGTAATATTTGAAAGATTGAAAAGTTTCTATCTCTAAATTGTTCTTTTACTAAATATCATATTTACACATGAATAAATCATATTGATTCAACTATTTAAAAGTACATTTTTCTATACTCAAGAACATAGTTGTAGCATGACTAATGCTTAAAATAGAGAGATTGGATTATGGGACAGATATACCCCTGCATATCCAACTAATAGGCTCAACTTGTAAGGGCAAAATCGTCATTTCGCTCTGGCATACATGGCTCCCAAATTCAAAATCACCAAGCATGAGTCCATGACTCGGGTTTAAATTTTGTTCAAATTTTTGGAACCTTTGAAAGCTTCAAACTCAAAGAAGGGTGTGGCCAAGAATCATGTGAAGTGCATCAAATGTCACTCTAGCATTAATTATACCCTATTCCACTTGTTGCATCTGTGTGGAACACTCACATATCCAATCGAGTTTTAGGCTCTGAGCAGAATTTTAAAGAAAGACTTTGTAAAATATTTTTTCTCAAATGAGTAAAAATTTTCCGCCAAAATAAAAATGTCAAACCTAATCCCCAAAATATATATCCACCATTTTCTTTTGTGCCGTTTAGTTCGCCCATTTTAAATATTTCACTGGTCTTACCTTGATTCAAGCGGTCCTTGAGTAACTACCCTGGTGGCCCATGCCGAAGACCAGCCCTGCAGACATATATATGTATGCATGTATATATATATATTGATGTGCATGCTTGCTTATTCTTCAATCCATCTGAATCTTTAACTCCATTTACTTTCTTGGTCTTAAGTATTTTTCATTCCCCGTTTTACCCTTCACAAATCTCTCTTAAATAAGTGTGTTTTCTAAAACCCTAGAAGAAAGCCCAAGACTTTACAACATGAAGAACATACATTCCCACAAGTTGCTTCTTGTGACTATTGTTTTCTTGGCACTTAACCTTGGTGAAAGTCTGCATCCTCATCATTGTAAGAGCATATATAACTATGATTTTGTTGTTACCTAGATTCCATGCAATTACTTATGTTACTATACAAATTACACGACAACGATACCAATCCCACTAAAAGCTAGGTGCGCGGGAGGTGATATGTAAACAGTCATACCTCTACCCGTGAGTAGAGAGACTGCTTCCCGATAATATTTGTTAAACATGATTTCCATTCAATGTCAATATATTCAAATTTGCATTTTACAACTGAAAAATATTACTTTATTTAAAAAGTTATTTTATTGACTTATTTATATAATAGTTTTAGGAGACTGCATTACTCATTAGTGGTTTTCTACTTTGTATGCTAGTTACTTACCAGGGAAAAGTTGGTCATGGTGAAGCTCAAACCCAAGAACAATCTAAGGTTTGTACATATTCCATTTGATTCCCTTCAAAATTCTAGTGGCACATAAATATGAGAATGGAGTTGATATATACACCATAAAAAACTTATTCACACACCACAACTTATATTATGGCATACTTGTACAATATGCTTTAAAACCTACTGAACATGTCTAAATTTTGCAGGAAGTAAAACACGTAGAGCTCGGGATGGATATGTATCCAACGGGATCAAGCATACCGGATTGTTCACACGCATGCGGGCCATGCTCTCCGTGTAGAAGGGTGATGATAAGCTTCAAGTGTTCCATGACCGAATCATGTCCCGTGGTCTATCGGTGTAACTGTAGAGGCAGATATTATCATGTTCCATCTAACTAATGTAACGGCTCTTTTCTCTACACATGTGGACGAAAAGTATAAAATCGTAGGTTTTATATTAGAACATTTTGGGAATTTGTATTGGAATTAAGTTTTTTGGATAGGATATTCAAGATTGTAACTTTGGTATGGTGTTTTTGTTGGTTATTTCATTGTTACTTTTAGTTTATTTTATTTTATGTTAATCTGAATCTTTGAATTTTTAATGTCCGTGTTGATAATTACAAGTTAAAAACGGGTTGGGTGAGGTTGACCCGAGACTTTTCTTATCCAAATATTGTAACTAATTTAAAAGAAATAATTAGCATTGTAAATATGAGTACTGAATTATATTATATTAAAGATAGTCTAATTTTTAAAAAACTCTCTTTTAGGAGATTTTATGCCTTCAAAATACACTTTATAGTTTATACAAAGTTTGAATCGTTTGACTTATTTTCTTTTAGTTTATATTTATTATTTTATATTTTATCCGTCTAAATCCATTAGAAATAGAACATTCTGCAACCTATTCATTAGTCCATGGCAAAATGAATCAAAATTGCAGCCCTTGATATTAACTGTCATAGATGCAAGGTGATCTAGATTTTCATCGAATGAAATGTCCAATTGTCCATCACTTGTTCATTATATATTTATTTTATTTTGTGAAATATTACAATTTAGTTTATTGTATGAATATGTTTATCTGTTTATTCCTCTACTAAATATAATTATTTAAATATTCAACAAATAATCTCAATTTAGTTTATTGTTTACAGTTAGATATAGACATAGATTTCCTTGTAAAAATAGCGGATACAGAATGCATGTATTGTATCTGAGAGTAATTTGAAAAGACTTATAAAGCTTGTATTGTATCTTGAAAGCCATATATACATGTTATCCAATATATAGAACATATTATATTATATTATTAATCAATATACATCCTATAAATATTTAAATAACATCGATACATAATACCGTCTATTTTGAGGATGCATCGTCTTCCTCTGGTGCTAGCTCGAGCCCCTCGGCTTCTAGAAGTTTAGTTATTAACAGTTTTCTATTTTCTTCATCTGCTTTTTTTCTCATTAAATCCCGTTTTCTCAACACGAGCGTATGCCTCTTTAAAGTATTCTTATAATTCTCGATCGATGCTTTTTTCTCTTTCGCAAGAATTATTCTCTCTTCATCAGGATCAATCTAAAAATTTAACAAAGATAAAACGGGTCAAAAGGATAAAATAAAATATAAATCTAAAAATAAAACGGGTCAAATGGGAAAAAGTCATATTCCAATTACCTATATTTTATCTTGAACGGATCAATTAAGTAAAATAATATAAATAAAAGAAATAATAAAAAGATAATTATAAAAAATACCTTTGAACGTGAGAGACGACGCACACGTATATTTAATTCACGTTGTTGTTGTTCAGCCCAAGCAGCAATTGCCATGTCACCCCTTTGATCAAAAGCCTTCCTTTTTTTAATTAACCATTCCATCCATGCTTCAGATGCCTAATCACATTAATTAAATTATTAACAAATATTAACTCCACAAAGATTTAAGATTGCTGACATGGCATTTTTTTGCCAACAAGGCAGATAAAATTGATGACATTTCGGTCATTAAAAGTTGGTTTTTTGTCCTGTTTGAGTCATTGGGAAACATGCCACGTCATCAATTCTCGACTCAAACAGGACAAAAAACAAATTTTTAATTATTAATTAATTAGCTAATTATTAATTAATTAGCTAATTATTAATTACCTTCATTGGATTTAGTCGGTTTTCCATATCATACTTCCTCCTTTCATCACTATCTATGAGTAATTCATACGCTGCTTGAATTTTAATGAATCGAGCTTCTGCAGTTTCTCCTTCTTCAAGAGACCCTCTGCCATTATAAACTAAAAAAATATAAAAAATTAGAACCCTAATTCAAGTTTCATTACATAATCACCATGTTTAAAAAAAACAATTAAATTACATTATTTGTGTATATTAGTAAGCAATTTAAATAGTACCATATTTACCATTTTAGAAACTATAAACAAAGTAGACAAGAACAAACCATCAGGGTGATAAAACTTTGCTAAACGTCTATAAGCCAACTTTATTTCTTCATCACCAGCATCACCTTCTAGCTCTGCACAATTAGATTTTTATAATATTAGGATATACTATAAATAATTAGAATAAATTACTTATACACCCTTATTTAATATTATTTCCCTAAATAATTGTACTTTTAAGCAAAATTTACATGTCCTCCTCCACCACATTCTATTACAACCGATTATGTGATCCTAATTATTCAATATAGGGGTGACAATTCAGGTCGGGTTCGGGTTGACGGGTTCGGGTTCACGGGTTGGTGGGTCAGAAATGTTCAACCCGAAACCGACCTGTTTATATAAACGGGTCAGATATCTCAACCCTAACCTGTATAACTTCAACCCAAACCTAACCCATATAACCCATTTAATAAAACAGGTTAAACAGGTTATCAGGTCAAACAAGTTAAACGGGTCAAAATGTTATTATTACACAAATTCATAACAAAATACTAAACACCAAATTCCTAAGTAACATTTTTAATTTGTATCTAACTATTAATTACGTTTTAACTAGTAAACTATAAATTAAGTACAAGTATATATTTTTTTAAATGTATTTTAATAATTAAACAGGTTGGCGGGTCGACCCATTTAAATTATCATTGACCCGAACCTAACCTGTTTAATAAACGGGTCAGCTGACTCAACCCGAGACTGACCCAATTAATTTTTACCTCAACCCAAACCTATTTATTTTCGTGTCGGTTTCAGGTCGGGTTTCGTGTCGGGTCAGAAATTGCCACCCCTAATTCAATATCAATAATCAATTAAAAAGTTACAATGAATTAATGATACTGATTTCATACATATTTAGGATCAAAGTAAACTGATTATGGATATGTAAAGTGTGACTTTCATAGAGTTTGTTAGCTGTTAGTTAGTCCTATAAATAGTGAGGCTATCATTTGTAAACAGCTTAATTTCATTCATTACGTCTAATAAAGATCTCCTAAATTTTCTCTCGTTTCCTAACAAATTGGTATCAGAGCGTGGTTCTCCAATCTCACGTTTCATTCGTTTTTTTTTTCGTTTCAATCGATTCTTCCTTTCTGCGATTGATCAGGCTTTCTAAAGTTGATGAATCGCATCAATTGATTTCAATAATAGAAATCAATTGCGTTGTTCTTAAAGTTAGGGTTCATGATCGGATCTATTTCAACTTAATTGAAGAATATTCAATTCAAGGTGGAGCGAGCCCTAATTAGCGATTCAAGGTGGAGCCGTTGATAATCAGAATTGATTTTGGAATATCGATTCCGGTGAGAATCGTACGCTGTACGATAAATTGTTGGGTTCTTTTCTGTCAACGATTGAAGATTCTGTATAATCGTTTGTCTCTTGAAACTAAAACTGCCTTCACATATGATCAAGATTGATAAGTTCACCGGTAACAATAACTTCAGTCTATGGAGAATCAAGATGAGGGCTCTTCTGAAACAACAAGGAATATGGGCTCTTTTGGCTGGTCCAAGACCAGAAAATATGGCAGTTGCTGATTTCGATCAACAAGATGAAAAGGCTCATTCAACCATTCTGCTATCACTGTCTGATGAAGTGTTATACGAAGTTGCTGATGAAGAAACAGCTGCAACTTTGTGGTTGAAATTAGAGAGTTTGTACATGACGAAATCGCTAACAAACAAGTTGTTATTGAAACAAAGATTGTTCTCACTGCGTATGAAGGAAGGAACAGGCCTGAAAGAGCATCTTGATGAACTGAATTCCATTCTTATGGATTTAAAGAATGTGGATGTCAAGATTGAGGATGAAGACGCTGCTCTTGTTCTGTTGGTTTCGCTGCCACCATCATACGAGAATTTTGTAAATTCTTTTGTTGTTGGTAGAGACACAATCACATTGGAAGAAGTCAGATCAAGTTTACATTCAAGAGAGTTTCGCCATAAGGCCTCTGGGAATGGTAATGGATCTGAAAGTCAGTCTGTTGGTCTATCAGTTGTTGATAGTGATAGAGGCAGAGAAAGAAACCATTCAGATAAAGGAAAAGGAAAATGGAAAGGGAGAGGTCGGTCAAAATCCAAAGGTAGAGGATCAAAAGTAAATCCCAGAGATGTGTGCAATTACTGTAAAGAACAAGGTCATTGGAAAAATGAATGTCCAAAACGAAAAGACAAAACATCCGCTGCTATTGCACATGATGACTCAGATTCTGAAAGAGATATGGTTCTTTCAGCAGCAGATTGTCAAAGTGTTGCTGAATTAAAACCTCATAAAGATGAATGGATTCTTGACTCGGGGTGTTCTTACCATATGACTCCACATAAAGACTGGTTTGATGCTTATGAAAGTGTTTCATCAGGAAGTGTATTAATGGGAAATGATTCAGCATGTGGAGTGATTGGGATTGGATCGGTAAGAATCAAAATGTATGACGGAATTGTAAGAACATTGACCAATGTCAGGCATGTACCAAAATTGAAAAAGAATTTAGTTTCTTTGGGAGACTTGGACTCAAAAGGATTCAAGTATACGGGTGAAGGTGGAGTGCTTAAAGTCACTAAGGGTGCATTAGTGGTCATGAAAGGTATTAAGAAAAGTACCTTATATATTTTACAAGGAAGCACGGTTGTAGGGTCTGCTGCAACAGCCTCAAAATCTGACAAAACTGAATCAGATTTGACTCGTCTATGGCATATGAGGCTGGGACATGTTAGTGAAAAGGGCATGATAATTCTCAGCAAAGAGGGACTTCTTGGAGGCCATAAAGTGGCTGATTTGGGCTTTTGTGAACACTGTATTTTTGGAAAACAGAAACGAGTGAATTTTTCAAAAGGTGTTCATAGAACGAAGTCATCTTTGGATTATCTACATGCAGATTGTTGGGGCCCTTCACAAGTTCCTTCAGTTGGTGGTGGTCGGTATTTTTTGTCAATAATAGATGACTACTCAAGAATGACTTGGGTGTTTATTATGAAACACAAAAGTGAGTCATTTGAGAAGTTCAAGCAATGGAAGGTTCTCATAGAAAACCAAGTTGGGAAGAAGATTAAACGCCTACGAACAGATAATGGTTTGGAGTTTTGTTCGGGTGAGTTTGATCAATTCTGCAAGAATGAAGGACTTGCTAGACATCATACTGTTCGGTACACACCACAGCAGAATGGAGTGGTCGAAAGAATGAATAAAACTCTGTTGGAAAGAGTTCGGTGTTTGCTGTCAAATGCAGGGTTGGATAGAAGCTTTTGGGCAGAAGCTTTAAACACGGTTTGCTACCTAGTTAATAGAAGTCCCGCAACAGCAATTGGTTGTAAAACTCCAATTGAAGTCTGGTCGGGAAAGCCGGCAGATTACACGGGTCTAAGGGTGTTTGGTTGTCCAGCATATTATCATGTAAGTGAAGGAAAGTTGGAACCGAGATCGAAGAAAGGGTTGTTTATGGGCTATTGTGATGGAGTGAAAGGATATAGAATCTGGTCACCAACTGAAAGAAGAGTAATTCTTAGCCGAGATGTGATTTTTGATGAAGATTGTATGATTCGTGGTGTGGAAAAACAATCTGTTTCAGTGTCTGATAAAGACCAAGAAGATGTTAATTCTGAACAAATGGTGTATGAAGTAGATAACTCGGATAAAGGTGTTGAGAATGATACGGAACAGCCGAGTACTTCATCTCAGAATGAGTCAGTTGAGTCACAAAATGTGCAACAGCCCGTAGAGTTTCGGTCAATAGCCTTAGACAAGCCTCAAAGGCAAATTAATAGGCCTGCTCGGTATGGTTTTGGTGGTATGGTGGCCTATGCATTACAAGTTGCAGAAGAGGTTGAGTTTTGTGAACCTGCAAGTTATAAAGAGGCAATAAAAACCAAGGATGCTGATGTTTGGATAGCAGCCATGAGTGAAGAGATGGAATCACTTCATAAAAACAGAACTTGGGAGTTGGTAAAGCTGCCTCAAGGCAGAAAAGTGGTGACTTGTAAATGGATTTTTAAATGCAAAACAGGGCTGCCAGGTGTTGAAAGCGTGAAATATAAAGCCCGTTTAGTGGCTAGAGGTTATAGTCAAGAGCAAGGAGTTGATTATAATGAGATATTCTCACCTGTGGTGCGCCATACGTCTATTCGAGTGTTGTTAGCTTTAGTTGCACAACAGAATTTGGAGTTAGAACAATTAGACGTTAAAACAGCCTTCTTACATGGAGATCTAGAAGAAGAGATCTATATGAGTCAACCGGAAGGGTTTATTGCTCAAGGGAAAGAAGACTGTGTTTGTAAGCGAAAAAATTGTTGTATGGGTTGAAACAATCGCCAAGGCAGTGGTATAAACGATTTGACAGTTTTATGGTGAATAATGGATTCAATAGAAGTCCATATGATTGCTGCATTTATCACAAGAAAGTGGATGATGGGTCATTCATCTATTTGCTCGAAAGTGGATGATGGGTCATTCATCTATTTGCTCTTGTATGTAGATGATATGTTAGTAGCAGCTCGTGACATACAAGAAATTAAGAAATTGAAAAATCTTCTTAATTCTGAGTTTGATATGAAGGATTTAGGGGCTGCTCAAAAGATTTTAGGAATGGAGATTATTCGAGATAGAATAAATGGTAAACTTTTCTTGTCATAGAAAAGTTACATTCAGAAAATCCTTTCTCGGTTTGGTATGAGTTCAGCAAAAGCTTTGAATACTCCTTCGTCAGCAAATTTCAGGTTGTCAACTGATTTAGCACCTCAAACAGAGGCTGAGGTGGAATATATGAATAAAGTTCCTTATTCTAGTGCGGTAGGGAGTCTGATGTATGTTATGGTCTGTACTAGACCCGACATAGCTCATGCAGTCAGTGTTGTTTCTCGTTATATGGTTAGTCCGGGAAAAGAACACTGGATAGCTGTAAAACGAATATTTCGTTATCTCAGGGGTACAGCTGATGTGGGTCTGATTTATGGTGGAAAAAGAGAGTGTTTGGTGGCTGGTTACTCAGATTCTGATTATGCATCAGATCTGGACTCTCGTAGGTCATTAACTGGATATGTTTTTACTGTTGGAGATGCTTTGGTGAGCTGGAAAGCAACTTTACAGCCTTCAGTTGCATTATCTACCACTGAAGCAGAGTATATGGCTTTAACAGAAGCGGCTAAAGAAGGTATTTGGCTAAAAGGTTTGCTTGGGGATCTTGGATTTTATCAAGATCAAGCTGTTGTATTTTGTGACAGCATGAGTGCAATCTGTCTTGCCAAAGATCAGGTGCATCATGAAAGAACAAAGCACATAGATGTGCGTTATCATTTCATTCGGTCAGAAAGAAGAGTTAAAGTGGAGAAGGTTAAGACTGATGATAACCCTGCAGATGCACTTACCAAGCCTGTTACTTTGAGCAAATTCAGGCATTGTTTAGATCTTCTAAATATTGATAGTTGGAAGTAGTATGTTTTGTTTGTTTTAGATTGAAAGTCAAGGTGGAGATTTGTAAAGTGTGACTTTCATAGAGTTTGTTAGCTGTTAGTTAGTCCTATAAATAGTGAGGCTATCATTTGTAAACAGCTTAATTTCATTCATTACGTCTAATAAAGATCTCCTAAATTTTCTCTCGTTTCCTAACAGGATATAACTGAAAATTAACCAACTAGCCTCTCTATGATTCTTATTCTGAATTTCAAGTAGCATGCTCACTTTGAGATGGCAATTTTAATTTCTGAATTCTGGTTATGTTTAGAAAGCATATATGTGCAATAACTATTAGATGATAATTATAATATCAAATTTATGTAATTTACCAAGAGTGTCGTAAGGAGATTTCTCATCAGTCCAATTAGCAGCCCTAATTAGCGTCCTCAGCTGGTGATTACTGAATCCAGCCCACAGGGGAATTTTGGGAACATGTGACGAATTGATCGATCGAGGTTTTAAGGAATTAGGGTTTCGTATCGAATTCGAAAGACTAACAATCAATCGAGGTCGACATCTAGCTCGACTGTAGCAGCATGTTATCGATGAGTACACCGAATGATTAGGCCTGCAAACTGCCCTTAAATTGCTCATGTTCTTCAAGTTATTCCGATTTTCCAAACCCTAATTTCGCGAGTTTGATTTGGGTATTTTTCTTAAGATTGAAAGAAGATGCGTAAAAGAAAAGGAAAAACTAGATTTTGACTCTGCAAAAAGATAAAAATAAAACTTAATTTCTTTATATTTTATTGTTATTACTTTCTTTTAATTTTATTAAAGGTCCAAAATTAGGTTCTATACACAATTTTTTTTAAACGATAAATATAATCTACTTCTAATTATCACATATGTTCACGATAAATATAATCTACTCCTACTCAAAATTGAGAGACAGACACCGCTAAAGATCCTTTGGTAAGTTTTATACTTTTAATTTTCAATATTTATTTTTGCTTTCTTAGCATCAATATTATGGAAATGATGTGCAATGGCACATCAATAAGTAAACGACAAATACTTTTAGGGGCGCTTGGTTCAAAGTGGATAATGGGAAAGGGAAAGGTAATAGGAATACTAAGGAATATAATGGGCATTCCTTAGTATTACCTTGATCATTAATGTTGCTTGGTTTATCATATTATATATAATAATATAATAATATTATTATATATAGTATTATTATATTATATACCATATTAATACAATATATTATTATATATTATTATTATTATTATATGACAATTTAATAATATATATAATAATAATAATATATTATAATAATATATATAATAATAATATATAATAATAATATATATATATAATAATAATAATATATAATATAATAATATATAATAATAATATATAATATATTATTATTATATGACAATTTAATAATATATATAATAATAATAATAATATATATAACATAATAATAATAATAATATATTATTATTAGTATTATATTATTATTATATAGTATAATATAATAATAATATGTAGTATAATATATATAATAATAATATTATATAAAACATAATAATAATAATATATTATTATTATTATATTATATAATATTATTATATTAGATTATATAATAATAATAAATAATAATAATAATAATAATAATAATAATAATAATAATAATAATAATAATAATAATAATAAAAAGTGGGGTAAAGCATTATAGAGTTCATTACCCCCAATTTGGTGGGTAATGATGTATGACTTAGTAATGGGTAATGATTGCATACCTTGAAATAAACCAAGCATCTTTAATGACAATCAATCTCATTACACACCCCTCAATACCCCCAAACAAGCACACCCTTAGTTTCTGTAGCATTCATTTTTGTAGTCTTTTAAAAGTATATTTAAATGTTATACTAACCATCGGATGATTAATTTCCTTAGCAATAAATACGTTTAAATTGATCTCCTAAATGTCATAGAATCGAGATATTTCCTATGTAAATATTTACTAAATGATTATAATAAAAGTTTAAAAACAATTGCAACAATAGTTATATTTCGTACATTATAAGAAAATTTGATAATCCGATGGAGATCGTTATAATAAACGGAAAATCGGAAATACAAAAGGGTTTTTCTTTAGTGAATTAACTCCATTTATGAAACCAAAATAAATATAACTTACCTTAAAAAACAGTCAAATGAAAGCAGCTAACTTATTTTTTTAACATTAAGTTGATCGAATATGTAAGTTTCCATTTTAACTATGGAGATTACAAGGGGTTATTGTACACGTGTAAGAAAATTAAACGACCAATATATAATTTTCCTTTAACATGCCCTGCCATTGGTTGGTCGGGGTTAAATATGTCATTTTGTCATGGTACTACATTTGATGCTCCAAGTACAACTCCTTAAAGACATAAATCTTAGCTTCACCCTACCAAATACCTCATTTTTGCAAGAAATCTAAATCTATAACTAGACCAACATAGCTCAGTCCATTCCAGCCAATTCTTAACTCAGTTTTCACAGACATAAACTACAGTGTTAGGTATTTAGCAACCACCAAAAGGTGAAAGATAAAAATAAATAATCCCATATATACAAACTCATATTGTTTCTATTTACATTTACATGCATGGTTTCAATATTCACATTTGACCAAGCACCAATTGACTAAACATAAGTTGACCGCAATTCACCTAAAGTCAAAATACCAGTTTGAAGTATAATACATACAATAATATATATACTTTGCTGTAATATAAAAAATGCCCTTACTTTGAATAAGCGAATTTCTTTTTTTTTTTTTTTGCATCTATAAACATGGCTCGAGTCCAATGTTCAACATCCTCGGTTTGTGAAGGGGGTGGTGGTAAAGTAGGGTGTTCAACAAGATCCCAACCATCTGTTGTAACTGTTTCATTTTTCCCAATTTCATTATCATAAACATAACCACTGCAGAATTTGAAATTTTTTTGTCCTGTCACTGAATATAAATATTAAGAATTGGTCACTTTTATAAAAAATAAAAAATAATTAGTGACAGTTAAAAGTCGTACCGTTGAAGATGAAGAATGTCCACTTTCGAGTAACGTGCTTGATGACATGGCGGAATTCACGTTCCATACTTAATAATTTAACTGCTGGACTTGCTTTAATGATCTGTGAATTTTAGAAATAATGATCACAGTTACTTCAAAATGGGCCGATTTTCTCTATTTTATCCCTGACATATTATAATATATATATATATATATATATATATATATATATATATATATATATATATATATATATATATATATATATATATATAATGGCTAAAAAGGAAAAGCCCCTGCGGTAAATCAATTTTTTTTTGCCACCTTTGAATAAATTTTTGGTAGCGTCCCTGCGGCAGAGGCCATGCTTGCATCGCCGCCATCGTCGTTTGCATCACTTCCAACGGCAGACGCCATGCTTGCATCCCGCCATCTTTGTTGTTTCTTGCGGCAGACACACCATCTTTGTTGGCAATTTTCATATCTGGACTTTGGTCATGTTTAATTACAAAAAGCATAATTGTGCAAAAACTATTAAATGATAATTGTATATATAAAATCCATGTAATTTACCAAGAATGTCATAAGGAGATTTATCATCAGACAAATTAGAAGTCCTAGTTAGCGTCCTCCGCTGGTGATTGTTGAATCCAACCCACATGGAAATTTTAGGAACATGTGACGAATTAATCGATCGAGTTTTTAAGGAATTAGGGTTTTGTATCGGATTCGAAACACTAACAATCAATCGAGGTTGACGTCAATCGAGGTTGACGTCAATCGAGGTTGACGTCAATCGAGGTTGACGTCTAGCTCGACTGTAGCAGCATGTTATCGATGAGTATACCGCATAATTAGGCCTGCAAACTGCCCTTAAATTGCTCATGTTCTTCAAGTTTTTTCGATTCCCCAAAACCTTAAATTCACTTTCAAATTGGGAAATAATCGGTTAGAAGGAAATTAGGGTTTTTTTTTTCAAAATTGGGGTTTCGGCCTTTCGGGGTATATTTGTGGCTCGACGAAAACACAATTTATTGCGAGAAGAAGGGGGCGAAAGGCTCGAGAAACCCTAATTGAAAGAAAACGTAAAACAAAATCTAAAACAATGACACATGTCAACTAAAATGTTTCTTTTATAATAGCCGTAGAAAAGTAATCATACAATCTAGTTCAAAGCTTACATCCCGCCATCAATTACAAACATATTCAACCCATCGTCCGGCAGACTAAGCATCGCATGCGGCAGACCTTGCATCATCCCCAACATCACTTCTGGCGCCGTTTCTTCTATCACTGGCGGACCCCGTGCTTTCATCATCATCGGCATCGTGGTTGTTATTTCATGTATCACTTTCCACATCCGTCATGCCAGTTTGATTGTTTCTTGCACCGTTGATGTTTCTTGAATCACCGGTTATATCCATCATGCTAATTGCATCGTTTCTTGAATCATTTGCATCACCGCGATGAATGTTTCTTGCATCACTTTCCGCATCCGCCATGCCAGTTTGATTGTTTCTTGCACCGTTGATGTTTCTTGAATCACCGGTTATATCCATCATGCTAATTGCGTCGTTTCTTGAATTTCCGCCATGGATGTTTCTTGAATCACCGGCAGCAGAGTTGTTTACTGCACTGTTGCTTATCTCCATGCTAACGGCTTCTCCGTCGCTTGCAGAGTTATTTCCACCGTTGCTTATATCCATGTCGCTTGCATGGCCGCCAACAAAGTTGCTTCATGCACCACCGCTTATCTCCATGCTAACTGCTTTGTCGCTTTCATGGCCGACAGAGTTCTTTCCCGCACCGTTGCTTATCTCCATGCTAACGGCCTCTACGTCTCTTGCAGAGTTGTTTCCACTGTTGCTTATCTCCATGTCGCTTGCATGGGCGCCAACAGAGTTGCTTCCTGCACCACCGCTTATCTCCATGCAAACTGCTCCGTCGCTTGCATGGCCGCCAACAGAGTTGTTTCCACCATTGCTTATCTCCATGTCGCTTGCATGGCCGCCAACAGAGTTGTTTCCTGCATCACCGCTTATCTCCATCCTAATTGCGCCATCACTTCCGGCGGTGTTTCTTGATGCATCACCGGAGATTATATCCATTGCATCTCCGCCGGCATCATCGGATTCAGTTCTTGCATTCTTAATGTTGCTTGCATAATCATCATTGATATTGTTGCTTGCATTTGCATCATCGTTTGCGGCGTTGCTTGCATCACCGACGAACCATTCACTCTTTCCTCCGCTGTCGTAGGCGATATTGCACTTTCTTTTGTTAAGTCGTTCAGACATGATTTCACTTTTCAATTTGGTAATTTGGTTTGAAAACAATTACTGTGTTATCGGCTTTATACAGTTTTCAATCGTTACCTTTGTAATAAAGTATGATCTAATTTCTCTAAATTCCTAATGCACCAAAATTCTTTGTAGCTTAAATTACCAAATTGCCCTACCTATGGATTCATCGAATATTAAATGGTTAACGACTAACAAGATCGTAGTAGGCTAGTAGCACTTATATGTATCGAGACTTCTATAAATATAAAATTTTAAATGATCAGACAATAACAAAGGATGAAAGTTTATTCAAGTTGATAGAGTTTTGACAACTTAGCATGATGAAGCTTCCTCATTGGTGGAGAATGCCACATGTAATTCTATCATTGGCCAATGCCTCCCCATGATTCGTTATCATCGGCCATCTGTAGGGTTTACCAGCCATTTGCTTCCACTTCTCTTGCCGCAGTCCCCAACGTGAAACGAGACGATGCTATTCATCTTTCTCTTCTCTCGCAAATCAGCACCCATCGGTCTTGATTCAGCTATTACAAGGTAAACCCTCCGACTCTTCCTTCATATCGATTCAGTGTACTTCGATTCATTTCTACACCCTAATCTACACTCCCGTCGATTCCATTCCACGTTAACTCAATTCCTTAAACCCTTCGAACCTCCCCTAATTTCCCCTCAAATAAGAGTTGTTTTCACTAGTAATTTCTTCTCCAATCGAAAATTAGGGCTCGATTATTAACATTTTGATGCAAAATTACTGGATTAATGTCCGTAGGTTTAGGAATGGTTACACCACTGGAGAATAAATGTAGTAGCTACATGGAAATGATTAATTAAAGAAGGAAGTGGAATTAGGGCTTTATCGATTGAAGCCATGAAAATTAATCAATTCGATAATGATATTCAATTGTACACATTTGATCGGTTGACTTCAAAAATAGCTGCAATTTTTGTACCTTGTGGTACTAATTCTGGCAAATTCGATGAGAAATTGTGGCTCAGTTCTAAGGTATTATGTAACTACAGTAAATCAATAATCTTTTTCCAGAAGCTGAATTACGGATTTAATACTACAATTCGCAAAATGGGCGTTGGGTAATATGACAAGACCTGTGTTTTCTTCAAAATGACTAATTTTTATGGGGGTGAATCGAAATGGAAGGTGTTGGAGTGTTGACTCAAAAATCTTATATTTCCTGTAAACACAAGGTTTGTGGCTTTTGATGTTGGTCTGTAATTGCAAGATGGAAAGGTTGCTCAACTTGTAAGATGGAAAGGTGGCTCAACTTGAACATGTATTCATTCAGGGCAGTAAATTCAGGTGTGTATAATATATTTGGATGCCATTAGGATTATTTGTTACTATTTTCTTAAAACTGAACCTGATTTTGTAGAATTTGTTGTATGATCCACAGTTTCATTATTTATTCATTTTGGTTACTGATTTTTGTTGTATAATTTATGCAGCTCTTGATATGGGCTCATTGTTTGATATGGGTAAAGTTTCAAGCTTTTGCAACTGGGTGTTGAAATCCATAGATTTAAGTTACAAGATCTTAATTTCTCCTTAATTCTTTGATCTATTTTTGTTAGATCCCCAAATTGACTAATAAGATTCATCAGATTTAGATCAAGAATTTTTATGAGGGTGGGAATATATTGGATTAGGTGTATCTGAATGATTGAGTTAGAAATTAGAAACCTTTTTTGATGTCATTTTCATATAATATAGTCAAAATATGAAGACATGGTAGGGGGCCAAGACCAAGCAACTAATAAGCTGTTACTTTTTGACCAACAAGTCATGGGTTATCGACACGGGTCGATTCGGGTTGTCTTTAACCTCACACGGGCCAATTAAAAATTCATCTAAAGAAGGAAAGTGTCGAACAAGTTAAAAGTCATTTGAAATGTATCAAAAAACCTCATATGTCGCTTAATATCTACATAATTATTGTAATAATTAATTAAATTGTATTTTCAGGGCAAAGATTTTCAGAAATTGTAGGTAGTCCTTACTACATGGCACCAGAGGTTTTAAAACGAAATTATGGACCATAGGTTGATATATGGAGTGCTGGAGTTATTTTGTATATATTATTATGTGGGGTTCCCCCATTTTGGGCAGGTAATACTACAAAAACACGAAATCTGTTTTTCGAGTTTTGCGGGCCTGATGCTAATATTTTATCTTTTATATTTATTTTTTTGATCATAGAAACCGAACAAGGTGTTGCGTTGGCAATTCTTCGAGGAGTTATTGATTTTAAGAGGGAACCATGGCCTCAAATTTCTGAAAATGCTAAAAGTCTTGTTAGACAAATGTTAGAGCCCGATCCCAAGAAACGATTAACTTCCCAACAAGTTCTTGGTAAGTTTGACTTTTGAACTCAAATTTAGTACTACACAAACACAAATAAGTTGAAACACCATTCTTTTGACCATTTAAGTCAATATTAGTTAACATGACATGTTTTTCTTCGTTGTAGAACATCCATGGATACAAAACGAGAAAAAGGCTTCAAATGTCCCATTGAGCGACATAGTTAGGACGAGACTCAAGCAATTCTCCGTGATGAATAGATTTAAAAAGAAAGCATTGAGGGTAATAATATTTATTTAAAAATCCATAATTCCATATTGAATCTTATAATTAAGTTAACAATAATAATAAGGTTTTTTTAATGTTGGTTGGATGTTGTAGGTGATTGCAGAACACTTGTCTATCGAACAAGTAGAAGTAATCAAAGACATGTTTACATTAATAGACTCCGATGGTGACAGGAAAGTTACATTTGATGAACTTAAAACGGGATTAAAAGAATTCGGTTCACAATTAGCGGAACCCGAAATCAAGTTACTTATGGATGTGGTAATTCACTAATTTTTACATATTTATATCATATTCATACAAATAACGTTTTTTGATATTAAGATTTCGGGAACTAAAATTGATCATAATTGTTTAATTTGTTAGGCTGATGTTGATGGCAATGGGGTACTTGAGTATGGAGAATTTGTAGCGGTTACAATTCATATGCAAAAGATGGCAAATGACGAGCATCTTCGTAGAGCATTTATGTTCTTTGATAGAGATGGTAGCGGTTATATCGAGCTTGATGAGCTGGAACAAGTGTTATATGAACCGGGTCAAGCTGATATTGATGTACTTAATGAAATCATGAAAGAAGTCGATACGGATAAAGTACATAATTTTAAAATTACTAATTTTTATAATAAAATGTAATTGGTTATTTTAATTTTTACTTCACCAACCGGTTTCAAGTTGCTGAATTACCACTGGTATGTTATGTTAACACACACTCAGATTATATATATTTTATTTTGATGAATTAATATACAAGTTATATCTTATGTTTTTCATGATCCAGTGATGTTGCTTCGAAGAAATCGTTAGTGTGTGTGCTATCCTCAGTTCAGGTCTCTTAGTTATTAAAATATTTATTTATTTCGTCATGATTTTGTGTTCTAACAAATAAATTTCATTTTTCTGTCAATATGTTAAGGGGCAAAGGGAGCTAGATGAAAGATCAACAGTTCTTTGTATTTATGTTTATAGAGAAAGATGTGGTATGGATATTATAACTGGAGTTAATTACACAAATGGTCCTTTAGGTTTGTATCAAATTACACCTTTGGTCCTTTAGTTTCAAAAATTACACCGATAGTCCTTATTTTGAAACTATTTTGCACCGATGGTCCTTTAGGCTAAACGGAGTTAAGTTTATCTGTTAAGACCACCATGTGCAATGCACATGAGGGCATTTTCGTCAATAATCTCCTCTTCATTTCCACCGTTAATGGCGTCAATCATCACTATCGGCTTTCACCATAAATATTTTCGATTAAAAGTCTTACCATTTTCCTCCTTTAATTACACATTTACACTTCTTAAAATCTACACATTAAATCATTAATCCATCTCATTTTAACTCTCTACCTCTGAAAATTTATTTCCCCAGTTGTTGAATAAGAGGATTTATAGAACCCCCAATTTCATCACAATTAATGGCGTCAATCATCACTATTCCTTGGCAGCAACATTATCCATCAACCACAGTCGTTAAGGCTTCATCCCCACGCTCCGGCAAGCCGATTTACATTCGCCTGCGTAAGCATTCACTTCGGACGAAGTAATTCCTAACACCATAGGTCTCGTTCTTGGCGGCATCAGCGCCATCAACGTCGGATTCTAAAGCTTTGTTGACGATGGTTTCTACAATCGCTCCGGAATCAACTGGGATCTGAATTCACTCGAGCGTTCGTACCAATGGATTGATAAATCAATCGTGTTTGAGCCGGAGTTACAGTCATGGCAATCGACACTCTGTGATGGATTATTAGAAGCTGGAATTTAACTGTAGGCTCGCTTGTGGATTTGCAGAGGTGTGTGAATGGAACACTTAAAATTTGGGGTATTATCGATTTCTGTTTGATTTTTTCTTCACTGATTTTAGGGGTTTGATTTGGTGGTGATTTGATATTGATTATATGGTTTTAATTTTGAAATTGGTGTAATAGAAAATGGAGAAGAAGAAAGAACAGAGAGAGGTGGAGATAGAGATAAGAGAGAGAGGGAGGATGGATGGCAGAGAGAGAGAGAGTGTGTGAAAATTAGTGTTGTACAATGTGCAACTTTAGATGTACATGAAAGTCAAATGATGTTGTGACCATTTTACCCTCATGTGCATTGCACATGGGGGTCTTAACAGACAAAACATAACTCCGTTTAGTCTAAAGGACCATCGGTGCAAAATAGTTTCAAAATAAGGACTATCGGTGTAATTTTTGAAACTAAAGGACCAAAGGTGGAATTTGATACAAACCTAAAGGACCATTTGTGTAATTAACTCTTATAACTGACTGTGACAAACGGGGTGGGTTGACCCGAAACATATATTGCCCCAAAATTTTATTTTTTAGGGATATAGCGGTTGGTGGACTTGCTGGATAGTCCATTGCATAATTACTTCAAAAAGAATGACTGCTTAAATTATTTATTCTGTTTATACTAACTCAACAATAAATGTCTTTTTCGTCTTTAAATTTCCTAACATTTATTCATGTATCATAAAATGTTTATCATCCTTTCAATTATAGATTCTTATGCTACTACAACAGTATTCATATTTTGTTATTTTCCTATATCTCTCTCTCGAAGCATGTCCGCCCGTTCGGGCGGGCTTTGAAGCTAATATATATATATATATATATATATATATATATATATATATATATATATATATATATATATATATATATATATATATATATATATATATATATATATATATATATATATATATAGGGTCGAGTTATATTGAGAACCCTGATTTCAAAAAGAATCCTGAGAACTCTTATTAACCAATTAGAATTTAGTAAATTAGTTTTGATTTATTTAATTCATATTAATTGTTCAGGGGTATTTATGACATTTTTCAACAAAAAATTGTTTCCTTTTTTTGAAAATTTCCTAAAATTTAGGAATTATTTTCGAAAAATTATTATTATTTTGTCATTTTTGTCAAGCCGGTTGTGCATATATGTTTTTTTTTTTTTTGTAATTGGTGTTACATATAGGTTGTGCATATATGTCGAGACAGTTTTGCATATATGTTATTTTTCGGCAATTTATTTACATCGGTGTTATATACCAGTTAGGAATATGTGTTTGAGAGAACATATAACTCCTTATAGTCGAAACGGGTTTACCAATTATGATGTAACAAAGAAAACATCAACGTATACATAATTGCGCGAATAACATTTACATATCAAAACAATAATAGAACATATATGCAAAGTAAAAAAAAGATTGACACATATGTCCCAAAGTTAACTGCATCTTCTAGTTTTCCGTTATCAGAGAGCTGAAATACAATACTTGATCTCATCATCTGCAATTTCAATAAAAAATAGTTAACAAATTAATAAAATCATGAAAAATATTGCATACAACAAGGGTATGTTATTATGCATGTACATATGAAACTAACACAAATTTCAGAGGAAGCGAAAAAAGCATGCATTTAAATAGATGATTACCAGATACAATGGTTGTATTGAGACAACCAAAATTATACTACAAAACAAAATTGAATCCAATTAATCATAAATAAATAATTACTATTATCTCTAACTTGATAAGCAAAATCGCACAAAAATTCATTGAGGTCCTTTCATTAAACACTTAAGAAAGATCAACATCATAAACGAGGGACATTTAGATACATCTGTACACAATTCATTGTAAACCAATTAAAAGTTAATTATGTAAAGACTATAATAATTGTATATTGATCAGTAAAAGTATTAAACAAATCATGATTGAACATATATGTGCCACGAAAGTGAATTGATAATACGAAATTGTGAATGACTAGATAATAAATATTAGAACAGATTTCAAAAAAAAAAAAAAAAGTAAGGAACAAACCTTAGAAGACGTAATCTGTAACACCACAATCTAGAGCCATTTTTTTTTTTAAAATTAAGCATACGGAAGCGATTTAAGAAACTATAAATCCTAAATTATTACACAACATAAAAACTTTACATATTAACCAAATATTTAAAACATTTTAAGGTGTTACTAAAACAGGCTCGACCCGGTATACAAAATCAGAGTGCGGTCAGACTTCCAAAACCCGACTCTAATCAAGCCTAAACCACAACCTGAAAAGAGTCAACAAATGAGGGATTAGCACAAAGCTAAGTGAATAGAAATAAACATCAATTTGCATAACCACAACAAATTAGAAAATCAAGAGAAATCAATAGGGAAAACCCGTCCAAACTTCCACAAGCAATTGGACGTTATAAGAGGATCGGCGGTCGAGCGAGGACCTTCAACTGTTGTCAACCAACAACAGTCAACCGGTGGCTTCTTTACTAGAGGCACGGTGATCCCTCCTTACATAACGAATACGAAGGAGTCCGATCGCCCCCACCAAGAGTAACGAAGCGTAGCCGAAAACCACCATAGCTAACCTCTAAAAACATGTGCACATACTACCATTAACCACTAGACCAAGAATAAACTTGTAAAAAGAATTGCAGCCAAGAAATCTGTTCCTGACGAAGTTCGCGTCGTGAACTCAGAGTTCGCGTCGCGAACTAAGAGTTCACGAATCGGGAACTACATCACGACCAAACCCCAACTTCTCTGGCCCGAGTTCGCGTTTCGCGAACACAAGTTCGCGTCGCGAACTACCCCAGATACCCAAATCCTGCACTTTTTCTCAAAACTCTACCATTCCCTAATTTTGTACATCACACAAGAAAGAAGGTTAAGTCCACTCACCTTAGCTTCCTTCTTCGTGCCGAGCTCAATGATCTTATATCACTGAGGCTCCTTCCCTTTTCATGTACAAATGAATACCGAATTAGTTACCCGAAATCATCAATTATGTAACAAGTACTATAAGCCAAACACCATTATTTGAGGTCAATCAAATGGCAACAAAAGCTTGCATTTCAACATAAAAGCACTTACCATGTCTAGAATTCCATCAAGCTAATTCTAAACTAAACTTAATGCATTTCAATCAAATTGCACACATTTGGCCCAAACGGGTCAAACACATATTCGAGCTCATACTTGCCAAATAACAATTCCACATTGTCAAGTTACTTACTTAATATCAATCTAAGCAATTTGCACAACATTTGTATACATATGCAAGTTAATCATCTATTAACCTAAAATAAGTCCATTTGCACAATTTGCAACCAAACGGGTCAAAATTCGACATTAACACAATCGTACATCCAATTAGACAACTAACACATAATTGACATAAAAATTGATAATTAAATTTGCAAGTTATACCAACACTAAAGTCAACTCTCAGATTTGACCAAAGTCAACAATCTACAAATTTAGCTAGTTATGACTAAATTTCCATCTAGCCAAACACTACCATTCTTTAGGCATTTTCACAATAGTTAACTAGTCATCCTTATAACTAACAATTATAATTCTCACATGCATAATTTAACATAATAACACCATAAGGACAACAAGATTCACATTTCACCAATTTAGGGAAGAAGATGGACCTAAAATAAGTCCATTTGCACAATTTGCAACCAAACGGGTCAAAATTCGACATTAACACAATCGTACATCCAATTAGACAAATAACACATAATTGACATAAAAATTGATAATTAAATTTGCAAGTTATACCAACACTAAAGTCAACTCCCAGATTTGACCAAAGTCAACAATCTACAAATTTAGCTAGTTATGACTAAATTTCCATCTAGCCAAACACTACCATTCTTTAGGCATTTTCACAATAGTTAACTAGTCATCCTTATAACTAACAATTATAATTTTCACATGCATAATTTAACATAATAACACCATAAGGACAACAAGATTCACATTTCACCAATTTAGGGAAGATCTCCATCTTCTTCCCCAAGACCACCATTGATGGAGCTTCATGAAAGCTTCATCAAATGAGCTAACACTAATAACAAATCATACAATACTTGCAAGAACTCAAATAAACACCAAATCAAGCATCAATTTCGGATTACAAGTAAGATTCAACAAGAACTTCATGAAAACCCACTAGCTCAAGAACCCTAGTTCATCCCTACATCAAGAACATGAAACCCTAGCTTAAGAAGAAGAGAACTTACTTAGATTTGCTTCTAGATTCCGAAAATCACAATTAGGAGGCAAGATCTTCAAGTTTTAAGCATCAATTTGGAAGAAAACTCAAGTGTGTGTGTAGTGTGTGTGTGTGTGTGACGAGTTCCAGAGAGAAAGAAGAGAAAAACCCACCAAAATGACATCTGCCCTTTTTAACTTAACACGTACACCCCAACCCTTCATCACAAGTATTTTCATTTAAAACGCAGTACGGATGTTAGGTTCACAGATAATTAATTTAGACCTAACTAACTCCAATTTTAACAACGAAGATATTTTTAGAACCCCGGTTCAGAAGTGAACCCAAATATGTAAAAAATCATTTTAACATTTAAATATCTCAGTTTTTACTAATTTTTAACCCCATGGTTAAAAATACAATTAATTCAAATAAATCAAATAAAATCATATAAAATAAGCAAATAATAAACAATAAGATATTACTTACCAAAAGTAATAAAATATTAAGGGTCGGGTCTCGGGATGTTACATAATCCAACGCATGTAAAGTAGGAATGAGGCTCAAATTGACGGAAGCTAACGTAATTGTCATTGAAAAGGAAAATTGTAGATTGGAATAAAGCGATGTGGTCGTCAATTTCAAACTGTCATCGTCATTCACCTAATGCTTTCAAACCGTCTCTGTATCATCATCATCGTCACCTTCTCCGTCACCGTCTACGTCGCCGTTTGATGCTAGAGAGTTAAATTGGCCGTGAAGAGTGAAGAACGAATGAGGAAAAATAGTTCTAGGGTTTTCTAAGTTTGGGGGAAATAGCAGAGATGATAAAATCTCTAGATACATGAATTTAGGGATTGTTAGTTAACTTCCAAATATACAAAACTGACTTTAATTATTTTATGCCTATAATACCCCTACGAATTTTCTTTGAGTTAAATAAATGAAAAATATATTACTAATTTGTGATTGGTTAATCAAGGGTTCTCAAAGTTCTTTTTAAAATCAGGGTTCTCAATATAATCCTTCACTATATATATATATATATATATATATATATATATATATATATATATATATATATATATATATATATATATATATATATATATATATATATATATATATATATATATATATATATATATTGTCCGATTCAGCGCAGAACCATTTTTAGCGACAGAACCACAGAACTATTCCTACTTTTAATCTGGGCCGTACAAGATATGATCCACGATGATAATTGAACATGTGCATTCAGAAAGATTAATTATTATTTTAACCGGATATTTTGTGGCTTTTAGGGGTAGTATCGGAAGTTTACATGTGATCCATATCCCCACTAATTTTAAACAAAGATACATTTCCAATTCGTTTGCTTAATTTTCGGTAACCACTCCAAATTTATTGGTACTTCCTTTTCAAAATTGATTAAATTTGTCAACGATATATGAGTAATCTTTTACATTGTACCGACCTTGTGTTGAATTTTTAGTGAAATCACGGCAGTCGTATCCACTCGCTTGTTGTTTTGGTTCGAATTAGGGTTTTTATGGTGGTCAGAAAAGGAACATAAAGTGAAATTCGAGCTTCGATAGTGATGTCTGGTTAGTAGTATATTAGTATTTGTAATTTTATTCAACGATTTTGATGATTTGGTTAGGGTTTTCTTCCGAATTGAGTATCAGATATATATTTTTCGAAGTACATTTTCAATTTCTTTTCACATTTTTAGCTATTGTTCTATTAAATTAGTGTGTAATCGAGTTTTTAATCGTTGATTTGATGCATTATTTCTCATCGTTGTGTAGTGTTTGTCAACTCCCATGTATTATTCGACATTACTGTATTGCAAAATCAGCATCTAATCGTCTTTCTTGTAGCCGATTTTGTATATTATTTTGTACTTTTCCGTTTTTTTTCCAGAGCAATTATTGTTGTTGATAAATACGTGTATTTTGTTAATTATTGTTGATAAAAAATATATGTATGGGAATCATCCATGTTATGTTATTTGATATTGTATGATTTTTGTGATTAAATCAAGTTATATTGTCTTATGTTATGTTATCAGGTGTAAGAAGAAGTGGTAGGAAGAATGCAAGATCAGTTAATTACAATGAAAGTGGGAGGAATAAATCGGTTGAAATAATTGGTATGTTGGTTTGATTTATTATTGTGTATATTTAATCTAATGTATGTCATTGTTTAGTTTTTGACGAAGAAGAAGAGGAACACATTAATCTTATTCGGAAAAGGAAAGCTAAGGTTGGTGAATCATCTAACCGCGGAACAAATTAATCTTAAACGGAAGAGGAACAACATCAATTGTTTTGAATCATTCAATGTATATGAAACGTATTTGTGTATTATAATCTTACACTTATGTCGACTACATCAAATGTTGTGATTTCTTTAATTAATTTACTGTAATGGAATTAGATCCAGCTTCTCCGATTATGAAGGCCAAACCACAAAATTTGAATCCCCCTATTGTCGCTTTTGAACTTAAGAGGTATGTATTACTATTTCAATTATTATGTGTGTTTTTCAACTATATTTACGGCAGGATTGACTCCTTTTTCTTAGGTGTTCGATTTCGCTCCCATTTCCTCCCTTTTTTTCGATGTTTAGTGTTCGATCTAATTAACCTGTTTCTATGTTTAATTTAATTTAATTCATTCTGTTTTCGTTTTGGTTTGATTGTAATCGAATACTGTAATGCCGTGATCACGTAATGTGATATTGGAACTTATCGATAGGGTTTTTGCTTTTGGTTAGTAGATTGATTTGGATCTTAAATCACTGATAATAATTTTGTGGTTCAGAGATGCGTATGGTTTTGCAGTGAGACCTCAACATGTACAGAGATACCGTGAATATTTAAATATCTACAAGGTTTTTACTGTCTTCACATTATTACTTATTCAAACAACTTCATATTATAAAACCTGCTACTGATTAATAAAATTTTCATTGTTCTAGGAGGAAGAGGAAGAACGGTCAGACAAATGGAAGGATTTTCTAGAACGACAGTCACAGTCAGCTCAGTTACCTGAAAATGGCTCATCTGCACATGAAAACAGAGAAATTGATGATGTCACTAATAAGTTTCCAGTCGAAAATGAAGTATCCCAAACAATTGAGGAAAAAACTCATCATGCCCAAATATGGACTCATATTAGACCATCACTTCGGGCCATTGAGGATATGATGAATGCCCATGTTAAGAAAAAGATTAATGCAACAAAAACAGAGGACGATAACGAACCCGAAGAGGATTCTGAGGATGAATTTTATGATTTGGAAAGATCAGAATCAGACCTGATTCCAATTCCAATTCCAATACCAGAGGTCCCTTCGAGTGATGATGCCAGCACCCCAATGCCATCTTCAATGTAACACATTCCATACACTATAATTTATACACGTAATGTAAACATCGAATGATTTGTTTAGTATACATAGAATGTCGTAAACATTGAATGATTTGTTTAGTAAACATCGAATGATTTGTTTAGTATACATAGAATGTCGTAAACATTGAATGATTTGTTTAGTATACATTGAATGATTGGTCGTAAACATTGAATGATTGGTCCTAAACATTTGGTCGTAAACATTGATGTATGATTCACATATTATACATAGTATAAAAAAATATTAATGAAAAAATAATTATAACAAGAAACTTTTTTATGAAAAAAATATTAAATCATGTATAAAAAAAATATAAATCACGTATGGACAATTAATGAAAAAAAATGTAAACAAAAAACCCCACATTATTAGGAATTGCTTGATTCATGGGAAGTTACCATCTATAACCGATTTAGGTGCATTTACCAATACACCCCTATGATTTAAATTAGAATTAAATTTAATGAATTTATTTTACTTGCTTCTGATTGGTTGAGAAAAGGTTCTGTGGTTCTGTCGCTAAAAATGGTTCTGCGCTGAATCGCACCCTATATATATATATATATATATATATATATATATATATATATATATATATATATATATATATATATATATATATATAAATGGCTAAAAAGGAAATGCCCATATGGTAAATCAAAAATGTTTGCCCACATTTGAAGAAATTTTTGATAACGCTCCTGTGCAGAGGGCATACTTACATCGCCGCCATCGTCGGTTGCATCACTTCCAGCGTCAGACGTCATGCTTGCATCCCCACCATCTTTGTTGTTTCTTGCATCATTACTGGCAACAGAGTTCCACCTGCACCACCGCTTATCTCCATGCTAACTGCCATGTCGCTTGCATTGCCGTCAATAGAGTTGTTTCCTGCACCGTTGTTTATTTCCATGCTAACGGCCTCTCCGTCACTTGCAGGGTTGTTTCCACCGCTGCTTATCTCCATGTCGCTTGCATGGCCGCCAACAGAGTTTCTTCCTTGCTTCCTGCACCACCGCTAATCTCCATGCTCACTGCCTCATCGCTTGCGTGGCCGCCAACAGAGTTGTTTCCTGCACCACCGCTTATCTCCATGCTAATTGCGCCATCACCTCCGGCGGTGTTTCTTGATGCATCACTGGCGTTTATATCTATTGCTTATCTGTCGGCATCAATGTTACCATTGTTGCTTACATCATCGGCTTCAGTTCCTGCATTGTTAATGTTACTTGCATCAGTGGCATTGTTACTGTTGCTTGCATTTGCATCATCGTTTGCGGCATTGCGTGCATCACCAGCGAACCATTCACTCTTTCCTCCGTCGTCGTCGGCGATACTGCGCTTTGTTTTGTTAGGTAGTTCAGACATGATTTCACTTTTGGTAATTTGGTTTGAAAACAATTAATGTATTATCGGCTTTATATAGTTTTCAAGCACTACCTTTGCAATTAAGTATGATCTAATTTCTCTAAACTCCTAATGCCCCAAAATTCATTCCAGCTTAAATTGCGAAATTGCCTTGCCTATGGATTCGTCGAATATTAAACGGTTAACGACTAACAAGATCGTAGTAGGCCACTTATATGTATCGAGTCTTCTACAAATATAAAACTTTAAATGTTCAGACAATAAACAAAGGATGAAAGTTTATTCAAGTTGTGTTATAGAAAAACATAGTATAATATATATAAATGGCTAAAAAGGAAACGCCCTTGCGGTAAATCAAAAAAAGTTTCCCACCTTTGAAGAAATGTGTAACACCTCACTTTTTAAAACACCTTTTAAAACATATTTTTAAATAAAAATATTACAAAGTCCAATATCCGAAATATGGTTTGACAAAAACCTTTTAAAAGATTATCAGAGTTATAAAACACGGTGTTACAAAGATAATATCATAACCGTAGGATAAACGGGATCTACCTATAAGCTACCGAGCTAAACATCTCTAGGCCACCTCTATCGCGACCTTCTAATCTTTCAATCTCGAACCTGAGTACATAGCCAAAACAAAGTAGTACGTGAGACAAAATAGTCTCGTGAGATACATGGGTTTTAGACCCAATATTAATATATAAATAATCACACATAATGAATATATATATATAGATATATATTTATATACTTTAGGTACCTCCGCGGTAACCCTAACACATTCATATACATCGATCACCTCCTCGGTAATCCTATCACATTCATTCATAGCCTATTCGACCCGTCAAGTTGTTCGGAATGCCTCCGAATCAACGAGACCCCATTTTTGTCCTACTAATCAGAATGCCTCCGATTCAGTAGAACCCCCTTTGTCACCTTGTCCAAGCAAGGTGACCCATCTTATCTTACTAATCAGAATGCCTCCAATCTAGTAAGATACAACATCTTGTTGGATGATCGGAATGCCTCCAATCCACCCGCTTTAAAGATACCATGATAACCAGAATGCCTCCGATCTATCACGTACCTGTCCTATTTCAGTCTACCCGTTATAACCATTACATGTGACTATATGTCATATCTATCATCAATGCCATAAGGCCATCATACAATCTATCCACATGCTAATCTTAACTGGCATTCACATAATCAAATCAACTAGTCTCATTATTAGTAATCACATATTATAAAAGTATACTCTTTTACATCATATCAATAATTAGTTATTAATTACTTTTCATTATCATGATCTCTTTCAAAATCATCAATCACTTTAGACATACTTAGATAGTCTACTATTTATCACTTTCTCATCTTTTCAATCATATCTTTATTAAAAATCATTTATTAATAAAGACTCACAAAACATCATATATATTTTCAAAAAAACATTTACTATGTACCCAGTTTTAAAAGTCTCGTGTACTCACCTTAGCCAAGCTAACTCCAAACCACGTTTAGTAACACGAATCATTGCTTTCCAACTTGTGAAATGTCACCAATCTTAGGTCTTCTTGACCTACCATCAATATCATCACAATAACTAGTTATTATCCATAACTAATCACCAAACAATCCATAACAACACTCCTAACCACCAAGTTCATCCAACTTGGTGAAATCTCAAAACCCTAGTTCAAGATCTCCATCATCAAAACCCAAATCTAACAAGAACACAAGGTTCTTAAGCTTACAAAGAGTGTTCTACACTCATCTTAGTCATCTTCCCCAAAGATAACTTGGTAGGTTACCCAAACCACCATTTTTCCCAAAATAAAGTTCATAATTAGCTAGATAATCATCAAATCCATGTTATGAACACATTTTCCTTGACAATATGTTGTAGATCGAAGTTATATAAACCCAATTTCATCACCCATTACAAACCCTCCAACTAGGGTTTGCATACTTCACCATTTTCACCCAAAAACATCATCCATAAATAAAAGGAGTAGAGATTTACCTTATATTTCAACAATGGAGTGAGAATCTTCAAGATTGAGTGTGAAAATCAGTTCCAATGGCCTCCTTACACTCAAAATCGTATACTCACACTTGGGAGAATGTTTTAGGGTTTGGAAATGAGAGAAATGACAAGAAAACTCAATTTTATGCTGTTTCAGCAAAGTTCGCGCCGTGAACTAGTCGTGAACTGATCGTGAACTTCCAAAAATCAAAAACCCAACATTTCGGACCAAAGTTCACGTTCGTGAACTTTAGTTCGAGGCGTGAACTTTGGCCTGCAGTTTTTGTTGCCCTTTTCGACACGGTTTCGTCCATAACTTTCTCATACAATGTCCAAATGACACGAAACCAATTCCTACGTTCTTTAAATGATTTATCCTTATTTATCATATTTTTTTCATAATTTATTTAACACAAAAGAAATTCGGGTCGTTACAAAATGTTGGTACCGCCACTGTGCAGAGGCCATGCTTGCATCGCCGCCATCTTTGTTGTTTCTTGCATTATTACCGGCAATAGAGTTGCTTCCTGCACCACCGCTTATCTCCATCCTAACTGCTCTGTCGCTTGCATTGCCGCCAACAGATTTGTTTCCTGCATTGTTGCTTATCTCCATGCTAACGGCCTCTCCGTCGCTTTGCAGGGTTGTTTCCACCGTTGCTTATCTCCATGTCGCTTTCATGGCCGCCAACAGAGTTGCTTCCTTGCTTCCTGCACCACCACTAATCTCCATGCTAACTGCCTCATCGCTTGTATGGCCACCAACAGAGTTGTTTCCACCGTTGCTTATTTCCATGTCGCTTGCATGGCCGCCAACAGAGTTGTTTCCTGCACCACCGCTTAACTCCATGCTAATTGTGCCATCACTTCCGGCGGTGTTTCTTGATGCATCACGTGCGCTTATATCCATTGCATCTTTGCCGGCATCATTGTTACCACCGTTGCTTGCATCATCGGCTCCAGTTCCTGAATTGTTAATGTTACTTGCATCAGCGACATTGTTACTGTTGCTTGCATTTGCATCATCGTTTGCGGCGTTGCTTGCATCACTGGCGAACCATTCACTCTTTCCTCCGTCGTCGTCGGCGATAGCGCTTTCTTTTGTTAGGTAGTTCAGACATGATTTCACTTCTCAATTTGGTAATTTGGTTTGAAAACAATTACTGTATTATCGGATTTATATAGTTTTCAAGTGTCACCTTTGCAATTAAGTATGATCTAATTTATCTAAGTTCCTAATTCCCCAAAATTCTTTCCAGCTTAAATTGCGAAATTGCCGTGCCTATGGATTCATCGAATATTAAACGGTTAGCAACTAACAAGATCGTAGTAGGCCACTTATATGTATCGAGACTTCTATAAATATAAAACTTTAAATGTTCAAACAATAAACAAAGGATGGAAGTTTATTCAAGTTGTGTTATAGAAAAACATATTATAATATATATATATATATATATATATATATATATATATATATATATATATATATATATATATATATATATATATATATATATATATATATATATATATATATATATATATATATAAATGGCTAAAAAGGAAACGCCTCTGCGGTAAATCAAAAAAAATTCCCCACCTTTGAAGAAATTTTTGGTACCGCCCCTGTGCGGAAGCCATGCTTGCATCGCCGCCATCGTTTTTGCATCACTTCCAACGGCAGACGCAATGCTTGCATCCCCGCCATCTTTGTTGTTTCTGGCATCATTACTGGCAACTGAGTTGCTTCCTGCACCACCGCTTATCTCCATCCTAACTGCTCTGTTGCTTGCATTGCCGCCAACAGAGTTGTTTCTTGCACCGTTGCTTATCTCCATGCTAACGGCCTCCCTGTCGCTTGCAGGGTTGTTTCCACCGTTGCTTATCTCCATGTCGCTTTCATGGCCGCCAACAGAGTTGCTTCCTTGCTTCCTGCACCACCGCTAATCTCCATGCTCACTGCCTCATCGCTTGCATGGCCGCCAACAGAGTTGATTCCACCGTTGCTTATCTCAATGCCGCTTGCATGGCCGCCAACAGAGTTGTTTCCTGCACCACCGCTTATCTCCATGCTAATTGCACCATCACTTCCGGCGTCGTTTCTTGATGCATCACCGGCGCTTATATCCTTGCATATCTGCCGGCATCATTTTTACCACTGTTGCTTGCATCATCGGCTTCAGATCCTGCATTGTTAATGTTACTTGCATCAGCGGAATTGTTATTGTTGCTTGCATTTGCATCATCGTTTGCGGCATTGCTTGCATCACCAGCGAACCATTCACTCTTTACTATGTTGTCGTCGGCGATACTACGCTTTCTTTTATTAGGTAGTTCAGACATGATTTCACTTCTCAATTTGGTAATTTGGTTTGAAAACAATTATTGTATTATCGGCTTTATATAGTTTTCAAGTGTTACCTTTGCAATTAAGTATGATCTAATATTTCTAAATTCCTAATGCCCCAAAATTCTTTCCGGCTTAAATTTGCGAATTTGCCCTGCCTATGGATTCATCGAATATTAAACAGTTAACGACTAACAAGATCGTAGTAGGCTAGTAGCACTTATACGTATCGAGACTTCTATAAATATAAAAGTTTTAATGTTCAGACAATAAACAAAGGATGAAAGTTTATTCAAGTTGTGTTATAGAAAAACATATTATAATATATATAAATGGCTAAAAAGGAAACGCCCCTGCGGTAGATCAAAAAAATTATCCCACCTTTGAAGTAATTTTTGGTACCGCCCCTGTCTAGAGGCCATGCTTGCATCGCCGCCATCATCGTTTGCATCACTTCCAGCGGCAGACGCCATGCTTTCCCCGCCATCTTTATTGTTTCTTGCATCATTACCGGCAACAGAGTTGCTTGCTTCCTCCACTACCGCTTATCTCCATGCTAACTGCTATGTCGCTTGGATGGCCGCCAACAGAGTTGTTTCCTGCACACCGTTGCATTTCAATTATTGGTATTACGTAATTGGCAATTTGGACAAAAATTACATGGGCATACCACATCTTTTATGTTCCTTGAGTGTCATATCATGTTGTGTTTAATAAGCTTATTTCTTATTATTGGTAGATTTGACACCAAGTGAACTTTTTGCACCAACATTGCATTTCAATTATTGATATTTTGAGACTTGATGTTCGAAAAGGTAAGATTTTTCTCCAAATGTTAATTTTTCTTAAACTTCCTCAAATTATAGCTTATAGCGGGTATTATTGTAGGCAGATTGAAAATGATTATGATATTAAGTATACAAAAATAATTATTTGTAATGATATGTGATGTATGATTCAGTTTGGATGTACGTCTGCTACTTGAAGTTGTAATTATTACTTTTGATAGTGTTAAGTGTTTGTCAAATTCTGGTTATTTTGGAAGTAATTATTAAAATAAGGGCCGATGTATAAGTAATTTAGCACCACTCTTTAATAATCAGTTTTATTATAAATACTTAAAAATTTGGAGCCTTGGTGGTAATACTGACTTGACTCATACTTACAAATTTAACGATTTCAAACACTTTTATACGTTAATTTGCATTTTTGTTACTTTTATCTGATAAGTTTAGTTTATATTTATATTTAAGTTTATTTCTTCTCATCTTAATAACTGAGAAAATTATTTAATAAACCAGACCGTATTAGACATTTAGCAACCACCAAAAGGTGAAACATACAAATAAATAATCTCATATGTATATACAAACTTCTCATATTGTCTATTTACATTTACATGCATGTTTTCGATATTCACAAACTCCTAAACATCCTCGCGCATTTGACCAAGCTTCAGTTGACTAACATAAGTTGACCGCCATTCACCTGAAGTCAAAATACTATTTTCAGATAAACCAACAGGCAAGTCTTCAAGTACAATACATACAATAATATATATTTTGCCATAATACCAAAAACGCCCTTACCTTGAAGAGGCAGATTTCTTCTTATTTGCATCAATAAACATGGCTCTGGTCCAATGTTCAACATCCTCGGTTTGTGAAGGTGGTGGAGGTAAAGTAGGGTGTTCAACAAGATCCCAACCGTCTGTTGTAACTGTCTCATTTTTCCCAATTTCATTACCATAAACATAACTCACTGCAGAATTTGAAACATTTTTGTCCCGTCGCTGAGTATAAAAATTAAGAGTTAGTGACTGTTAAAGGTGGTTGCCCTTGAATTATTATTAAAAGAAAAAATAATAAATAAAAAGTAAAAAGGTTGTACCGTTGAAGATGAAGAATGTGTACTTTCGAGTAACGTGCTTGATGACATGGCGGAATTCACGTTCCATACTGAATAATTTAACTGCTGGACTTGCTTTGATGATCTGTCAATTTTAGAAATAATGAATTAATTTTTTTGTCTTTTATCCCGAACATATTTTCATCGGAGGAAATTATCTTCACATGCTTATAACCTCCTAAAATCATTTAATTATAGGAAAATATTACTCCCTCCGTCCCACAAAAAAGTTCTCATTTCCACCTTAAATTTTGTCCCACAAAAAAGTTCTCATTTCTATAAAATAATATTATTATCGTGGACCCCACCACCAAACTATCTCTTAAATACAAATTTTCTCTCTCCAAATAACCTTATATTTTAATCAAAAATAATACTAAAGACTCAACTACTAACTATTGCCTAAATACTTGTGCCTAGGGGTGGCAATTCAGGTCGGGTTCGGGTTGACGGGTTCGGGTTCGCGGGTTGACAGGTCAGAAACGTTCAACCTGAAACCGACCTATTTATATAAACGGGTGATATTTATATAAACGGGTGAGATATCTCAACCCTAACCTGTTTAACTTCAACTCAAACCTAACCCATATAACCTATTTAATAAAACGGGTTAAACAGGTTATTAGGTCAAACAAGTTAAACGGTTCAAACAGGTCAAAATTCTGTTATTATTACACAAATTCATAACAAAATACTAAACACCAAATTACTAAGTAACATTTTTAATTTTTATCTAACTATTACTTACGTTTTAACTAGTAAACTATAGATTAAGTATAAATATATATTATAAAATATATTTTAATAATTAAACGGGTTGGCGGGTCGACCCATTTAAATTATCATTGACCCGAACCTAACCTGTTTAATAAACGGGTCAGCTGACTCAACCCGAGAGTGACCCAATTATTTTTTACCCCAACCCAAACCTGTTTATTTTCGTGTCGGTTTCAGGTCGGGGTTCGTGTCGGGTCAGAAATTGCCACCCCTACTTGTGCCCAAATGAAATGGGAACATTTTTTTGTGGGACAGAGGGAGTATAATCTTAATACTACAGTTTTTAAAACCGATTTTAATACATTAACTAACAATTTATAAAATTCAAATTTACAAAAAAAAAAAAAAATTGGCAGGTCAACCCAACCCGTCATGTTTCAACCCAAACCAAGAACTACCCTTTTTGGCAGGTCAACCCAACCCGGTCATTTCAACCCGTTACACGACCCGCCCATTCCGACCCGACCCTTTTGGACCCGTTACACATACCTGGAACAGGCCATTTTCAATGAAACTGCAGTTCTAACTTCCTTAGAAGACGAAAGCATTGCCAATAATTTTGCAAATGCTTCAAAAGTCGACACTTCATTAGGAACTTCAAGACACAATGAATTGTAACAATAAGCGGTTACATTCGCGACACTTTTTTTCAAAAGTGAAATCCCTTTTTGTAAATCCATGTGTGTTTCTATAGAATGAGGTGATGCTGATGTGTCATTTAGACTGTTACTGCTTCCGGAAGAATCCAAACGGGCTTTTCTCTCCGATTCCATTGAAGCAACACCAAAATTACTTTCAGCCCCCGTTGTGCAGATATTTTGGCGGGGTATAAAAAGTGGATATTCATTGCTGCAGTAAAATAAAGAGTAAATTACAATGATGGCCCCTGAGGTTTACCCCAAATTTCACTTGTGGTCCTTTAGTTTATAAAAATATACTGGTAGTCCTTTTTTTGAAACTTTTTGCACCTACAGTACTTTAGTCTAACGTCCGTTAAATATTTTAACAGAAAAAGGACCGACCACCGGTGTAATTTTAAAGGACTACCGGTGTAATTTTACAACAGAAAAAGATAACAGATGTTAGGTTAAAGGACTGTATGTGCAAAAAAATTCAAAGAAAGGACTAAGAGTGTAACTTTTTAAACTAAAGTACCACAGGTGAAATATTGTGAGATATTTGAATAATCAGAATCAGATGATTAATTAAAACCAATAATTATAACTCAAATTATCCAATTAATCCCGACACTAATTTCTATAAACAGATAATTAATTTTTATACCTTCTTGATGATGGACGTGCATCCCAGTAAGAATCACGTTGCCATATTCGGGAACATGAACCCTGCATAAAAATAAATTTAAATATTAAAAGTGATATAACAGATGCAAAATAATCAATTTGAAGTATTAATGTGAGTTATATTATATATATAAACATTTTATAACAATATATATTAAATATAACGTGATGATAAATTACCGCAAAACCCGAGTTATGAAGTGCAGGAGCACCAACATTGTGAACAATGAGATTAAGAAGCTGCACCATGTATCTGTTGCATTCATTAAAAGTAATCAAGATTAAATAAATTCAGAATAAATATAATAAGGGTAATTTGGTCATATGTTTAAGTTTCTTTTATCCTTTTTTTTTTTTTGTGATTTCAACACTCAACGTAAGACCAATACACTTTCCATAAACATTTTTTTCTGGGTATTTGTACATGTGGTCCCAATTTTTCAGTTTTTTTGTCCTCTTGCACATAATATGACCAAATTACCCTTATTATTATTATTATTTTATTTTTTAGTTACTAAAATTTTCTTTTTGTTTACCCTAAAGAAGCAGCAAGCTCATCGGATGGAACTGAGTGAGGATCAAGTCCCTTTGGTAAACGTGCATTACAAATTTGATCATATTGACCACTTGATCCACCGTTTCTTTCTCCATCTATGTTTACCTGAAAACCAAAAATTTTAAACCTTAAATTAAAACATAATCAAATCAAATTATTTACATTATCGAGATTTCAAGTGGATATAATAATCAGTTTTTATATTTACAGTTATGATCAAAAGTAAAGTGTTTACCTTGCGTTGTGGAAACAATTTGCATATTTGTTTAATAATAACAGATTGTTTATGAAGTCGTTCTGATGTAATTGCCATCTGCATGTCATAAAAGTCTCCATATGAAAATATAAAAATAAAAATAAAAATAATAATAATAATAATAAAATAAAATAAAATAAAAAAGATAAAATTCGTCCATTAAGGAGGATTCTTACATGCCCGAGGCTTTGAGTGCAAATAAGATTAGGATAATACTTCTCGAGTTGCTCTTTGCGGTTTCTTTCCAACTGATAATGAAAAGATAAACCGAAATTTTGATAAAAAAAATGTAGGAGAAAATTATATTTGTTATATGATACGATCCTATATATTAGGATATTATTATTATTATTATTTAAGTATTATTATATTAGGATATTATTATTATTTCGTTTCCTTGTTTATCTAGGTCTAGGAATAGGGCCGGCTCTATAAACAGAGACCGATTCCCTCATTGTTTAGGCATTGAGAATTTGGTTATTGTTTTTAGTATTATTGTCTTTCATTGTTAGGGAGAAACCTGGTTCTCCAATTCCAGGATTATCATTTATACATTGATTATCGGTGATTTACATCGTTAGTTTGCTTATTATTGTTTGATTCGTATCATTATATAAATTATTAAAGTAAATTACAGAAATTGTCCTTATGTTATTCCGGATTCTGCATTTTTGTCAAAAACATTTCTCGGGTTGTTTTCATTTTTCCTTTATTTCGTCCTTTTTCGACCAAAATGACCAAAATACCCATATCATTAATTATTTTTATTTCCTAAAAGTACGAAATTAAGGAATAATGCAACTTCAGGGACAAAAAACCCAAGAAAAAACCCCGACAACAAAGCAGAATCTGGAATACCAAATAGACAAAAAACATTTGCATACCACATTCATGGCTGATTCAATCATTTCATATCTGACTTTTAACTCAGAAGTCGTCTTTTCAACCTTGGCTTTATCTATAAAGCACAAATTTTTATTTTTTAGTATAAACTGATAAAAAAATAAATAAACTATATGAATATATATCATTTGAAAATATTAACTGCAACCTTTTGAAAGTTGTTCTTTACGAAAATGGAGCTTTTCTCTCAATGTAGCAAGTTTCTCATGCTGAAGAACTCTCCAACTGACTTGATCATCAGCCTTACTCTAAAAAAAAATAAAAATTAAATCAGATATTAGCAAAATAGTAATATATAAAAATAAAAGTATTTTAATTCAAAGTTTACTAACAACTAAATGATCAAACCTTAGCAACAAGTACTTGACTCAATTTCGCATATAAAGAATCCCGACGAGTTTTTAAAGATGTTAAATTACTGCCATATGAATTTAGCCTGCAATAAGGGGATTATTAGCAACATTAACCAACCAACCAACTAACTATACATACATATGTATGTATATATTATCTTAAACTCATAAATTCAAACTGGAAATTTAATAAACACAGCAAAAAAACATTAAAAAATGTACAATTTACCTGTAATTGACACAAACCGTGCAAATAGAAGCAAGATTCGAATTCTCGCAAATAGCACAAGTAGACGTTTTCCTAGTCATCGTCCCCAAATTCCAAAACCCTAAATATCAACATAATGCTCAATAATCAATATCAAGCTAATAGTTTACAGCAATTCAGAATAAGCATTATTTCATTAATATGAACAAACATCGTAAAATAAAAAAAAAAACTAAATTTACAGTACCTGGTAATTTCGAACACGATCACCGCCTCTGTTAAGCTTTGGGAAGGATTGATCATTTAGGGTTTTGATAGCGGAAATCAATTGCTGCAGACATGCGATTAGTATGGCTCTAAACATAAAAAGTGAACTAATTTGATGTATATTTAGGTTTTTTGTTTCAAAATTGGGGTTTCAGTTTTTGTAGTGGTCGATATATATCTGACTTTGCTCTTGCTGATTGGGGATTACTTTACGTGAAGATGTATACGAAATATACATAAATTTTTATCTAAAATAAATTGTTTGAAATAATATTGAAGGTTTATATTTTGTTTTAATTGGTCAAGTTTACCAAAATAAAAAGTAATAACGTCTATTGAAAATTATTTTTTACTTTCAACAATGTATATGTACTAGAAGGTAGGTGTAACACACCGATTTTTCAAAACAATTTAAACTTTTCAAATAAACAAGTTTAACATTTAGAATCCATAATATCCAAAATGTGGATTAAAACAAAACATTTGGAATAATTAGAAAGTATCAAAACCGGTGTTACTAATATATCAAAACTATAGCCTAGGGAATTAAATAAGTACACCGAGCTAATCATCCAAATGCTATCACTACGGGCCGCCTAATCTCTTGCTCCCGAACCTGAGTACATAGTCAAAGTAAACGTAATACGTGAGACAAATATTGTCTCGTGAGAAATATGGGTTTTTGACCCGGTTAGAAAAATAATTTGCAATAATATAATAATTAATAAATTATCAAATTGCACATAGTCAATCAATCTCTAAGGCTTGCTATAAGCCAAACACATACGTAACGGGCCTCCCCGAAACAACTCCCCCGATATGGGTTATCTAGGTAAACTCCCCCATTTACGGGTTATCTATTTGCTCCCCCGATTTCCGGGTTATCTCAAACTCCCCCGATTTCCGGGTTATCTATTTCTCGACGTACTACTCTTGCGCAGGGTGGTACCGCCCCAAGTAGTAGTCACTAACTCCCCCAACTGGTGTGGGTTATCTAGGATCCAATCGATTAGCTACCACATAACAAATCATCAACTTGGGTCAAGGCCCATATCACAACTCAATCAATCTAGTGGTAACTAAGCAATACATACACAATACAATTCAATTCAATTCATTTTAATTAAATTAAATTCATACTCTATCAATTCCATCTTTTCTTTATTAAAAATATTTATCTAATAAAGACTCTAAAATCATTTCAATTCATAAACAAGGTTTACTATGTACTCAGAAAGATCACATGTACTCACCTTAGCAATGCTATCCAATACTTGTGTAAATCAACACAATCTCTACTTCCCAAGCAAGGAAGTACTTCCAATCTCAAGTCTTTCTTGACCTATTATCAAAATCATCACAAATCTAGTCATAATCGATAACTAACTATTAGTTAATCCATTGTAACATTCCCAACCACCAAGTTCATACCACTTGGTGGAAATCTCAAACCCTAGTTCAAGATTTCTATCCATAAAACTGAAATCTAGCTTGTACACATTGATTACAAGCTTACCATGAGTGTTTTACACTCATAATAGATCATCTTCCCTAAAGATGATGTGGTGGGTCCCCAAAACCACCATTGATACCTATGAAAAGCTTGAAACTAAGGTAGGTAAGTAAAACAATCAAGAATCCTTACCTTAGATGAAGAAATCTCCAAGATTGATGAAGATTCAAGCCCAAGAACACCAAAAACGAGCTTTCTCTCTCTAAAAACGGCTGGTAGGTGAGTAGGGTTGTTGGTGCCTAAAACCCTAGGCTAAACCCGTTTTTATACAGAACCAAATAGTTCGCGATCGCGAACTCAAGTTCGCGTCGCGAACTTTGCACCCCGTGAACTCCTCGCGATCGGTAACGGGTCGTGAACTACGATCGCCAAAACCCCAAATCCCTGTTTGATGTTCCCGATCGGGAACACCAGTTCGCGTCGCGAACTCTAGCAGCCAGCAGGGCTGCACTTTTCGGTCTTCATCTCGACCTGGTTTCGTCCATAACTTTCTCATACGGTGTCCAAATGACACGAAACCAATTCCTACGGTTCTAAAATGAATTATCCTTATTTATCATATTTTTGTACAATTTATTTATTTACAAAATCTCGGTCGTTACAACTATCTACCCCTTAAGAGGATTCCGTCCTCGGAATCGCATCATAATCAACAAAGTTCGGGTAGCGTTTCTTAATCTCATCTTTGACTTCCCAAGTCAAGTTTGGCCCAAGGGAATGCTTCCACTTGACCAATACCAATTCAATTTCTTTGTTTCTCAATTTCTTTGTTTGGGCCTCCAATATGGCCTCGGGTTCTTCAATCAATCGGTTGGGTGCATCGACCCGCAAATCTTGAAGTGGGATAATGTTCTCCACTTCGCCCAAGAACTTCTTCAAATTACTAACATGGAAGGTGTCATGGACACCTTGCAACTCGGGTGGAAGTTCTAGCTTAAACGCTTGTAGACCGAAACGTTTCAAAATCTTAAATGGGCCAACATATCTTGGGCTCAATTTGCCCTTTTTACCAAACCTCATCACGCCTTTCCAAGGTGACACCTTTAACATCACCATATCGCCGACATTTAAATCGTAAGGTCGCTTTTTCAAACCCGAATAACTCTTTTGGCGATCTTGTGCCACTTTCATATTCCTTTGAATTATTCCAATTTTCTCATTTGTTACTTTTACAATCTCGGGACCCGTGAGTCTCGTCTCGCCCGCCTCTAACCAGCAAGAAGGCGTCCTACATTTTCTCCCATATAAAGCCTCAAACGGTGGCATCTTAATGGTCGAGTGATAACTATTGTTGTAAGAGAATTCAACTAACGGTAAATGTTCATCCCATTTACCACCAAAATCCAAAACACACGACCTCAACATATCTTCGACCGTTTGGATCGTTCTTTCACTTTGACCATCGGTTTGCGGATGGTAAGCCATGCTCAATCTCAACTTCGTCCCCAACTCTTCTTGGAGTGATCTCCAAAATCTCGAGGTAAACCTTGCATCCCGGTCGGACACAATCGACAATGGTACCCCATGCAAACGGACAACCTCATCAACATACAATTTTGCCAATTTCTCAAGTGGCATGGTCTCCCGAATAGCTAGAAATAACGCACTTTTCGTTAATCTATCCACAATCACCAAAATGGCGTCATGATTCCTACTCGTCTTTGGGAGGCCAACAATGAAATCCATTGTGATGTCATTCCATTTCCCGGCCGGCACTTGTAACGATTGTGCGACACCATAAGGTACTTGGTGCTCGGCTTTCACTTGTGCACACCTGGCACATTTTGATATGAACTTTGCTACTCTCGACTTCATCCCGGGCCACCAATAAATTTTCTTCAAGTCTTGATAAGTTTTTGTACTTCCGGGATGAATCGAATACTTAGACTTGTGAGCATCATTCAACAACACTTTTCGATTTCCACCGAATTTCGGGACCCAAATTCGTCCATTCACGGTTTTCAACCCTTGACCATTTTCTTCAAATACTTGGTTCTTTCCCAACCTCTCTTGTCTATACTCGTCTTTTCCCATCACTTCCATTTGTGTGGTCTTTATACTTTCAATGAAGCTAGATACTACATCAATCCGCATTAACTTAGCCTCAACCAGTTTTCCATAGGCTTTTCTACTCAAGGCGTCGGCTACCACATTGGCCTTCCCCTCGTGATAGACGATTTCACAATCATAATCACTAATCAATTCAATCCACCTTCTTTGCCTCATATTCAAGTCTTTTTGTGTAAACACATACTTGAGGCTTTTGTGATCCGTGTACAAGATACACCTTGTACCATACAAGTAATGCCTCCAAATCTTTAAGGCAAAAATAATCGCCGCTAATTCCAAATCATGTGTTGTATACCTTTCTTCCGAATTCTTTAATTGTCTTGAAGCATAAGCTATCACTTTTCCCCTTTGCATCAAAACACAACCGAGGCCTTTATTCGAGGCGTCACTATACACCACGAAGTCTTCCATACCATCGGGTAGAGTGAGGATCGGTGCATTGCACAACTTTTCTTTCAACAAGGCAAAAGCGTCCTCTTGCTTTTTCCCCCAATCAAACTTCACGTCTTTTCTCGTTAGTCTAGTGAGTGGGACCGCCACTCGGGAAAAATCTTCAATAAACCTTCGGTAGTAACCGGCTAACCCAAGAAAACTCCTAACTTCGGTCGGGGTCTTCGGTGCTTCCCAATTCTTTACCGCCTCGATTTTAGACGGGTCAACTTTTATCCCGCTTCGAGATACCACATGACCTAAGAATTGAACTTCCCGCAACCAAAATTCACACTTTGAGAATTTAGCATACAATTTTTCTCGTTTCAAGACTTCCAAAGTTTGCCTCAAATGTTCTTCATGTTCTTCTTCGGTTTTGGAGAAAATAAGAATATCATCGATGAATACGATGAGGAATTTATCGAGGAACGGTTTACAAACCCTATTCATGAGATCCATAAAAATTGCCGGGGCATTCGTCAAACCGAATGGCATAACTAAAAATTCATAATGACCATAACGGGTCCTAAAGGCCGTCTTCTCGGTATCACCTTCCTTGACACGAACTTGATGGTAACCCGATCTCAAATCAATCTTGGAGAAATAATCGGCTCCTTGAAGTTGATCAAATAAATCATCTATCCTTGGCAAAGGATATCGGTTCTTAATCGTCATCTTGTTTAGTTCTCGGTAATCGATACGCATTCTCATCGAACCATCCTTCTTCTTCACAAATAAAACCGGTGCACCCCATGGTGACGAACTAGGACGGATAAAACCCTTATCGAGCAAATCTTGAAGTTGAGTCATCAACTCCCTCATTTCGGTGGGGGCTAGACGATACGGGGCTCGGGCAATTGGCGTCGCCTCCGGAACTAAATCAATACGAAACTCGACTTGTCTCTCCGGTGGCAAACCGGGCAAGTCTTCGGGAAAAACTTCGGGAAAATCTCGAATAATCTTCACATTTTCAACCGTCTTCTTTTCTTTTCTTCCATCTAGGACATAGGCTATAAATGATGCACAACCTTTCGCTAAACATTTTCTTGCCTTAATTGCGGTTAACAAGTTTGGCATACGATGCCTTTTTTCCCCATAGATGTACACTTTTTCATTTTCGGGAGATTTAATCGACACTAATTTTCTTCCACATAAAATCTTGGCTTGGTGGATTCCCAACCAATCCATACCAATAATAACATCAAAAGCCTTAATTCCCATAGGCATCAAATCAACCTTAAACTTCTTGTTATCGATTTCTAACTCACAATTTCTATAGACATGTTGAACCATAGAGGTTTTCCCATCGGCTACTTCTATTTCATACAATTCATCAAGTAGTTCTAATGGAACCTTAAACTTAGCACCAAATTCATGAGACACAAAAGAATAAGTAGAACCCGAATCAATCAACACATAAGTGGGTATGGAGTTTATGAATAAGGTACCTGAGACGACATCATGAGTCTCCTTGGCTTCTTCTCGCGTGAGTTGGAAGGCACGCCCTTTGACTTTCAACGGCTCCGGTTTCTTGTGAGCGGTCGACACCAATGTTTCGGTTCCCTTCTTTGGGCATACATTACTATAATGTCCCATCTCATGACATGAGTAACATTCCACCTCATCAAGGCTTTTAACCTTGCAATCTCTAGCCTTGTGGCCAAAACGACCACATTTGAAACAACCATTAGAATTCACCTTGCATTCCCCTTTGTGGTCTCTACCACACTTCCTACATCCACCAACGCTTCCTTGTTTCGACCCGCTCGGGGCAAACTTGCTCTTTTTGGATGGCCCCGAAAAGCTTTCAAGCTTCCTCTTCTCATTACCAACCGATCTCTCTTGCACTCTTCTCTTGCTAACTTTTTCAACACTTCGGGCGACATTGATCGCCTCATCAAGAGTGGTTGCCCTCTTCACTTCGAGTTCATATTCCCATGGTAACCCATTGGCAAACCGAACCACACGACTACGTTCGGTTGGGTAAGTACTTGACACGAACGGGAGGTATCCCGTGAACTTCTTGGTATACTCATCCAAGGTCAAATTGCCTTTCTTGAAGTGCAAGAACTCCTCCAACAACTCTTCTAACTCCCTTTCGGGACAATACTTCTCTTTGAGTCTCCTAGTGAACTCATCCCACGACATCTTGTAAATGGCTTTCTTCCCCAAGGTTTCATACACGGTGTCCCACCATGTGAGATCATCATCTTTGAACAAACGTGAGGCATAAGTCACCATATCTTCCTCCTTGCACTTACTACTTTCAAGCACACGTTCCGTCTCTCGAATCCATTGAACCGTCACTTTCGGTTCCGTACTCCCGAGGTAGAAGTCGGGACGGAAAGCAAGGAATGTCTTGTATGAACATCCTTCACGTTCAACCTTCCTCTCTTCACCACTTTCCCCATTGGAGGATTTCTCGGTCGGGTTGGTATTCCCCGTTGACTTGGTCTTAGTGAGTTGAGGGGAATCTTCACCTTCCTCCCTCTCCTCCTCAAAAAGTCATTCTTCCTCCTCCCTTTCCTCATTATCACTTCCCAAGTTCAACCGATCATTTATGATCCGGTTAACATCTTGTTGCATCACATTTCGCATGTTAGTGAGCATGGATTGAATGGCCTCCATTGTTACCGGGGTATGGTTATTCCCGATACCCGAATTGGCCAAACCATTCCCGTCGGGATTCACATTTGAAGCTTGTTCTCCATCCACTAATCGACCACTTCTCGTTCTAGCCATCTTACTATAACAAGATGTCAACCCAATTAGAATCCAATAAGTTGACTAAAAAGTCAAAATTAAACATAAGAATAGCTCGATTTAAAACAATTCCCTCAATGGTCAACCCTAGTTCTTAAAGGTCAACCTAACTTCCTATAGAACATAATGTCCCAAAAGCAAAGTCTAAGTCTAGGGTGGGTAACCAACCTAATTCACTTAGACTAATGCTCTGATACCAAGTTGTAACACACCGATTTTTCAAAACAATTTAAACTTTTCAAATAAACAAGTTTAACATTTAGAATCCATAATATCCAAAATGTGGATTAAAACAAAACATTTGGAATAATTAGAAAGTATCAAAACCGGTGTTACTAATATATCAAAACTATAGTCTAGGGAATTAAATAAGTACACCGAGCTAATCATCCAAATGCTATCACTACGGGCCGCCTAATCTCTTGCTCCCGAACCTGAGTACATAGTCAAAGTAAACGTAATACGTGAGACAAATATTGTCTCGTGAGAAACATGGGTTTTTGACCCGGTTAGAAAAATAATTTGCAATAATATAATAATTAATAAATTATCAAATTGCACATAGTCAATCAATCTCTAAGGCTTGCTATAAGCCAAACACATACGTAACGGGCCTCCCCGAAACAACTCCCCCGATATGGGTTATCTAGGTAAACTCCCCCGTTTACGGGTTATCTATTTGCTCCCCCGATTTCCGGGTTATCTCAAACTCCCCCGATTTCCGGGTTATCTATTTCTCGACGTACTACTCTTGCGCAGGGTGGTACCGCCCCAAGTAGTAGTCACTAACTCCCCCAACTGGTGTGGGTTATCTAGGATCCAATCGATTAGCTACCACATAACAAATCATCAACTTGGGTCAAGGCCCATATCACAACTCAATCAATCTAGTGGTAACTAAGCAATACATACACAATACAATTCAATTCAATTCATTTTAATTAAATTAAATTCATACTCTATCAATTCCATCTTTTCTTTATTAAAAATATTTATCTAATAAAGACTCTAAAATCATTTCAATTCATAAACAAGGTTTACTATGTACTCAGAAAGATCACATGTACTCACCTTAGCAATGTTATCCAATACTTGTGTAAATCAACACAATCTCTACTTCCCAAGCAAGGAAGTACTTCCAATCTCAAGTCTTTCTTGACCTATTATCAAAATCATCACAAATCAAGTCATAATCCATAACTAACTATTAGTTAATCCATTGTAACATTCCCAACCACCAAGTTCATACCACTTGGTGGAAATCTCAAACCCTAGTTCAAGATTTCTATCCATAAAACTGAAATCTAGCTTGTACACATTGATTACAAGCTTACCATGAGTGTTTTACACTCATAATAGATCATCTTCCCTAAAGATGATGTGGTGGGTCCCCAAAACCACCATTGATACCCATGAAAAGCTTGAAACTAAGGTAGGTAAGTAAAACAATCAAGAATCCTTACCTTAGATGAAGAAATCTCCAAGATTGATGAAGATTCAAGCCCAAGAACACCAAAAACGAGCTTTCTCTCTCTAAAAACGGCTGGTAGGTGAGTAGGGTTGTTGGTGCCTAAAACCCTAGGCTAAACCCGTTTTTATACAGAACCAAATAGTTCGCGATCGCGAACTCAAGTTCGCGTCGCGAACTTTGCACCCCCGTGAACTCCTCGCGATCGGTAACGGGTCGTGAACTACGATCGCCAAAACCCCAAATCCCTGTTTGATGTTCCCGATCGGGAACACCAGTTCGCGTCGCGAACTCTAGCAGCCAGCAGGGCTGCACTTTTCGGTCTTCGTCTCGACCTGGTTTCGTCCATAACTTTCTCATACGGTGTCCAAATGACACGAAACCAATTCCTACGGTTCTGAAATGAATTATCCTTATTTATCATATTTTTGTACAATTTATTTATTTACAAAATCTCGGTCGTTACAGTAGGGTTGTCGAAAATAACCAAAACCCGCTCTACCCGCCTGACCCGTTTTGAATTCGGGTAGATCGGGTCGGGTAGTTCGGGTATTGGGTAAAAACATTTGGGTATTGGGTAACCCGAAAATAATACGGATCGGGTATAATGTAATATTTTAAGTTGGCGGGTATACCCGAATAACCGAATTTTATTAAAAGGAATTTTTTAAAGGTAATATTTTATAGTTTTATAAATAAAATACGATCGTTAAGTTTGTAGTCCATGAATTTCATCTAAAAATCAATGATAGAGTCTCATGTCAGTTGGAGTTTGGTAAAATTGCAGACAAATCTGGTATATTAAGGTCGAATATAATCACTGCAGTCGCCGGCAATACAAGTGTACAAATTCTCGGGTAGTAGTGGATATACCCGTACCCGACCCATTACCCGAACTACCCATACCCGAATACCCGAATTTAATTTGGTTCGGGTATTGGATATTTTTTATATTTAAAAATACCCGAGTTACCCGACCCGAACTACCCGATACCCGAAAATTATACCCGATCAACACCCCTACTAAAAGGTAGGCTTGTGCACGGTTCAATAACCGAACCGAGAACCAGAAAATGGTTTCCTGCCAAACTGAGAACTGAACTAATGACACTTATAACCGACTGGACAGAGAACCGACGAAAACTGAACTGAGATAGTTTTAATTGGCCGAACTTTTTGTCAGTTTAATGTTTTACTCGGTTTCGGTTTAATGTTTTTCTCGGTTTCGGTTAAATGAAAATTGTATAATATTTATAAAATACAATGTACTTGGAACTCTCCTAAACTAACAGTTAAATGTACTTGAAACTCTCCTAAACTAACAGTTAAATGTACTTGTATTAGACCGAGATTTAGGTCTATTTATGTACATGATTTAGGCCTTAATTATGCATTCAATTGTTTCTAGTTTTAGGCTGTATTTTGTCCTATATATAGGACCTCCCTGTAATACATTATTCATATAATACAATACACAATCATTCACAACTCATATGGTATCAGAGCTATACGCTCCTGAGATACCCAAACCCTAGATGTCGCCTTCTTCCTCAGTTTTTTTATTTTTCCTTCTCTTTTGTTTTCCGATCTCAATCAGATCTGCCAACAATGGCTATTACATCCTTCACCACGACTGAGAAAACCAGTCACAATTCCCACAAATTCGGCTTTAAACTAAGTCCATCCAACCATGGTCACTGGAAAACCATGATCAAACCCTTCCTTGTCACCAACGGCATGTATGCTTATATTGATGAGTCCTGTCCTTGTCCATCCAAAACTATCACTGATACCACCACCACCCCACCCACACAACAAATCAACCCTGAGTACTCGACATGGGTTTCTAATGATGCCCATGTTCGTATGCTCTTGCTGTCCACAATCTCAGAAAACTCCTTCAAACATGTCCAAGGTGAAACTTCTCGAGATCTGTGGCTCTCTCTGGAACGTGCTTATGCACCTCACACATCTTCTAGAGAATACACACTGAGAACTCAACTCCTCAAAATGGAGATGCAATCTGATGAAACATCAGCCGACTATGTTGCACGTGCCCAACAATATAATGATGCACTAGCAAACATTGGTGCAGCTATGCCAGAAAAAGATGTTATTATGCTGCTTATTTCAGGTCTTCGGGAAGAATATAACAACTTAAAACCCACTCTGGTTGCCCGACACCCTCCAGTCACCATTCTGGAGTTACCCGGCCTTCTTGCTGATCACGAATACATGATAAAGAAGCCTGATTCCACTCCAACAGCTGTTAATCAAGCCTTTACAGCCACAACCAGTCGTCAGCCGACACCGCAGAACAGCCTTCAGATCCCGATTGACACTCTTCAGTCCCTTCAACAACTGATGACCCAGTTAGGCCTTCAAGTGCAACCTGCTCAGCCACAAAATCAGGCTTACTACACCAATCGTAGCGACTCAAATCGAAACAATAATCGTCGTGGACGTTGCAACTACAACAATAACCGCAATTCGGGCTCATCAAACGGTAACAATTCCAGATTTTCATGGGCATCTAATCAAAATACAGTCTATGGCTCTTGTAACAGGTGTGGTATTGGGCATGTTCCTTCACAGTGCCCGAATCGAGATCCATCAACAATCAGACCACCAAGACACACTCCACAAGCCCACTTTGCTGATCATCGATCTCAAGCCTCATCCTCTTGGTTGCCTGACACGGGTTCAAACAGCAATACTGCCCCGGATCTCACTAGTTTTGACAATGCCGAGCCTTATTTCGGTAAGGACACGCTTCTTGTTGGTAATGGCATAGGTTTACCCATTCTTCATATTGGTTCCACTTCTATTCATTCCCCACAACAAAATCTTTCCATTAAAAATATACTTCATGTTCCACAACTTAAACGGAATCTTCTTTCTGTTCAACGTTTTTGTCACGATAACAATGTATTTTTTGAATTTCACTCTTCATTTTTTTGTGTTAAGGATTCGGTGACCAAGGCTACCCTCCTCACGGGACCAAGTAAAGACGGTCTCTATCCACTCCATTTACCACAGCAAAGTTCTGTCTCCAATGTTGCTTTTTCAACCGTTCGAGCTTCCCCCACGATCTGGCACCAACGCCTTGGCCATCCTCACTCGCAACTTTTACAATTTATGATTTCTAAAAATTGTCTTCCTACTAGCAATAAATCTGTTTTATCTTTCTGTCATTCTTGTCCTATGGGGAAATCTTCAAAACTACATTTATCCGCATCTACTCATAAAAGTAATAATGTTTTGGATTTGGTTTTTTGTGATGTTTGGGGCCCTGCTCCTATTGCTTCTTTTTATGGCCATCGTATTTTTTTATTATGTGTTGACCATCACACTAGATTCATGTGGCTATTTCCTCTCAAAAACAAATCTGATGTATTCACCACTTTTACTCAATTTCACACAATGGTCGAACGACAGTTCAACACAAAACTTAAATCAGTTCAAGCTGATTGGGGAGGGGAATTTCGAAATTTATCCTCATTTTTTGAAAAACTCGGAATCTTACATCGTCTATCTTGTCCTCACACAAGCGAACAAAATGGTTTCGTTGAGAGACGACATTGCCATGTTGTCGAAACTGGCCTTACTCTTCTAGCACAATCTGGTGTTCCAATGCGTTTTTGGAACTTTGCTTTTGAAACAGCCACGTACTTGATAAATCGCATGCCATCCCGCACCTCATCTCAAATCTGCCCTCTTGAACATCTTCTCAAACGTAAACCCAATTTTTCATTCTTACGCGTCTTCGGGTGTCAATGTTTTCCCCACCTCCGTCCATATAATCCACACAAAATGGATTTTCGTTCATCACCATGTGTCTTCCTAGGATACAGTTCATCACATCACGGTTATCAATGTCTTGATCCCAAAACAAATCGAATTTATACCGTACGACATGTACGGTTTAATGAATCACACTTTCCGTTTCTTCAACCACCCCTTACATCCACCACAACCTCACCTGATCCATATTTTTCTTCCTTTCCTGTTCCCACAACTCTTGATCAACCTCCATCTTCCGCCATCCACGAATCACCTACATCATCATCGGTCCAACCTAACTCTGATCCTCAACCCACGACCCAAACTAAACACACCCAACCACCCACTGCCACGACCCAACCCACTAACCCAATACCCGATGATACATCCACTGTCACTTATCAACGTCGTTCCACTATACCTACTGTTCCTGCCATTCCCGCACATCAAACCTACCAAAACACTACTGCCCAAACACAATCCACATCCGCCACCCAACCTCGACCTCGTCCCCAAAATCTTCGTCCAAATAATTAGGACCTTGGATTATTCTGATTGGATCTCTAACCGTCCCCGTACCGACAAAGCAACGCACACCTTATAATGCTTCTGCTTTTCACACCACCATTGATTCATGCTCTACCGAACCATCAACATTTGCCATTGCCAACAAAAGCTCTCAATGGTGTGCCGCCATGACCGACGAGTACAACGCTCTAATTAAAAACGGTACATGGACGTTAGTCAAACCGGTTCCACACGCTAATATTGTTGACTGTAAGTGGATATACAAATTGAAACATGATGAAAATGGGAACATAAAACGTCACAAAGCCCGTTTAGTGGCAAAAGGCTTCAATCAACAGTCGGGCATTGACTATCATGAAACGTTTAGCCCGGTAGTGAAATCCACCACGGTACGTGTGGTTATGTCTCTTGCTATTACGAGACAATGGCCTTTCCGCCAGTTAGATGTTCAAAATGCCTTCCTTCACGGTGATCTAAAAGAAACCGTATACTTACGTCAACCACAAGGCTTCATTGATCCACAACACCCTAGTCATGTGTGTAAACTTCACAAATCCCTATATGGTCTCAAACAAGCTCCGAGGGCCTGGTTCAATCGCCTTTCGAGTACATTATTACAACTTGGCTTTCAAGGATCCAAAACTGATCCTTCACTATTCATATATTCTCATAATGGGAACTTACTATACATGCTTGTTTATGTGGATGACATTATCATCACCGGCAATAACTCTAAGCTCATTGACCACATCATTCACCGCCTTAGCAGTACCTTTGCAATCCAAGACATGGGTCGCCTATCATATTTTTTGGGTATCGAAGTCATCTTTAAAGATCATGACCTGATTCTCTCACAAAAGAAATACATTGTTGATCTCATTAAGAAAACAGGTCTTTCTCAATCCAAACCGGTTGACTCTCCTATGGCCTCAAACACTACCTTAGCCCTTGGAGACAGTGATTTATTTGATGATCCGGTAAAATTCAGGCAAACAGTTGGGGCTCTTCAGTACCTAACTCTAACAAGACCGGATATCACCTTTGCGGTCAACAAAGTTTGTCAATTTATGCACTCTCCTACACAAAATCATTGGTCTGCAGTTAAAAGGATTATTCGGTATCTTCAGGTAACGCCCAGTCTTGGTCTGCTGATTCAACAAAAATCAACCCCTATTATTCATGCCTACACTGACTCTCACAAACAGCCCCTCACGGCCTTCTTTGATGCGGATTGGGCTGGTTCTCCGGATGACCGTCGATCCACGGGGGGATTTGCCATCTATCTTGGATCTAATCTTATTTCATGGCGTGCTCGAAAACAACATACTGTCTCCCGTTCATCCACAGAATCCGAATATAAAGCATTAGCCGACACCGTTGCTGAACTGACTTGGCTTGAATCACTTCTTCAAGAACTTCATGTTCCTATGAAATTGCCTCCTATCTTATGGTGTGACAATCTAGGAGCCACTTATTTATCAGCCAATCCTGTTTTTCATGCCCGCACAAAACATGTTGAGATTGACTTCCACTTTGTTCGAGAAAGAGTCGCCCGAAAACAACTCTTAATACAATTTATCAAAACACATGATCAGATTGCAGATGTATTTACAAAGCCTCTATCTTCACAACGGTTTCTACTGCTTAGGTCCAAGCTAAGAATCACTTCCCGGCATTAACTTGAGGGGGGATATTAGACCGAGATTTAGGTCTATTTATGTACATGATTTAGGCCTTAATTATGCATTCAATTGTTTCTAGTTTTAGGCTGTATTCTATCCTATATATAGGACCTCCCTGTAATACATTATTCATATAATACAATACATAATCATTCACAACTCATAACTTGGAACTCTCCTAAACTAACACTTAAAAATTCAGCCATCATACTTACTTATTATGGAAAGGTTTGTGTAAGTTTTGCTATATATAAATAACTAAACCGCATATTTTACTCAAACCGCTAAATTGGTAAAAATCAATAAAACCATTTATTCAATGATATTAAGAATAATAATTAACAGCTTATCTAGTATCATCATATAAAAGGATGTAAATTTTTAGGTTAAAAATGGAATGTAACATCAATAAGAAGATAGCATTTTTAACAAAGTGTCAATAAACTCATGAAATTAGGGTTCATTTCTGATTAATCAATGTTTACATGAAATTATCTCTGATTAATTTCTCAATTTCTTCCATTTTTTGGATGATTTTAGGGTTCATTAAATCTCGGGCTTCTTTTACAAGTGTTCCTTCTCTACTGAAATAGTAAGCATTTACAACTGCCTTTATCCAAGTATGCAGTTCCTCTGGGGTCCTGCAAAATAACAATATAATTGCCAAATTATTCACTTTTATTATAGTTCTTTGTAAAAATGCCAAAAATAATACTAGTTTCCAAAAGCAAAATGTAATAAAAACCATCAGGGTAATAGGTTGAGACATGTCATTTTTTAGTATGGGTCGGGTGGGGTAAAAAAATTTTAAGATAACTAATGAGTTAATTGTGAATATTTAAATAATAGTAATACTGTAATAACCGAAATCTTTGAATAAAACGGTTTAAGAAGTTGTATGTATCAAAAGTTCAAAACTCAAAATTAGACTTCAGGTAACTTTTAACATGTTTGACCCGTTTCCCTTTTAAGTTTTAACAATTATTTTAAGTTGACTCATTTTAGAAAAAACACAAACCAAACCTATAAATTTGTTTAGCTTTGACCAAAACGATGGTTTGTTTGAAATAACAACCCAGGGGTAAAATCGTCTTTTAAAGAGCATAAAAAAGTATAAAAAAAAATGTGGTGGAAGTTGTGCTAGAGGGCTCAAAACAAAAGGTAAAAAAAGGTTGTGGCGGGAGTACATACGTATATAAGTTATCAGAATCTTTTCCTTCAAGCTCGTGACCAGGGGTAAAAGCGTCTTTTAACGAGCATAACAATTGTTCAGGATCTTCAATAGAAAGAAGATGCTTAACAATTTGGACTTCTTTTGGCATAAGTCTTTGCAGATTACCTCTTGCTGTCATGTACAAATGATATAATGTATCTTTCACCTGTCATTACATAAAATATTTAATTCAACAAATTAATCCACAATTCATATTCTAAGAAAATTCATAGATGGGTATTATCCACTTACTAAAAAGGCAACACCTTTTTCATCAATTTCTGATAAACACACATTCACTCAAGAATTTGTAACTCTAATCATTATTACACTAGTTTAGTTACCGTGTAATACAGGTTTTTCAGTAGAAACTTACATATAATATATTAGTTTTACATTGTTGATATACCCATATATTATATAATTATTTAAAAAAATAAATAAACATCATATGTCAATATATTGGTTTCACTGTGAGGGTATTTGGAAAGATCTTTTTAATGATTAAATTTGTTATAAAAATAAGAAAATTAAAAAATTTGAGGACGAAATAAAGGAAAAATGAGGACTACAAAGACAAAAAAAAAAAAAAAAGGAAAAATGTTTAGGGACAAAAACGCAAAATCCAAAATACCAGAGTCAATTTCTGTAATTTATTGAAAAATAATTAACATGTCAGTTTAAGAGATTAGATGTAATTTAGTAATTTCTTTGTTAATTAAACCATGAGGTATATTTAAAAACTAATCAAAATGACGACGACATCATCAATAAAAATCAATTTTTATTTGGGTTCAATTAACCAAAATGATTGTGACACGTAGTTAATTTTGGAATAAATATGATGTCACGCTTCATTAAGAATAAAGATAAGAAACTTACGTTTTGCAATTGCAATTGCAATTTATATATTTTATTTATTTACCTCTTCTTTCGCCATATTTGTCTCCTTTGCAGCTGACCAAGCTTTAGTAATCATTAGGACCAATGCTGAATCTAACTGATTTTTTTCAGCCAAATTATCGATCTTTTTACAAGCAGCATCAACAGACGGAGAATTAATAATATCTTGAAATTTTAATTCTGCAGCATTAATTGCTTCGATGCTTTCGGTTGCAGTATCATAAGCTTGTACAGCAGCCAAACATGCATTCCCAACTTTTGCAATCGCTAAAAATATAAAATTTTGAAGAACGTTAATGTATTAATTAGAGTAAATTACAAAAATTGTCCCTGTGGTCTTACAAATTCTACGATTTTGTCCCTAAACATTTATTTCCGTGATTTTTATCCTAATGGTCTTCAAACCTCATTATTTTAATCCATTTTGACCTAAAATGACCAAAATACCCTTATGATATCCCCCACCCCCCCAAATATTAATAAGGTTATTTTCGTCATTATAGGTCAAAATGGACAAAAAAAACTGAAATTTGAAGACCATAGGGACAAAAATCACGAAATATTTTTTTAAGGACAACAACGTAGAATTTTAAATAACACAGGGACAATTTCTGTAATTTACTCTATTAATTATTAATAACACAATAAAAAAAAAGATAAATTGAAATAGATTTAGTGAAAAATCAGTGTCTCACCATTTTGTTGTACCTCATTATCGTTATAAGATTCTGCAACTGCATGAAGATGCATAAAGAATTCTTTTGTGAAATCTTTACGTCTCCTAGCGACAATATCACCAATCTCGGAGGGTGCATTTTGTACAATTTGAAGAAGTTTGTTATGTCTTTGCACATCTTCATCAACCTACCAAAAGATATACATGATTCATTTAGTTAAGAATGGAAACAGAAAGCTAATTAACTATAATTTAATTAATAAATAGATAAATAACTTTTAAAACAGAATGTAACTACCTCTTTCAACTTCCTTCCAAGTCTTAGTAACGTATGCTTCATTGTGGGATCATTTTCTTTATCTGCTCGATCATTACATCTTTCAAAAAAATGAGGTCGAATAGTGTCCCATTCTTTGCTAAAAGCTAATAATCTTCTCCAATCACCGGGATTAGGTTTATCAACCATGAAAACCTCAATTAATTTGTCACAAATTCTAACCATTTTAGAATCACCAGAATTATCGTTAACTAAATCATGATCATTAGCAGAATCATTTGGTACAGCAGTTGTATCACCAACAACAGCCTCAATTCTAAAATTTGATGGTTTCAACCTTTCTGAATTCGACTTAAGACCTGTAACATGATCGTATTCTCTAAATCAGATAATTTTGACCCTAAATAATAATAAAAATACCCAATTATTATCATAATCACGTATCCAAACACCCCTAAAATGCTTGTTGCAGATGTTGTAACATTAAAACTTCTATGAGCAAGTTACATAGTTACATACCAATTTACTTTATCAAAAACGAAGTGTGCAAAAATTGAACTCTACTGATTGTAAACTACATCTGTTAGCTTTCATTTCTGGCGATATTGTTATCGATGAAAATAATTTCAAACGAATTCGTAATGAAGTCCGATTTCGTCTTACTTGATTTACAATTTACTACTAATCAATTTGAACGAATTCTATTTCGTCTAATGCAGTAATTTGAATTTAACAAACAATGAAAGGCGAATTGAACTCACTAACAGAAAATTGGGATTTTGTGTTCGAGATTGTGAAGAAAGACGGAGAACACTCTTTGGATGTTGAAGTGGACTGCCTGCAGGAGAAAGATCAATATGAACTGAGAGATGGTGATGATAGTAGCTCCATTTGTGAGCTCGATTTCTAATCAGGGTACGGTTTTTGTTTATTGTGAAAATGAGATTTTTCTAGGGTTTATTGAAACACTGTATTCGTTACTTATGATAAGCTATTAAAATGTTTGAAGTGTTTAACTATAGGGTGTCACAAGGCATCCATAAAAAAATTGTATATTCATATAACCGACTCCTGAATTTTCAGAATTACTTATTTGTATCATTTATCAATGCATTTAGATACACCCTAAGAGTGTCATTATCAAAACCCTTAATCATAAATAAAAAAAATTAGTTAAACTGCTATTTGGTTTACTTTTTTACTAAGTTTGGTAAGAAGGTGATTCGATAAGAATCAATGTTGTAAAACTCGCTAGTCATGACATGTTTGTTCGACGACTTTGTAACAAGTATTCAGTTACTCGGTGAATACTCGACGAGTATTCAAATCAGAGCATTTTTATATATAAGTTATAAAGATATATAACATACATGTAATTTATGTAATATTTAAAATAAAAAACATATTAAATAAATAAATTTTAAATTTAATTATACTTCATGTTTAAGATTAGTAGCTCACTTTTGTTTTGAAGTGTTTAGTTTAAAATGACTAAAAACAGGTCTACCAATTATTGACATAAAGTGTAAAATGACACGTAATTTACTTTTTTCTCACATGGGGACTTAAACCTATGATTTATAGGTCATTAGCAACACCTTATAATTACATTAACCAAAAATCTATTCATAAATAATATCTTCAATGGTTAAATTTTTCAAAAGTTTTTTCTTTTATAATATTTCTAATTTATCTTTTTCTATTTGCAAATGTTTTATAAATACCCTTTGTATATAATTTAATAACTTTTTTGACATCTTATAAAACTTAATTTTTTTTTTAAATATCTCATACAAAAATATTACTCGTATAATAAATGACAATAATATTGAAATAGATAAAAATATTACATTGCAAATATTTAAAAAAACACATAAGTCTAAAATTTAAATTGAAAAGTTACTAAACATAGGGACAAAACAATGAACATTGAAAATTAATTAAAATGTTAGATGAAGAAAAATATATGCAATAAACTTTAAACAAAAACTCTTATTTAGATACTTTAACACTCAGTTTGCCTTTTTCACATGACGGAAAGTCGAAACCCATGTTAAAGAGGAAAGATATCTTTCACATACCTCCCACGCCTTAAAATTAGTTGATTTTGAATTTGTGTTTGGTTTTTGTGAGCATATGGAGGTGAGGATTTCAATCAATTAGTCAACGTTACATAACCAGAGTGTAACGGTTCCAAAAATCGTCAAATTAACAAAAACGAAATGGTTTCCCGTTTTGGTCAACAAGATTCAAGTAACTGCACGAAACCAATTATGAAATATGACAAATTCCCAACCAATCAAAACGAAAAGAAAAGAAAGACAAAAAAACCTCAACAAAGTTCACAATACCAGTAACAAGGAAAATATAGTCAAACATAAAATTATCTTTTAAAAAGTCAAAGCGCAAATCCAGAGTCATAGCTTATATTGGAATGTTTAAAAACACGTTGAGAAGGTGCAACCGCTTTCTTGTTCTTGGGTGGGGTGGGGTGGGGTGGGGTGTGCCATAATTTATCATCCATCTTGTTTATTCCAACTGATTCAACAGTAACACCAAATAAAATCAACCAAAAAAAAAGTCAACCCAACCATATTACGGTATGCAAAATTAAAAAACCAAATGAAGGAAAAAAAAATGCTACTAACCTTTAAAAGACCAGACCTCCATGAAGCTCAATACAACCCATGTCGAGTGCCCGCGGTGCTGACTCGGGCCCCACCCCCCGGTGCACCGCCAGCTGGCAAGTAACTGATTGCTAATCAGACTCATAACTTCCACCATCATCAGAAACATCATCAAACGACCTAATATCAAGCTGATAACGAAGAATCCCACCAATTCCACCAAACCCTCTACAAAACTGTGATCCTTCTTGAGATTTGTTAGTTACAAATTCAAGCGTGCAACCGAATTTCTTATACTCATTTGCAAACCATTCAAGCAACGATAATTTCTCTTGCACTTCCAGCTCAGCATTTGTTTCAGCATCCCTAAAATTACTCTGATCAGCTTCACCATCTTTGTTTAAATGTTTTATGATTATTTCACCAGTTGTGCTGTTTTTCAAAACATAACGGTTAATATCAAGATTCTCCCACACGATTAAAATCTCAACTGCCCCCATTTCTAGGGATTTTAACGTGTCGTCAACCCCGAACACGTATTTCCCAGTATCTTGACTGATTTCTTCAAAATATTTCCCGATTAAACGTTTTTCTTGGATAAATTTCACATTTGCGAGAATTTCGGATGATAATTCAATCGCTTGGTTAAAACCATTTTCACCACCGTAAGAAACATCAACCACATTCAAGATCTTAGCTTGGAGCCTCGGGTCAAACATGTCGGATTGACTAAGCTCGGTTTTGAAATCAGCAGATCCGGCGAGAATCAGTCCCGAGACATTCGGTTGACTTGTCGCCGGATTGATGTAAAACTGTGTCGCCAGCTCAGCGGTTTTTCTGACGTAATTATGACGTTTTTCCATACGTAAACGCGCGAAACGGAGAGCCGATTGACCTCCTCGACCGTGTTTTTTCGGTAAATCGACTGTAAATTTGTGTAAAACTTCACGTGTGTTGCCACTTAATGTCCCGAAAAGTGTCCCGTTTCCATCCATAACAATAAAACCGAATTTATCATCGGATTCGAGTAACTCATTCAAAGCTTCGGTATGAAACTTATTGTCACAAAGATAAAGTGAAGCGTTAATCGGCTTAAACGGTTCGAAATCGATTGTGACTTTTTTCTCTTTTCCATCATCAGTAACTATGGTGCCCGTATACAGAACGAGCCCGTTTGGTGGGACCTTGTTGTAAAGTTTTAGTCTTTGTTGGGCTGATGTTATTGCACCTAAAACAGATTGGCGGTTGACCCGAGATTTGATGTTTGAAGCGGTCCCGAATTCATCACCGAGCATTTTTGTGACCCGAGAGATTTGATCACGAGGTGGCATGATTAGGGAAATCATGCTTGTTCCGTTTCCTCTTGCTGCTTCAAGTGCTTTGATGAGTTTTTTAATTTTCCATATTTCGATGTTCTTATCGGTTTCTTGACCGTCTGACATCGTGAATGATTATCTGCTAAAATTAAAAAATAAATATTTATTATGTTATATATGAAACAGTAAACGAGGACAACAATCTTGTGCACATCACAAAGACCCTAGAAAATCAGATAATATTTCTCAAGATCTGGCATGTTATACACATCTACTTCAACTTATTCTAATACAATATCTACGATATATCATTATAAGCAGCCAAAAACTACATTAAACCATGTAATCACCAAGCAATTCGATTTCTATACATCAAATCAGATATCCGAATGAACTCTTCAAACAGAAAATATTAATCAACTTCTAATTACAATTTATCGCAACTTTTGAGAACGAGCGATCTAGCAAGTAACAACATCAAAATCTGATATCAGAAAACAATATAAGTCCTATGGAAACCAAAAAAAGTACAAATCTGATGAGATTAAGCTCAAACTTAACACAAATCGCAAACATGTATTATTAATCAACATCTAATTACAATTATTGAGCACAAATTCTAGCAACTTTCGAAAACGACCTATCTAAAGTAGCAACACATAAAATTGATATCAAAATACAATATAAATCCTACAGAAACTAAAAACTTTACAAATCGGATAAGATTAAGCTAAAACTCAACAAAATTCGGATAATTAAGATTATCCAGCACAAATTCTCCCAACTTTTGAAAGCGAGCGATCTAACAGGTAACAACACAAAATTCGGCATTAAAATAAAATATAAATCCTACGAAAACTAAAAAAAAAACACAAATCTGATGAAATTGAGCTAAAACTCGCCAAACTTCATATTCGTTAGAGCAAATCATATGAGGTAGAAACAAACATAAAATTAAACGGATGCAAAAACAAATTCTCGCAACTTTTGAAAACGATCGATCTAGCAAGTAACAGCACAACAATTTCAAACAAAATACAATATAAATCTTAAGGAAACTAAAATACGCACAAATCTGATGATATTAAGCTAAAACACGACAAACTTCATAATCGTTCCAGGAAATCATTTGAAGTTAAATCAAACAGATTGAAATAACAATTGGTATGGAGATAAATAGATCTGATGCGAAAGCTACTTACACGAAGAAGAAGAGGCGGTGGTCTGCGGCAGCTTGGACTGGAGTCAGCTTTGGGATTGTGGTAGAAACCCTAACGAAATAGTCAATTTATGTGGAGGAGGAATTTGCAAAATAATAGTTTTATTGGCATCCCCCAAGTTTTCAGATATTTTAAATTTGCCCAGTATCGTATGTGCTTCTTTGGCTATATATGCTAGTCTACTTAATAAAAAGACGTAACTGAACCGAACCATAATGAAACTGCTAGAATTGAAATCGAAAATTATGAATTTTTAATACAGAACCGATAACATGGTTTCGGTCCGGTTCGGTTTCGGTCCAGTTCGGTTTTTTTAGGCCAAATGTTCATCCTTATTCGAAAACCGAACCGAACCGAAACCGATATAACCATAACTGAAAACGATGAGTTTTTAAAACCAAAACCGAATTGCTAACATGTTGTAGGTTTCGGCTCGGTTCGATTTCGATCGGTTTTCGGTTCGGTTCGGTTTTTCGGGCCAAATGCCCCCCCTAAAAAGATGGATATAAGTGGTAAAATCAAAATTTTACTATGTAAATCTTTATCTTTAGGAGGCGTTTGGTTCGTTGGAATCCCCTGGAATTGGTGGGAATTGGAATCTAATTTCAGAGATTCCTGCGTTTGGTTTACCATTTTCAGGATGGAATTGGAATCCATGGTATCAAAACATTCCTTCAGTTGAGGGAATTCAGATTCCTTCCCACACCCTAAGGAATTCAGATTTCTTCCGACTACCAGACCTCTCCTTCACTTGATCGGGTGTTAATTAGATTTCCAGTTTATAAGTTCGGGTTATAACTGAACCCGAATAACTTAACCAACCCGATTCAAGTTCGGGTTAATCGGGTATTTTATTTGGGTTTCGACCGAAACCGAACCTGATAACATGTTATCGGTTTGGCATTATCGGTTTGGTTTCGGTTTTGAAAATTCATCGTTTTCAGTTTCGGTTCGATATTCAGAAAAGGATGATCATTTGGCATAAAAAACCCGAACCGAACCAAAACCGATAACGTGTTATCGGTTCGGTTTCGGTTTTGAAAATTCAATGTTTTCGTTTTCGGTTCTATCGGTTTCGGTTCGGTTTTTGGACCGAGCTCACTCCTAATAATTTTTATACTTTAAAACCAAACCCGACCTAACTGGCCCGAAACCCAAATAACTCGACCGAACAACACCCCTAGGTGGTGGTGGAGTGATTGAACTACATTTAAATTCCAACACAAACCAAACACAAAAGGCAAAGAATTAGATTCAGATTCAAATTCCTTCGGATTCCAATTCCATCCCAGATTCCAATTCCACTGGAAAACATTCCGCGAACCAAACGCCCCTTACTATATTACTAGCTGGTACCCGCGCAATGCGGCGTTGGGTACCAGTAATTAATTAATTATAGTTTCTGGTGAACAAGCACTCAATAGTAGCAACAAGTATCTTGCATACTTCACTTTGAAAGCCAAAATATTTTCTTCAATGGCAGTATTTGTTTTCAACATCCAAAGGAACAACATAAATAGTCTTTGACGGTTTTTTGATCATATGAACCTTTTGATTTTAACACGTAACTGACTTTTAGCTTTTATTTAAGGAACTTTAATAGATACACACTCGTTAAAGACACTAAGTTATTGCTACTATACTTCACCAAATAGGCTAAATATTCATCCAAAATACAATTCCGAAGCTAAATATTAATCCAAAATACAATTCCGAAAAATACATATGTTCAAATTCAAACAATCCAAAATAGATAAACATGGCCAGATAGATTGTGTCCTCAAATAAACCTCAAAAATTAAGACATCTAAAGGAACGAAATACCACACTCAGGACATCCATAAATTTTGTCCTGTGCAATTGGATTGATTCATAAAGGAAACTTGAGTCTCTCAAACAAATAATTTCAACTTACAAACCGAATTTCAGAGAACCACAAACGGGAAGATCAATGCTTAAAAGTGCATTTGCAATTTGATTCATTCTAATTTGTTCAATCTTGCATGTCAACCGTTGTAATAGGAGCATACCCAGTAATCAAAGCGGCATAACGTACACAAGGCACGTTTTTGAGCGTCTACAATATTCCCATCTCACAATTTGAGCTATATCTCAATGTTAAAAATCTGCTTAAATGAAGGGAAAAAAAACTAAATTGTCAAAGAAAACAGATAAAAAGCTAAAAAAACGTTTACATTTTGGCTTGAAAACTCTAGATTTACTGAAAACATAACCAAAATTGATGAATTAAAAAATAATAACAAAATAACAAAAGCAGTTTATAATGTAACCTTAAAATCTAACATTGCAAAGGGATTCCATCATTTTCCAAGATATTCCAATTGGATTAAGGGTAAGAGCAATCTCTCCAACATGATCCAGAAAATCTGGTAGAATCAAGAGAAAAGCATACACAAATAATCTGAATTTATTAGTAAAGCACATAATGGTAAGGAACAACAAGAATTTATTTAATTTTCTTTAATTCAGAAAAGCAATCATAAAACAAATTTATACATAGGTCGTATCAGTTCTTCTTCCTCGATGTCCCCACTCAACTTGAGTTCATCACAAGTGACAGTCGGTTCAATGATTGCAAAATTTAAATATAAAAATTAACAAAATAATGAAATAAACATCTATATTGTATTACCTTTTTGCTTTCAAGCCAAGAAATTTAAGCAATCTCATAGAAAGAAATGTTATAAATCTTCCAACTGGATATAAAATCCAAGAAAGCCATACAACTGGACAGACCTATTAGAAAGGAAGAAGCAAAACGATTATAATAGATGAAACGGAAGAAGTAAAACCTTTTTTCGCCGTCTACGGTGGCGATGAAATCAAAGACGTAATCCATGAATCCATCGTGTTTGTGAATGAAATTGTAATTCGAGATTAAGAGAATGGAAGTGATATTCGAATTGATGAGAGATATAGTTAGGGTTTCGTAAAGGAAGTATGAAGGTTGGATTAATGATGATAGACAGATGCTGATTTAAGGCTTTCCGATTCCCAATTTGCATGAGAAGAAACCGAGGAGCCTTATGGGGTTGTGTAGCAAGATGTGTGAAAAGCATCTGGGTTTTGAAAATGGAATGGCAATCGTCGGTTGGAGAAGAAGTTGAATCAGGTTTTAATGAAACAATGCTAAGAAATATATAGGTCCATGCAGGGAAGCAATAAGCAAATGTTGTCATAGTTCAGTTGGTTTGCATGTTTGTCTGTAAACAGGAGGTCCCGTGTTCGAGTGATGTTGACGCTTTTTTTCAAAAACACATTTAATTTTATATTTAGCAAGTGTGTTGGCTGAATTTTCAGTCTTGCTAATTATGGAAGGGATAAACTCTTTATAATATAGTAGAGATAAAGAGTATACTCCTTCCATAATTATCAAGGCTTAACAGGTTTCGAATGTGAGAGCTACGGTTTAATAAAGCAACGCTGAAACCAGCTGGGAAACTAGGATGATGTTATCTTATTGAAAAACTAACTATCTATCTATATGAATAATACAAGATAGCTCCTTTGCACCGCCTCTTGAACCAATAGATACTTGTCCTGAGCATTTATATCGGGAATTGAAAAGATATTTTTGAAAATCACATAACCCTTTCCCTCTCTTTTTCCATTTACACAACGGGTCAATCTAAATAGACCCTTAGTAAATTTATTGGGATCAAAAATATATATTGTTGGTAACTTTTTGCACAGAGATGCGTGAGAATCATTAGATAGAGAAAGATGGATATTTTAATTTTATAATTAAATCTGGATATTTTCTTTTATCTACTTAAATATATAGTCAAATAAAAACCATGAAAAATTGTACGTGATTCTTTAAATAAATATTTTTCCCACTAATTTAGATTTGTTAATAATTATAAATAAAAATTTGAATGTAGTTTCTAATATAAGATTTCCAAATAATAATTAACCGTGTCGGGTTTGGGTCAACATTTTGACCCGTTTATTAAACGTGTCGGGTTTGGGTTTAGGGGCCTCAACACGTTTAAGGTCTCGACACGACACGAACCTGACACGACATGACCCATTTCCACGTCTACTATACACCTTAAAATATATATATCTATATATAAATACTTATACTTATTTATTATCACTATATACATTTTAGAAAATAAGATACATTATATATCTACTACTAGGATCCGGATCCGGTGAGGACTCAAAAACCGGTGAGGACTGCGAGTACTCCAAAAAAAAATCTAAAAATGATTAAAAACAAACTTTTTTCAAACATTTTTTTTAAACATAAAAATCGCAGCCTATAAAATCCAATTTTTTTTTCTTCCAAAAATGATCCAAAAAAAGAATATGGATCATAATTTTGATACACACAAAAAAAAAAGGATTATTATTACGATCCACAAAAAAAAGTGGATCATAATTTTTTTTTCAAATTTTTTTTGGTCAAATATAGTATGAAAAGTAGTTTTTGTGTAATGAATATCAATTCTCTATTAATATATATTAAATAGGAGCACTGTCAAATAAAAGAAAAAATGTTAGGAAAAAGTAAGGTGATGAAAAGCAACAGTGGGTGACGTCATAATTACCCTTCTCAAATCAAGAAAGCATCGAAATTTGTAAGGATTTTGGAATGACTAGGGTCCTTTTAGTAGTACCCTTACACAACCGCCATCATCCATTTCACACCTCGCAGCCGCCGGCCATCCCTCTGTCATTAACCCCTCCTCCGTTGATTGCAAATTGATTCCTCAGTGACGGTCCTCAATGGATGATGCTAGAATCCATCTCAAATTGGCCCAACTTTTTCTTCTCTAAATTTTAGCTTCGTAAAATACTTTAAAACGTGGCTTTAACACAACCATTACAGGTAACATAATATTTAGTTCTTTGTATCACCACAACTTTCTTTTTCGTATGTTATATTATTCTTTAATTGTTGTACTCAAGTTGGATTCTTTTCTGATGAAATTTATCTTTATTTCAAGTGTAGTTTCAAAATAAGTAAAAAGGGATACCAAACCAGGGTTCATGGAAGAATTTAATAATCCTTAAATCTCATGGATGTTAGTAAAGCCACATTAGTTATGCTCGGTGTCATGTAAGTTCAATCTCCATCTTTCTTAATTACAAAAAATTATAATCCTTAATATGAAATTGCAAATTTTGACCTACAAATAGATGTATGGTTTTGCAGATGATTCATATGCAAGCAACAACTTTCGTGTCACAATATTTTATATTTTTCATTTTGTTGGCATTGTATTTCTTTTTTCACCTTGTTAAGTTAAGGTGACAAGGGAGAAACTTGTTTAACAAGATTTCAATGTCTATCTAGCGATTGCCAGAGATTGTTGCTCTTGTGCAATAAGTTTTAGATCATGCTAATCATAGTTTGTTCAAATTATTAATTTTTTGGTTTCTTTATTTATATTTTTAATAATATTAGTGTTTTCTGAATCATAATAACCATATTGTTGCACTAAAAGATCAAAGCCAACTTAAACAATGTCAGGTGGAACTTAAACCAGTTGATTTTGGTTGCTCTGTTAAAAAATTATTTATTTTTTTAATTGTTGTCTTATGTTGCATTGTTGTCTACTTATAGTAAGCTTATGCATATACTTAGCTTATTGGAGTTTTACTGAAATTCTGTGCAGTTTTATAAGATGACAGTTTAAATGCAATAGTTGTTGGATTTTGGATTGTTTAACTTTTTGAAGATGAATCTAAGGGTTTTCTCTACTCAAGTCAAGGGGACATTTGTAACTTTTCAATGCTGGACCAAGTTTTGACCGTTATCGATCTTTTGAGCAGTGATGGTGACTCATAGTTGACTTTTTCAAGTCAACATACTGTTGAAGGTGATTTTTTTTATCCATATGGTGGTGATTTTGTCTCTGATGCTAGCTGAGTAGCAAGGAGTTTGTCTGTACCATTTTGAAACAAAATTGTGCAGGTGATATTGCGGGATTTTGAAAATGAGTGCTGGTATATGTAAAATCGACATTAACATTGTGAAAATGTTTTTATAGAAAGATTCAAATTATATGAAGTTATGAACTTTATTGTATGTTATTGTGATGTTTTGTACGAGAATGTAATAATTTTGGTCATTTATTTTATATTGAGTTGATTGCAACATCATAGGGCATTCCACTAGGCATGTGCGCGGTCCAAGAATCCAACCAAATCGCTCAGAACCGAACAAACTGAGAAAATAGTTTTAGCTGTACCGAGGTCCGAATTAGACCAAGAACCCACGGGAAACTGAACCCATAAAGTTTCTTTGACTTTTTTTGTTTTATTTTCTCGGTTTTAGACCGAACTGATATGTCCGGAACCGAATCACTCGGAACCGAAAATTGATTTTGGATGAAAATTAGATCTGATAACTGACGGGCTATTTTACCAAGCTCCGGTTTCTATAAGTTTGGGGTTTTACCCCTAAAATTGGTGAGTACCCGAACCACCTTCCATAAGTTTGGGTTTTTTGCCACTAAAAACGGTACCGTTTTTACGATAACCGATTTCAACATTTTTACCGAAAGCCGGTTTCGGTTTCAAACTTGATCTCGTTTGGTCAAATAACCGGGTTTGTGCACGGCTACAACAAGGTGGTATAGGGCTTCCGAGTTATGTGAATCTACCGGTTTCGGTTTCAAATCCGAACCGATTTGGTCAAATAATCAGGTTTGTGCATGGCTACAACAAGGCTTTTGAGCTATGTGAATCTTTTAGTTCAAAGGTCTATAATCCATTAATTCGCCGCAAAATATTATTACCAGGTACCCGCCACCGCATTGCGCGGGTACCTATAGAAAACATATAATGCATATATATTAAGTTGATATGTGTCTCGTCGTCTCGATCATTTATCATATTAAACGGTTTTATACAATAAAACTTACGAGTTACATGTTAGATTTTCATAGTCATAGAATGCTCATTAGTCATAGAATTTTTATTAATCCTAGATTCTGACTCGTTTTGCAAGCCGACTAATCCAGGACGACGACTCATTTTGCGGATAGCTTGAAGTCAGCACTCAGCACATGTGAATCTTCTGTGAATATCATCCTTATAGGGACCAAACCAACTACTAAGCTACAAGTTACTATTGTATGCTGAAAAATTGTCGAGAGAAAACTTCCTCACTATTATTCTTTTAGTTCAACACACACACGCAAACGCTTATTATGTCAATATATGCTAACTAGCTTCATAGCTCGCCCGACTGGGCGGGCATGCTTCAAGAGATATATGAAAGAAAAATAACAAAAAATATTAATACTTTTAAAATGACATAAGAATCCATAGTTGTAATGATAAGTTTGTACAAATTTTGATACATTTATAAATGTTACAGAAAATTTATAGACGAAATAAGAATTATTTGTAAACGATATTTGTTGTTGAATTAGTGTAATGGAGGATTTGGTTGTGATTATTTGAAATTCCGAATTTTGTGTCTAAAATGGTTGAGTTTTTGAGTTGATCTATTTATGGGGCAATTGAATTTTTATGGAACTAAATTAAGTATTTAATTTTGCTATGTTTGAATTCCGAATAATTGACCCCCAATGGATGTTGTGGTACTCTATTTATAGTAGATACGGTTGTTTATGGAAGGTCATTATGTATTATTAAATAAAGAAATAACAAATAATTTAAAAATAACATAATATATGGCCATAATACAATATTGGGTATTTTAAATAAACTGTAAAATATTTTAAATAATTATTTGAGGTGAAAATCGTGATTTAATATTTTAAACAGTGAAAGCATAAATATACTCTATGGTTAAAAGATATATACTATATTTAATATATAATATGGAATTTAAAAGATTTGCTTAAAGATTTTCTTTAAATGTTCCGAATAATTGGTGAAAACGGTTTGTTTACATGTGTAATATGGAATTTAAAAGATTTGCTTAAATTCCGAATAATTGGTTTGTGAATGTAGGTGGCATGTGAGGTGGCATTGATAGCCAATAAGGATGTTTTAAAGGAATGAGTTGGCAAAAAACACTCAAATCCAAACCTTATATATGAAGGATGATTATGACAAGTATATTGTAATTGTTAACAGGGTCATTTGAATACGGGTGGCGATTACAAGTTGGTGGTCGCCCAAGTGATATCTCAGAATGAAACAAAAATATAAAATTAACCAACTAATATACATTTTGCACGAGGATGAATAATGGCACCTCAATTCTTTATAATTCTTCTTTCTCGCTGATTTTTGTTGACAATTTTCTTCTACTAACTTCATTCATTCACATATAGATAGACTAGGTAGTTAGAATCACAGCTCATGAAAACCGACTCAAAAGATAACTTTTATTGTTACTTAGGAAACGACACACATGGAATTGTTCTTCGCAATTTCCGCATTATCTAAAGCTTCTAGAGCTTATTGTTCAACCATTCTTCCTTCTTTACATAATCTTTCTTCCGTGAAAGCAAGATATCTTATGGTTCCATTCCTTCCTTTCACTAAAATGGTTTTTAGTTCAATTTTAACCCATGCATCAGATGAGCCCATTGGGTTTTTGTTTGTTCCCCATTTGGGCCCATCACCTTTGACCTCCTTTGCACACGATGATCCCAAACCTGTTTTGAAGTAAATAAATTAAAATTATTAAGATAAGTTGCTTTTTGAAGTTAAACTTGGTGATAAATAGATTGTAGGGATAAACATGGGTATGCCAACGTGGCATATGATGTGACTCAAAGTTTATGTGGCAGTATGACATGGCATTATGAGGTGTCATTAAATCTTATATATAAAGATTTTAAAAAAAAAATCCATTATGTCAAAATAAGTTATAAGTTAAGACTTAAGATATACGTTATTAATTTTGTATTTAGTAAATAGTTTAGGGGTAAATTTTGAAAATTTTATAAACATTTATAATTACCACCTATTCTAAGGGGTTATCTGAAAACATAAGAAAACTCCGTTTTGGTTTTGAGCACGCCGTTCTTTTTTCTAATGAACACTATAAAGGCGATGATAAGTTCATAACATTTCAGATTTAAGTTAAATTGTATTTGAAAGTGAAAATGTCTATTACAAAAAGCGTACGCATAACATAGACAATGCGCACGAATGCCAAAGGAAACTGTCCATGGTTCGCCGGAAACACGACCGGAAATGATGCAACAATGGATTCCGCTGGAAACAATGACGATAGCGATGCAACCATCGCTTCCACCGGAAGTGATGCAAGAATGGCGTCAGCCAGAAACAACAAAGATGGCGGTTGACAGTGATAGTGATACACAACCATCGTCGGAATGAAAAATTTCGGCGGCTTATGAGTTGAATAGTCTCTAATTGTTTTTAGGTGTTGATTATGATATGTTTTGTATGTTTTTTATAAAGTTGAATAGTGTTTAATTGTTTTTCAATTTGATCTAGTTTTACTCCAACGAACTCGATAACCACTTGAATTCGTAAATTTTCACCAATATTGATTCACAAACACCTCAACATTTTATGTTTTCTACGTGCTTATGGTGTTCACATTAAACATTTTATGTTTGTGAATCGATATTGGAGAAAATTTACAAATTCAAGTGCTTATCGAGTTCGGTGGAGTAAAATTAGATCAAACTGAAAAACAATTAAAGACTATTCAACTTTACGAAAAACATACAAAACATATCAGAATCAACATCAAAACCAATCTAAAAATAATTAAAGATTATTCAACTCATAAGCCATTGACTTCTTTCATTTCAGCGGTGGTTGTGTGTCACTATCAGTGTGCATCACTATCGTCGTTGTTTCCGGCTGCCGACATTCTTGAATCACATCCGGCGGAGGCCATGCTTGCATCGATATCGTCATTGTTTTCGGCAGAATCCATTGTTGCATCATTACCGGCAGTGTTTCCGGCGAACCATGGACAGTTTCCTTTAGCATCCGTGTGCATTGTCTCTGTTATGCGTAGGCTTTTTGTAATAGACATTTTCACTTTCTAATACAATTTAACTTAAATTTGAAATGTTATCAACTTATCATCGCCTTTATAGTGTTCATTAGAAATTAAGAACAGTGTGCTCAAAACCAAAACGCGGTTTTGCTATATTCTCAGATAACCCCTTAAAATAGGGTGGTAATTGTAAATGTTCATATCATTTTCAAAATTCACCCCTAAACTATTTACTAAATACAAAAATAATAATGTCTATCTTAAGACTTAACTTAAAACTTATTTTGACATAATGTATTTTTTCTAAAATATTTACATATAAGGTTTAATGCCACCTCATAATGTCATGTCATACTGCCACATAAATTCTGAGCCACATCATATGCCACGTTGACATACCCATATTTATCCCTACAATCTATTGATCCCCAAGTTTAACTTCAAAAAGCAACTCATCTTAATTATATAAATTCCAACCTCACTATCCAGTGACCCCTGAAAGATAATATTATTAAAGGTTTTGATAGTGACAACCTAATAATTGTTTTTAAGTGCATACAAAGTTGTACATTAATTTATGGGGGAGTAATTCCTAGGGGTGTCAAATCTGTACCGATCAAAACCAACCAACATGCTACCAACCATATCAATAATAGATGGTAGCCAATATGTTGGTAGCCAACATGTTTGGTTGGTAGTACCATACCAATCAAGTAATCATGGTACGGTAATGGTACAAAATTTTTAATACCATGGTAGTACCATACTGATGTGTAAAATCTAGTTATAAAATAATCACCTAAAATACACCTTTCCTAGATTACCACACTCTTAGGCAAGTATGACCTAATCGTGAGCAATATAATTTAGGTAAGTAAATTCGGGTTTATTCGTCTCCACAGGGAACAATTAAGCTGATTATGTAATATAAAACTAATTAATTAAACTGAACGAATAATAGAAAAGGGTTTTCATTTGGGATATCTTTATTTGCAAACTGAATAATAAAACTAAAATTTATTATTTAAAATAAACAATTGATCGAAAATGACGAAGAAGTGTTTCAATATTAAGGAGTATATTCACTATGACTCGAATCCGTCTAGGTATAGGTTTGGTTTTAAAGTACCGATTTAATTCATGTTCTAGGAGTTTAAGGAACTAGATTTCTCTCAAAACCTTACAATGAATCTAATATGATCTCTAGGAATTTCTTCTCAAGAAATCTATTTAAATCCACACTCCTGCTTATTACTTCTAACTAGGCCCGGCTTTCCGAGACCTTCTAATCCTAGGAATTTCTTCTCTAAAGATCAGACTTTTAGTTTCACCTAGGTTATTGGTATCAAATCTCGGACCCCTATTTCTAGTGGGTCGCTGACTAGGTCAAAAGTATGAAAAGTCAGGGGAATTACTAGATCAATTCAATGTTGTCAATATTTAGCCAATCAATTAATAAACAGATTCAATAATGCAAAATTAGAGGTTTAACAAAAAGGTTCTTTGTTAAAAATATAAGTATTCAAACATTCATCATCAAATCCTAAGAATATCCAAACCTAAAACCCTAACTTCATCTAATCATAGCGAATATATGATGATTAGCACATAGACATGCTAAAAATTATCAAACAAACGTAAAGAAATATAAACATAAACATAATGATAATCAAAAGTGATAGAAAACCAATGTTTAAGCCTTGAAATCTTGATCTTGAGTGCTCCTTTGGTATTTTTCGGATGCCTTTCGGAATTAGGTCAAAAAGTTCTGAATCAGATCTGCAAATTCGCTTAAATAGGTGTCAGATCGCACAAAATCGCGTCGCTAAGTGCTCGATAGCGTCGCTATTTTCGAATCCCGCCATTTTTCGCGCCGCTATCTAAAAGATAGCGGCGCTATCTCCTCTTTGTGACATCAAACAGCGACTCATTTTAGCGTTTTGGACTGAAATAGCGACGGAGATAGCGACATAGATAGCGGCGCTATCCATAGATAGCGGCGCTATCTCTTGAATTTCTGCATTTCTTCATTTCTTGAATCGTTTTGACCCGTTTTTGTTACTTTTTCTTCTATAGCCTGAAAAACATAATGGAAACTACAATTTGAGTGATAACATCATATTCTAATCGATAAACACATATAAAAGTAGGTATATTGGCAAATAAAAGTATGTATAAATCTGCCAATATCAACATGCCCACACTTGAACTTTGATTGTCCTCAAGCAAATCATCATTAAAAAAAATATTCAATCAGATAGATAAATTATACTGTGACACGTAATCTCAAATTATTCAAAGAACATAACAATTTTTCAGAACCTAGTCCATTTAGCAGTTAAAATTTTCCACTATATTTTATGCCCAAGTTTGTGTAAGAAATTTAGCTAACTTTTCACAAATCTAATCAAATTTTTAACTATGCTAAGTATACTACTTTTAACTTAGATCCTCATTCATTCTTGCATAACCAATAAACACCATCTTTATGAAAATTACCCAATTAGTTAGGTTAAAAGAAGAAAAATTAGTTTATTTATTCATTTCACAGCTTAATTGCTCTATTTCTTCATGCTTTGCATGTTTATTTATTTTATTTGATTTTTCATTTCTTTTATTACATGCTTTGCACGTTTATTAATTTATTTACTTATTTTGTTTGGAAGAGAGAACCACAACTTTCATTGAGCACCCGCGTAAAAGACTTTCAGCCAACATATCCAGATCAGTTGACCTTAGTATGCTAGGTTTAAAGGACCCCGCGAGCTTACTTGTCGGGAACCCAAGGTTGGGTAATTATTCTCCCTAAGTATTTAATTATGTATTTATTCAAGAATCGATTCGAACCTCAGCTTACATTGTGAACCCGCGTAAAAGACTTTCGACCAACATGTCCAGATCAGTTGACCTTAGAATGCTAGGTTTGAAGGACCCCTCGGGCGTACTTGTTGGGAGCACAAGGCCGGATGAATATTCTCACCGATTCTCAAATTTTTCTATTGTATTATTATTTAGCAATTTGTTTACGTAAACTAAAGGCTCTTAATCCAACCTAATGTCATCGGGAGCTAGCTTTGCTAATCTTAATTTTCTAAAAGGCAATTTTTATCGGCTTACAAGATATTTCAAATTTTCCAAATTAGGAAGTGGTTTACTTAACGAGTTAAAAAGATCATTAGATCGGCGAAAAGCCACAAAAATTGACACATAAAAGCTAGGAAAAATTTTGCCCTTTAAAGTGAACTCTATTGTCCAAAAATTGTTTTCTAAGGTTGAGATGTGTCTAAAAAAAATTTCTGATTAAACTGATTTTTTCGTGTTTTAGATGATTTACTAAAAGATACAACAAGTGGTGGATACCACTCCCCATGCCCACACTTAAAACGTTGCATTGCCCTCAATGCAACAAAAAAATAAAATAAAATTAAAACCAAAAGTTAAAAGCAAAAGGGAACGGTACTCCCTGAGGGTATTTTGATATTTGTGTGTGTCAAGTATTGTTATCATCCCAAAAGCATGATCCATTTTCCGAGCATTTCCATCCAGTTCCTCAGCTCATCACATTCTATCAAACATAACTAAAACCAACACTAGCATAAAAAGATAAAATAGTTCCAACAAACATAATCCAAAAGACAAAGGTACGAAAGTGATGCTAAAAGGAAATAATCCAAAAGTACAACCAAATCGAAGATAGTTTAAAAGTCAAACAGGAAGCTCAATGATCACGTCCATCGTGGGGCGACGTCGGGTCATATTGCTGAAACCAGGCATCATATGTCGAGTAGGGCGGCGGAGCTGGTGAAGTCGGGCCCCAGTAGGGTAGTGGGACTTGAACCTCGGCTGGTGCTGCGGTAGCTTGCCAAGGATGGTATGACTGGGCCCGTTCGACCTGATAGTAATTTCTTTGAAGTTGCAAGTTCATACCCTCCATGTATGTCCGCATCCCACCAAAATCAGTCCTCAAACCTGCAAGTTGCAAGTTCATACCCTCCATGTTTGTCCGCATCCCACTAAAATCAGTCCTCAAACCTGCCATATCAACCTGCAAGGCATGAACATCAGCATATAAAGTCTGATACGGGTCAGATGATGAAGGACCCGAGCCGGAGCCAGATGCTCCGGGGTGCCCGTGACCATGATCGAGGATTGGTGGCTCAAAATCGGCCATCTCAACGTCTTCCGGTACTTGTGGTTGTTGCCGTCGCCTTCCTTCTTGCCTTGGTTGTTGCGGTTGTTGTGGTTGCACAACTCTCCCCCCAGTTTGAGTGGCTGGGTTATCTTCCCATGCAAATCGGCCTGCTTCCAACCCGGGTATTGCCTCTCTAAGTACCCCCATTCCCCCTAGTTGGTGAATATCTAAAAATTCCATCTCTTTCTTTGTCAATGTCTTTGCCACCCGCGGTGTGAGAGTGACTGCTGCTTTTACCAGACGTGTAATGTATTGGCCTCCCGTGAAGCCACTTTTCTTCTTGTGTCCCTGTGCTGGACCATTCAAAAAGGAAGCAATAATGAGTGGAATGTTAGTAAATCGATCCCGGTTCACCAATTGGTGCAATAGCCAAACGCTATACATATTAATTTTTTCTGTCCCTTCGTTTCTTTGGCGAATGGTATTTGAGATCATCCGATATAAATATCTATGTTCACTGTTCCGGATGTGCTTGCTCTTTGATGTTCTCGGGTCAAACATGCCTACCCCGAGTTCTTCCCAAATTCGGTCAACATTCCGGGCCTCTTGATATGCTCCCCGGTTCAGATAAGGGATAAAATATGGGTTCTGTGTTTGTTCCACGGTGTAGAGACCCAAATTGATAGCAAATTGTACCAAAGAACACTTAACCCAATGGTTGGCTACCCGGTAATTGATTGAGATGGCTTCGGGTTCATTATGAGCTTTCGTGAAATCCAGGTGATAGGTCGAGAAGAATTCGAGGACTATTTGGGGGTATATCGGTTCTCGCATCGTTAACGCCACTTCCCAAGCATTACATGTAAACACCACATCATTGTTGTTCCCGCGAACTTCGCGAATCAGGTAAGAGCGTATGGCTTCTTCCTTGCCTAAGGATCGGAGTAAGTCCCAATCGGGGGTTCGGCCCACATGAGTGTCTTTGTGCATGATATCATCTCGCGTCTCCTCGAGACGTATGCGGACCCTTTCGACTTTGATGTTGTGAAATTCCTCAAATGCATGATGATTCGCATTTTTGAGGATCAACGGAAAACCATCCCTATGTAAGACTTCTTCGTCGTCCTCAGAGAATGAGGACGAGGATGAAGGTCGTGGCGGTGGTTGTTGCGGTGCTTGGGATGTCGAAGCCTTGGTCGAAGCCCTAGTCTTTCGCTGTTTATCACAATCAAGAAAAGAAATTTAACCATTAGAAGTGTTATTTAATCATAAAAATTGAAGATAAATAAGTAATTGATAAAGTTTACACCTTTAATTCCCATTTTCCCCATACCCACACTTAGTTGTTAAACTAAGTGTGAAGCTATGTAAAAATAAAAATTAATACCAATTTTCCTTACCCACACTTAGTTGTTAAACTAAGTGTGAAATTATGCAACACTAGTAATAATTTTTTTTTTTTTTTTTGTTTTTAATATATGCAACTCAGAAGTTCTTTGTATGTTAGTGATGTTTTTAGTGACAAAAAGAAAAACTTGAACTCAATTGCAAAATGGTAACCACAATGTGCAAATTTAACAAATAATTATATTATGTATCAAAATTGAACTCATTAACACAATGTAGAAAATCAAACAAGCAAAACATAAGCAATTTTCGGATTTTGAACAAGAACTTGCCCTAGTTCATAGATTTTCTCCCTAAAAAGTGAAATCAAACCCTAAAAATTCGAGATTTGTACTAGGGTTTTGCACCAAATCAACTAACTAGCAACCTATGGCTTAGAACTAGCAAGAATCACCATCAATTTCGAAAATATGAGCACAATTTCAGAATTTTCAGACTTAGCATAAACTCCCACCAAAACCTAAGATTTAAACCCTAAACCATGGATTTTTTTGAAGAAAAGATGTGTATACTAACCTTAGTAGCCATGGAATTGAAGATTTACGGGAGGAAACGGAAGATTTAGGTCGGATTTGAGGGTTGGGAGGTGAAAATCGCCGATAGAGAAGGGTTGGGGATTGCGATCTGCTCGAAGGGAAGAGCGTCGACGGTTTTATACCCACTGGAGATAGCGGCGCGATCTCCAGGATCGCGGCGCGATTTTTGGCGGGATCGACCGAGTTGACTCGGTTCCGAGATAGCGGAACGCTATCTCTTGACCGAACTCTATTTTGACCTGCTGTTTGGCTCCGGATTAGGTAGATAGCGCAGCTATCAAAGATAGCTGCTATCTCGAGATTTTTTATATTTTTTTGTTTTTTTATATTTTTTTGTTTTTGTTTTTTTTTTTTTTTATACGCGGAATGGAAAGGGAAAACAACTAAACACGGGTTGCCTCCCGAGAAGCGCTTCATGGATTTACGAGTCTAGAGCTTGACTCGGTGTTGCTCTTTTTACTTCTTTTCGCCCATCATGGCGAAATGCACTTCCTCCGTCTCGGTTACGCCTTCATTCTCGTCTTCATGATAAAGCTTCAAGCGATGTCCGTTGACACTAAAATGACCGTTTTCGGTGACGAGGTCTACGTATCCCGATGGATGTTGTTTTAGAACGGTATAGGGACCCACCCATTTGGATTTAAGTTTTCCCGGTGAAAACTTATATCGGGATTGATAAATGAGGACCTTGTCACCCGGTTGGAAGCATTTTCGAGTTCTCAACTTTTTATCGTGCAAATATTTGCTTCTCTCTTTATAGATACGGGAGTTTTCGTATGCTTCAAAACGGTGTTCATCGAGAAGATTGAGTTGATGATTACGTTCGGTCCCGGCGGGAACGATACTCATGTCACACTCTTTGATAGCCCAATAGGCTTTGTGTTCGATCTCGAATGGAAGGTGACATGCTTTCCCGTAAATCATCCGATAAGGAGTATGGCCGATAGGAGTTTTGTAGGCGGTACGGAATGCCCAAAGAGCATCTTCAAGTCGTTGAGACCATAACTTGGGATTTTTCTCAATGGTTTTCTCGAGAATTCTTTTTAAGGCCCGATTAGTGTTCTCGACTTGACCACTAGTTTGTGGATGATACGCGGTCGAGAAACGATGGTGGACACCGTATCGTTGGAGAGTTTTCTCCATAAGATGGTTGGCAAAATGTGTGCCACGATCACTAATCAGCGTCCTCGGGCAACCGAACCGGCAGAAGAGATATTTCAGAAAATTGATTACGACTCGAGCATCGTTAGTTGGAAGAGCTTTTGCCTCAGCCCATTTGGAGACGTAATCAACAGCAACAAGGATATATTTGTTACCTTGGGAGCTTGGAAACGGACCCATGAAGTCAATGCCCCAAATATCGAAAACCTCACAAACTTGGATACCATGTTGTGGCATTTCATCCCGTTTGGAGATGCTTCCGGTTCGTTGACATGCATCACAAGTTTTGACCAAATCTTGTGCATCTTTAAAGATCGTTGGCCAATAGAAACCCGCATCAAGAATTTTCCGGGCGGTGTAGTTTGGACCGAAATGTCCACCGGTGGGGCCTTTATGACATTGGTTGAGAATGTCATGGGCTTCATCACAGGAAACACACCGTCTATGCATCAAATCGGGACCGACCCGGAAAAGATGTGGAGCATCCCAATGGTAATGTTTTAGATCCGAAAAGAATTTACCTTTTTGTTGATGGGTCATTCCTTTAACAAGGACACCCGCCGCTAAATAATTTGCGAAATCAGCGAACCACGGGTCGTTGGTGTCTTGTAAAGCATTGACCGCTTCGATAAATTCATCGGGAAATGTATCATGAACCCCGTCTTCATTGCACTCCTCAAGGTGAGGGTTCTCTAATCGGGATAGATGATCCGCCGCAAGATTTTCCGCACCTTTTTTATCTTTTATCTCGATGTCGAATTCTTGTAGGAGAAGAATCCAACGAATGAGACGCGGTTTTGCATCTTGCTTGGCGAAAAGATATTTCAATGCTGAGTGATCCGTGTAGACAATCGTTTTGGATAAAACAAGGTACGGACGGAATTTGTCAAAGGCGAAAACCACTGCAAGGAGTTCTTTTTCAGTTGTGGTGTAATTCGCCTGAGCACCGGTGAGTGTTCGGCTCGCGTAATAAATAGGTTGGAAATGATTGTTTATACGCTGACCCAAAACTGCACCGAGTGCGAAATCACTAGCATCGCACATGAGTTCGAATGGTAACTCCCAATTGGGGGATACCATGATAGGAGCTTCTGTGAGCCGATTCTTGAGGAGATCGAAGGCTTCCACGCATTCGGGCGTGAACACAAAAGGTGTATCCTTCTCGAGAAGGTGAGTCATGGGTCGGGTTATCTTGGAAAAATCCTTGATGAACCGACGATAGAACCCCGCATGACCTAAGAAACTTCTCACAGATTTAACATTTGAAGGGGGAGGTAATTTAGAAATGACATCGATTTTTGATTTATCGACCTCGATCCCCTTCGCAGAAATTTTGTGACCTAACACGATGCCTTCGCGCACCATGAAATGACACTTTTCCCAATTAAGCACGAGATTTGATTCCTCGCACCTAATGAGAACTCGCTCTAAGCTCGAAAGACATGACTCGAAGGAGTCTCCGAATACTGAGAAATCGTCCATGAAGACTTCCATACAGTCCTCGATCATGTCTTGGAAAATCGCGGTCATGCACCGCTGAAATGTTGCCGGAGCGTTGCACAAACCGAAAGGCATCCTTCGATACGCGAATGTACCGAAGGGGCACGTGAAGGTGGTCTTTTCCTGATCTTGGGGGTCGATCGGGATTTGAAAGTAGCCGGAGAAACCGTCCAAGAAACAATAGAAGTTGTTTCCGGCCAATCTCTCCAACATCTGATCGATGAAGGGTAAAGGAAAGTGATCCTTTCGGGTGGCTTCGTTGAGTCTACGGTAATCGATGCAGACTCGCCATCCCGTGACAGTACGAGTAGGAACGAGTTCGTTCTTATCATTACGCACAACTGTCATCCCCCCTTTTTTTGGGACTACTTGGGCCGGACTCACCCAAGGACTATCAGAAATGGGATAGATGAGCCCTGCATCAAGTAGTTTAAGAACTTCCTTCTTCACGACTTCTTTCATATTGGGGTTTAAACGTCTTTGTCTCTGCACACTAGGTTTAAAGTTTGCTTCCATTAAAATTTTATGAGTACAAAAAGAAGGGTTTAAACCCGGAATATCGGCGGTTTTCCAAGCTAGAGCTTTTTTATGATTTTTTAAAATTTTTATTAATTTTTGTTTTTCAGCAAAAGCTAGAGTAGAAGAGATTATGACAGGCAAATCAGATTCCCCTTGAAGGAATGCATACTCTAGATGGTCGGGTAATGGCTTAAGCTCGAGAGATGGAGGGTCCTCAAAAGACGTTTTAATTCGAAGTTTTTGATTCGGGTCGAAATTCTCAAAAATTACTTCATTTTCTACCGAATCCTCTTCCTCAAGGTGAAGAAGTGCCTCGAGATCTGAGAGATCTTGGATGGATTCGGGAGAGTCTAGAGTGACACCCCCATAGGTGGTGATGTCATCGCAATCTAGGTTAAGAAATGAAGTAATTTCCTCCTCCATGCACACATCGATGATGTCGATGAAATTGCACGTGTCATCGGAGGCAGAGGTATGCTTCATCGCTTTCTCAATGGAGAAAGTGATTCGGTCATTCCCGACACCTAGACTAAGCTGTTGCTCAGCAACCAAGATGATGGCACTGGCGGTGTTTAGAAAGGGTCTCCCTAAGATGAGAGGGACATTTGGTTCTTCAGGGATATCTAGGATAACAAAATCAGCGGGAAAGATGAACCTATCTACCTTAACCAGAACGTTTTCTGCTATTCCTACTGGGTATTTAAGAGACATGTCTGCTAATCTGACACGCATCCTAGTCGGCCTAAGGTCTGTTATTCCCAATTTAAGAAACAGGGATAAGGGCATCAAGCTAATGCTAGCTCCTAAATCAGCTAGCGCTTTACAGGGCGGTAAATTATCTATAAGACAAGGGATAATAAAACTCCCTGGGTCACCCTTCTTTGGAGGTATGTTTGGTTGGAGGATAGCTGAGCATTCCTCGCTTAGTATTGCTGACGACACCTCCTCTGTATGCTCCTTGCTTGAGACCAAGTCCTTGATGAATTTCCCGTAATTCGGCATACCTGCTAACATGTCAACCAAAGGAACGTTAATACGCACCTGTTTAATCATCTCAACAAACTTACCATATTTTTCCTTAAGTTTTTCTTTCCTCAAACGTTGAGGAAAGGGGACCTTCGGTGTGTAAGAGTTTGTTGCATCTATTTTGGTGGACTTATGCGTCTCCTTTGGTTTTGCTTTTTCTTGCTCAGTTGGAATTTCAACCTTCCGCATAGCCTTCTCCTCTTCATCAACTGGAGTTTTCTCATTAACCTGTGTATCAAAAGAATCTTCATTAGTGTTTAATACAGGTGAACTTACCGTTTTACCACTCCTAGTGGTGATAGCTTTAATATTCTCGAATCCCCGTTTAGGATTATCTTGTGTACGGGGTGGTAAACTTCCTTGAGGACGTTCTTGTAAAATTTCGGCCATCTTGCCCAAGTTTCTCTCTAAGCTTTGAATTGCTGCTTGCTGATTTCTGATGATCTGGTCTTGTTCCTCAGTTTTCTTGTCGTGCTTTTCCATAAATTTTTCAAGCATTAATTCCATTGAGGACTTGGACCCTTGACCTGCAGCATTCTCTCGAGGTGGTTGGTTCGTTTGGTTATCGCGTTGGAAACCAGGGGGGTTCGAGTTTCTCGGGGGGTAGTTATTGTTTTGGTTATTGTTGTTATAACCTCTGTTGTTATTGTATCCCTGATTGTTGTTGTTGTACCCCTGATTTCCTCCCTGATAATTACCTCGGTACCCATTGTTGATGTAATTCAGTTCTTCTTCTGCAGACATCATTGGTTGATGCTGCTGGCACTCTTTCGTGAGATGTGGCCCTTTGCATATATCACATCCAACCTGTATAGCATGTAAACAACTAGTTATTTTGTCTAATTTGCGTTCAAATACCTGTTGGCTATTCTTAAGTGCAGCCACTTCATCATGTTGTCGATCATCAACTGCCTTAAGGGATGCATGATTCTGTCCGACTCGCCTGTCGGATGTCCATTCCAAGCTGTGCATCGAGATGTCTTCGAGAAGTTGATACGCTTGAGTTGGGGTTTTGTACATGAATAGTCCGCCACTTGAAGAATCGAGGAGGGAACGAGATGTGTGATCTAATCCCCTGTAGAAAATATGTACTATGTTGTTCTTCTCCAAACCGTGGTTGGGACATTTCCGTAGTAAGCTTTTCAGTCTTTCCCAGGCCTCCGTTACCTTTTCACCTGACTCCTGCATAAAAGCTAAAATATCAGTTTTAAGTTTATCAGCCTTGGCTGGTGAAAAATAACGAGTAATAAAACGGCTTCGGAGTTCATCCCAAGTCGTAATAGAGCCTGGTTCTAATGATTTAACTCATTCTTTTGCATCCCCAGCTAAGCTGAAGGGAAACAATCTCAACCTCATGGCATCAATTGTTACATCTCGTTGTTTGAACAGTTCACAAATCTCTAGAAAGTTTTCGAGATGTCTATTGGGATCACTGCATAGTCTTCCGTCAAAGTTTAGATCCCGCACCATACTGATGAATTGCCCTTTAATCTCAAAATTGATATTATTCAATTCAGGTACTAAGATAGATGGATTAGGGCCAGTTGGTGCTGTTTGCCTGGTGTTCCACATGGGTTGCTCTGGTGGCGGATCTGGTGGTACTTGATCGCCCATGTCGAAAATTGGGTTTTCGATAGATTGAAAGTTGATTGACTCTAGATATTGCGCTGCTAAAACTGCTCTACGTCGCTGGCGAAGAAGTCTCTCTGGTTCAGAAAACGGTGATAACGGATCTGAATCAGAGCTACGGGTCATACACCTGCAAAACTTAAAGCAAATCGTAAAAACGCAACAGTTTAACAACTTCAATTTAACGAGACAAATAATAAAAACGATTAAAATAACTTGTTTAGAAATAGATCTCTAGACAAGGATCGATTAACCAATTAATTCTAAATTAATAATCTCGCAACTGTTCCCCGGCAGCGGCGCCAAAAACTTGATGTGTAAAATCTAGTTATAAAATAATCACCTAAAATACACCTTTCCTAGATTACCACACTCTTAGGCAAGTATGACCTAATCGTGAGCAATATAGTTTAGGTAAGTAAATTCGGGTTTATTCGTCTCCACAGGGAACAATTAAGCTGATTATGTAATATAAAACTAATTAATTAAACTGAACGAATAATAGAAAAGGGTTTTCATTTGGGATATCTTTATTTGCAAACTGAATAATAAAACTAAAATTTATTATTTAAAATAAACAATTGATCGAAAATGACGAAGAAGTGTTTCAACATTAAGGAGTATATTCACTATGACTCGAATCCGTCTAGGTATAGGTTTGGTTTTAAAGTACCGATTTAATTCATGTTCTAGGAGTTTAAGGAACTAGATTTCTCTCAAAACCTTACAATGAATCTAATATGATCTCTAGGAATTTCTTCTCAAGAAATCTATTTAAATCCACACTCCTGCTTATTACTTCTAACTAGGCCCGGCTTTCCGAGACCTTCTAATCCTAGGAATTTCTTCTCTAAAGATCAGACTTTTAGTTTCACCTAGGTTATTGGTATCAAATCTCGGACCCCTATTTCTAGTGGGTCGCTGACTAGGTCAAAAGTATGAAAAGTCAGGGGAATTACTAGATCAATTCAATGTTGTCAATATTTAGCCAATCAATTAATAAACAGATTCAATAATGCAAAATTAGAGGTTTAACAAAAAGGTTCTTTGTTAAAAATATAAGTATTCAAACATTCATCATCAAATCCTAAGAATATCCAAACCTAAAACCCTAACTTCATCTAATCATAGCGAATATATGATGATTAGCACATAGACATGCTAAAAATTATCAAACAAACGTAAAGAAATATAAACATAAACATAATGATAATCAAAAGTGATAGAAAACCAATGTTTAAGCCTTGAAATCTTGATCTTGAGTGCTCCTTTGGTATTTTTCGGCTGCCTTTCGAAATTAGGTCAAAAAGTTCTGAATCAGATCTGCAAATTCGCTTAAATAGGTGTCAGATCGCACAAAATCACGTCGCTAAGTGCTCGATAGCGTCGCTATTTTCGAATCCCGCCATTTTTCGCGCCGCTATCTAAAAGATAGCGGCGCTATCTCCTCTTTGTGACATCAAACAGCGACTCATTTTAGCGTTTTGGACTGAAATAGCGACGGAGATAGCGACATAGATAGCGGCGCTATCCATAGATAGCGGCGCTATCTCTTGAATTTCTGCATTTCTTCATTTCTTGAATCGTTTTGACCCGTTTTTGTTACTTTTTCTTCTATAGCCTGAAAAACATAATGGAAACTACAATTTGAGTGATAACATCATATTCTAATCGATAAACACATATAAAAGTAGGTATATTGGCAGATAAAAGTATGTATAAATCTGCCAATATCACATACCAACCAATTATATATATATATATATATATATATATATATATATATATATATATATATATATATATATATATATATATATATATATATATATATATATATATATATATATATATATATATTATTTAGAGGAATTCGAGAAAGGTAAACTAAGTATGTACTCCGTATTAACTTTTAATAAAAGTTATGATATCATAACATAAAAACATTCAAGTTATAACTTCTTAGCCTAACATATCAATATACTTCTATTACATTTTTGTTATTATGTTTGTATATTATGTTAATAATTAAGTGTGTGAAGCAGACGTGAATGCTATAAGCTAGTGTATTATGACAAGAATACTACATAATTTGTACTTTATCATGATATGGCATGGTCGACCCAATCATGATATGGAAGGATGGGACATTTTCTCGAAAAAGAAAGGAGATTCTATTTCTTCTTCCAAGCCCTTCTTAGAAGATGCAGTCTGTACATAGTGTTTATATAACATTTAACATATACAATTACCGAATATAATAATATAGAAAAATGTCTTGTTTTTAATAATAATTCCAACTAAGTTTGTGATCTTGGTATATCCCAGTACCAATTCGTACCAATCATGATTGTTGGTAGCCAAACAAATTGGTACCAAGTATAGTTGGTACGGTACTGGTAGCTAGATTAGTGTACCAAGTATAATTGGTACGGTATACGGTATGAGGAAAATATATGTGGTACCGTACCATGTTCACCCCTAGTAATTCCTAAAATTAAGGAGTTGATTATAGATTGATATACAAGTTTCTAATGCATGTCTTATGGTAGCCCTTAGGGTTGTCATTATCTAGATTAGAAAAACTATAGTCTTGAAATAATACTTCATTTTAAAAAATAAAAATTAACAAAATAATAATAAAAAGTAACAATTTAATAGGTTTTAAGCATTTGAAAGCACGTTCGGCAACTTCTGACTCATTTTCTTTATAGCTAGGTTTTCAGGTTTTACTTCTCTGACGGTTCAATAAAATAAAACACAGCCGAGAGCTATCTAGATTTTAGAAAATAGGTCAAGATTTGAGGATTAACAGGGTGACTGACCTGATATAATAAGACTGCCAGCTCTCTTATACCTTTGGGAAATTCTGCTATGAAAACACATTGACCTAATGAATTTTGCCACACTAATCACTTACCATTGTATTTGCTCAAATATAACTTTTTAATAATGTCCCACATATACAAAAATCATCACCAGGTTCTCATAAGTTAACAACAGAGAGTAATTGAAGGTCACAAAATGGGCGGACCTGGAACATTTTTTTGTCCAATAACATATTTTTTTATGCAATTAGTGTGTTAGATATTAATATCTGAACAAAACAATCCCGAAAGTTGTATACTTACATGTATTAAAGTTACACCTTGGGTCATTTTTAACCCATTTCCTTTCCAAGTATTTTAATTTTTTTTCATAGAATATACTTGTTTACCCTAAAATTAAATACAAAAATAAAAAGTTTCTCCAAAGACATGGGATCGGGGTTGGTCTTCCACATCCTTGCATACCTAAAAAGTCTCACTTGATTGTTTCGGCTTGAAAACATTTTGATAAACGATTTCAATAATTAATAAGAATTTACAAATTAAGCAAAAATAAAGAAAGTTGTTCATGGGTGTGTAGAAAAAATGTATCTCACTGTTGCTTGTTGGCAATTTGAGCAGCAACGTTTTTTTTTATTGAACAGATTAATTCAGTTTTGACCTTTTTAGTCAACTTACAACAAAGGTGCAAAATTTAATACGGGTCAAGGTTTAATTAATTACCTTGTAATTGGCATATAGCTTCGTTGTTATCATTTGACCTAAAGATCATAATAATTAGTTAACATAATAATTATGTTTAATGAATTAAGTTTAGCACAAATTAATGAAGACATAGTGTGATAAAGCTCTCTTGTTAACAACACACGGGTAAATCTGACTTGTTCATTTCTGATTAATTGCACCCAAAAGCTCTTATGTTATTATTGATCTCAAAAACATGAAATTGATTTTTCCAAGGGGATAACGATGGATTTTGAGAAGCTTATGTGCAAACCTAAATAGTAATACAGTTTACCATTTGATTTTAGGGCTTTTGTGAGTTTAGGGCTTCAATCGATTCTTGATGAGAAGTTTGAGTGTGATGATGGTGATGGCCGCCTGTGTCTTCATATAGACAGAGAGAATTAGAGGTAGGAGAAATACCTAATTTTAATAACAGAAACTAGTTGATGAGTTTACTTTGACCAACATGCAATAAACACCACAGTGTACCATTTCAGTCAGGTTCATGTCACACTTTTTCAACCTTACCCAAAACACCAAAACCATGGGAACTTCCTCCTCTACATATTTTAAGGGTAAAATAGTCCATTCACACCCCCTTGTTAGTTTTTAATCTCACGGATGCAATAAGTCTAGGCATGTTTGAGAAAGCTTGGACTTTTAAGTTTATTAGCTTATTAATTTGAGCTTAAAAACCTAGATAATAAGTTTTCTCAAACATGCCCTTAGTAGCCTCAACATCAAGAAATATATCGACTTCAAACATATGCTTTTATATCTAGTAAGTAGTAGTTTTTTTCATGATCATAACCATTCCGGAATTAAGTTTAGAAATAGAATCTTCAAAAGAGGCACTTCTTCGCATCCTAACACTCGTACAACGGCCGCCTGATTTACGGGAGCAAAAGTTGATGTCAAATTCGTCAACGAAAGAAGACCAAAAAGTTCTAGTGGCACTCGAGATGGTTGCAGTACATCTTTTGAAGACACAAGAGAAATGGGTTCAAACATTGAACTACTTTAATGTTACACAACATCTTAAACCCTCTAAATTGTAACATATACCTTAGCTTATAGATTTTTTTAATAATGTTTTAATGTGTATTTTCATAATAATTTAGTTCGTTGATAATTTTCTACGGAAGCATCTTGCCTGAAGCACTGAGTTTCAAACGTGGGTTTTTAGTAGTGTGGCCTGTTGTTATTTGTGCCTTTGTAACATGTTGACCGATATTTACAAATCCGTAGTCTTTTGCCATTGCATAACCTAACATTTTTTAATCCAAGTACACATTAGTACGTACTGGGCATTGTATTAAACATTGTATTAATTTTAAATATTAAATTGTATTACTTGAGTTGACTATAATCAGATTATATCCAATTATAATCAATTTCATATATTAACATAATAATGCATGATCAAAAGATGGTGATATAAAATCCATACAATTTTCAAACCCTAATTATTACAACAAAAAAAGTAGCATTTAACAGATAAAAAAAAATCTACAATTTAGATGGTAATTCCCATACACAAAAAGTTCCAAGGGAAAATAGGGTAAAAGGACAAAACCAACTGCTATGTACAAAGACCATTCTTAATTCATTTCCTGTACCAAAAACAAATAAACATTAAAAGCTTTTAGTAGTAAAATAACCAAACAAACATTAATTTACATATCACTACTTGTAACTTGAAACAATCAACAAATAAACACTCAATGTAATCAATCTACATCAGCCCGCAACGCAAAAATCTTGAATATTCGCGAGTTCGATTTTCAGTGTTTGAAAAACATCTTAATAAAGAATCTTTAAACTATAAAATGTTACGGCATCCATGAGTTGTCTAAATTCAGCTTCCGTTAGTTTCGACCCATATACCAAAAGATAACCCGCTTTTTTAATACCTGTTTTGACCCGTTACAACCCCAGTGAACCCGCCCAATGCCACCTGAAGTCCAAACCAAAGAAACACATAATCAAATTCAGTAGTTTCTCATACAATAAAAAAAGAAGCACAATTTGCCTTTGGTTTTTGAGGATGAGCTGGAGTATGGAAGCACGAGAACCTAAACATCATGGTCAACAAAGTTGACTCACTTTACACTGACTTCAACTCATTGTAACTCAACAACAAACTCAATAATTAACTACATCCAGAAGATTGAAACAAACATATATCTCAATATAAAAAAAGTAACGATTCTTAGCCGTAATCAAGCGATGAACCGGCTGAAACACGAGCACGTAGATAAATATTTTGAATGTAAAACGTAATTATAATAACTAAGTAATCAAGACAGGCCAATTATATGAAAGAATTTCATCAAATAAAATTACAAAATTAAAAAAAAAAAAACACAAAACTAAAGCTGAAGACAATATATAATCTAATACTTGGGGATTCCAGGTTTCTTCAGTTGCCATATGTTATGTGTTTGAAATAACCAGATATTTGTGTTAATCATTTGGGATTAGTGATTGTTAACCTCAAGATATTGATATTTAATTAACAATTGCATCAAGTTCCATTTTCCAGAAGAGGAAAGCAAATAGAAAACATAAAATGTCGAGGTGTTTGTCAATCGATATTGGTGACAATTCATAAATTCAAGTGGTTATCAAGTTCATTGGGGTAAAATTAGATCAAATTGAACAATTAACACCAGCACAATTCTTGAGCTGAATAAATCACAAATCGTTCAAGTTACAACAAATAAATGGATGTGTGATGAAACATACAAAATCAACCTAGCTGGATGAAATATTAACTCATAAGCCGCCGACTTCTTTCATTCCGGCATGACTGTGTATCACTATCACTGTGCATCGCTATCGTCGTTGTTTCCAGTTGACGGCATTCATGAATCCCTTCTGGCGTATGACATGCTTGCATCGCTACCGTCATTGTTTCCGGCTAACGGCATTCTTGAATCACTTCCGGCGAAGGTCATACTTGCATAGCTATCACCATTGCATAGCTATCACCATTGCATAGCTATCACCATTGTTTCCGGCCGACTGCATTCTTGAATCACTTCCGGCGGAGGCACTGCCGTCCTTGTTTCCGGCTGACGACATTCTTGAATCACTTCCGGCGGAGGCCATGCTTGCATCGCCATCTTTTCCGGCAGAGGCTATGCTTACATCGCTACCGTCATTGTTTCTCGCTAACGGCGTTCTTGAATCACTTCCGGCGGAGGCAATGCTTGGATCGCTACCGTTGTTTCCGGCTGATGGCATTCTTGAATCACTTCCGGCGAAGGCCATGCTTCCATCTCTGTTTCCGACATTCATGATTCGTCTTTGTTTCTGGCATTCATGAATCACTTCTGGCGTATGACATGCTTGCATCTCTATCGTCATTGTTTCCGGCTGAGGGCAATCTTGAATCAATTCCAGCAAAAGGCCTTGTTTGCATTGCTACCGACATTGTTTCCGACTGACAGGAATTCTTGAATCACTTCCGGCGGAGACCATGTTTGCATCGCTACCGTCGTTGTATCCGGCTGACGGCATTCGTGAATCACTTCCGGCGGAGGCCATACTTGCAACGCTACTGTCATTGTTTCCGGCTGACGACAATCTCGAATCACTGTTTCCGGCTGACGACAATCTCGAATCACTTCCGGCGGAGGGCATGCTTGCATCGCCATCGTCGTTGTTTCCCACTGACGGAATTCTTAAATCACTTCCGGCGAAGGCCATTCTTGCATTGCTACCATCATTGTTTCCGGCTGACGGCATTCAAGTGATTCAAGAATGTTGTCAGTCGGAAACAACAACGATAGCGATGCAAGCATGACCTCCGTCAGAAGTGATTCAAGAATGCCGTCAGCCGGAAACGATGGTAACGATGCAAGAATGGCCTCCACCGGAAGTGATTCAAGAATGCCGTCAGCCGGAAACAACCGTAGCGCTGCAAGCATGGCCTCCACCGAAAGTGATTCAAGAATGCCGTCAACCGGAAACAACGCCGGTAGCGATGCAAGCATGGCCTCCACCGGAAGTGATTCATGAATGCCGTCAGCCGGAAACGACGGTAGCGATGCAATCATGGCCTCCGCCGAAAGTGATTCAAGAATGTCATCAGCCGGAAACAATAACGGTAGCAATGCAAACATGGCCTCCGCCGGAAGTGATTCAAGAATGCTGTCAGCCGGATACAAAGATGGTAGCGATGCAAGCATGGCCTCCGCTGGAAGTGTGTCAAGAATGTCGTCAGCCGGAAACAATGACGGTAGCAATGGAAACATGGCCTCCGCCGGAAGTGATTCAAGAATGTCGTCAACCCGATACAAAAATGGTAGCGATGCAAGCATGTCATCCTCCGGAATAACGTCAGCCGGACACAATGATGATAGAGATGCAAGCATGACCTCCGCCGAAAGTGATTCAAGAATGCCGTCAGCTGGAAACAATGACGATAGCACTCTCGAATCCGCCATTTTTGGTGTTGTTAGCACTGAATGACAAGCGAGGCGAATACCTGTTCACCGGAAATTGAAAAAATAGTAAATACGAATAGAATGCTTGTAATCAGCGGATAACATATGGTAATTTAGAAGAAAAAAACAAGTTCATAATCTGTTAACATGAATGCATAATCACCCGATGTTGTCATTTGAGAACTTAAAGGTAAAATATGCATGTGAGTGTGAAACATTAACATACATGTCAACACTTTGATTCTCTGGAGCATCTTCTTTCCCTTTTTTCCACCATAGATTCTTTATTTGGTTTCTAAAATCGTTTTTTGTTGCAGAAACATATAACAATATCATTAACAAATTAAGATTTTGAATTAATAATGGAAAATAAATGTAGAAAACAAAAATAACCTGCCAATTTAAAACACAAATTCTTTGATCCATGTTAGGAATTATATGCTTCGATTATAGATCACGATCATAATCCTTCAACAAGATAATAGCTTAGCCAATGCATCAACAAGATTAGGAAGTTCAAATACTAGTCTTGCATCATAATTACAGTGCTTAAATGTGATAAAAAAGATGGACACGTATGCATCTGTATGTGCACAATCCTTGAACAGATATGCAAATAAAACCCTCAATTCCTACCTGTTTAGTTGCTTGTAAAATTAATTACATAACTAAAAAATAGCACATCATAATTTGCAAAATGAGCAATTGATATTTTCATTTCTTAAAAGGAGGCAAAGTAAACTTTCCTGAATCCACGGATCCAAATAAAAATTAAATATGCAAATTGAAGTTAGGAATATCTTTTACGAATTACAAAATAAAACCTCATATTCGTACACAGTGGACCAATTACTCCTCCTACACCATCAGCTAACAAATACTTGATGTTACTAGTAGATTTTTGATTGTAGTAGGGCGATGTGGGTGTACTTTCTAAAATCAAAAGATGAGGCATTTGATTTTTTCAAAAATTTTAGAAACTACGAGACAGGGGAAAAACTCAAAACACTTTTACTGGTTCGATTCAGATGAAAATCAAAACTATCACAGGAACAATGTTTACAGTGGAGGGTGAATCACGACGATATGAAAACCCTAATACTCAAATAAATCAACATAGTGGGCTGGAACCAAATTTTAATTTTAATTATTATGATACAAATATGCCTCAACCCAAGCCCACATCCCTCACAAATCCCATAGCCCAAAACCCCCTCAGCCAAATGTCTGGTTGATTTACCACAAAATCGCAAAGCAATTGGATTGAAATGGGTATACAAAGAATAGATAGTTTTTTTCATACGTTTCTAATTTTTTTTAACTCTTTTAACATTATATTGTAATACACCATTTTTATAAGACTAGCAGGGTACCCGCACAATGCGGCGGCGGGTACCCGTAACTATATTTCGAAGTGACGACAGTACCGGTGGTGGTGACAATAGCGATGGTGATTAGTGGTGGTGCGTAGTGATGGTAGGTGCTGACATTAGTGATGGTAGGATCAGATCCGAAATTGGTCTTTATTGTGAAAGTAAATATGGGCCTTTTAAATAGAGAAGTGATGGTTGAGTTCTGGTGACGTTAAAGCTTATATATAATCAAGTAGTTGAAGTGGTTAACACACAGTGACTACTTAGGAGAGGTCTTGCGTTCGAATCATGTAAGCAACACTTTATTTTTTTAGTTAAAGAACTTACTAAAAGTAGAAATCTCCTTAAATTTAAAATTAAGAAGCTCCTTAAACTTACTAAAAGAGGTAGACCTAAATGCATTAGTAAGTAGTAAGATATGTGTATATAAACGACAAGACCTAAATAAATTTTGAAGTCAACTTGGACGAACCTTTGTGGCCACAAAAGGGTAATTATTTGTTGATCATATATATAATCCATTTTGATTGAACTTGGCACATCTTTGGAGGTTTCACTCGTTTTGAAAACCAAAACCAACTACCAGCGCACCACTATTGTGGTTTAAAATTTACATGTGTATGTTTTTATTGCATGCACACAAATTTCATGTATTATGGCTAGCATTTTTGTTAGAGGTCTCCCCAATAACAATCTCTTTAAATTCAAGTAAACGTGAAAGAATTAATTATTATAGTTGTAGATTTTTAATGTTCAAAAGAAACGGGATTTGATTTATGTGAGTGTTTGATTATGGGAGCTCAATCACTTAGTATACACACGTGATTATAATGTTGAGAAGAACAATTTCATAACCTCCCCATAAAACACATGTGTGTCCACAATGTCACAATACATACATGTATATACATATAAATCAAACTAGCAGGGTACCCGCGCAATGCGGCGGCGGGTAACCAGAAACCATATTTCGTGGCGAGCAAGTGTTGTTCGTTTACACGGTAATAATTGTTGATAGAAATAAATAATTAAACGGAAATGTGGATTTTGGTAAGAGTTGATGATTTACAGCGTCGTATATTTAATGTTATTGGGTAAAATGGTTTTCGAGTAACAGACTTTTGTTATTAAGTGTGGGTGGTATTACCAAAGTGTAATGTATAGCAAGTGGTTAACACATAGTGATAAGTTAGGAGAGGTCTTGGGTTCGAATCTTATTAGCCCGCAATTTTTTTTTTTAAGTTAGAGAACTAACTAACAAAAGTGGAAAGGTCCTTAAAATCAAGTTTAAGGAGCTCCTTAAACTTGCCTAATGGGGTAGGCCTAAATGCTTTATATAGTAGTAAGATATGTATATATACACGTACATATACATATACATAAATGTATATATTTGTAACACACTTATCCATATACTTGTTATTCAGCTTCAAATATACCATTTGATGAATATTCTTAACTGGAAGCATCTTGTTTTTTGGGTAGTGATGAATGCTTGTCTTTCTTTTCATCTTGACTCATCTGTTGCTGCCTACACTCGAAGCTACAAAACGCACTATCTCCTCTGCAAAATAATCAAAATTAAAAGTATTTCTAAATAAATCTGTACAAATTTAATTAAAACAACATAAAACTTGAAGCAATGGCCTCGTAGTAAATCATTCTTTCTTCAAATATTCTCATTTATGGCTCTAACCCTTGTCGTTCCCGGAATTTTATCTTGCCATATGGTTACCGTTTAACAAGTGAAGATATCGATTTCAAACGATTTTACTACTAATCTATCATCATATGATTTTTATAGTAAATTATTCTCACTAACAACCCTACTTATACGACTATATAGGTTATCAATGTACACAATTAGTTTCATCTACACCACCTATGTTAAACTTGTCGTAATGATAATGGCTTTAAAAATTATAAAAATAGAAAAATACCTCTATAAGGTGTAAACAAGTTATCGTTTAAGAACATGGGGTATCGGCAAGTAGTGGGGATGCGGTGGTCACACCGGTGGTCTTGTGGGAGTGGGGCTATTTATGGTGTGGACCGACACAGGGAAGTTTGTTTGTTTTATTTATACTTTTAATTTTAATTGGAAAAGTTGGATAAATGTTGATCATTAAAATTTAAAAGTAATATTAATAATAATATAATAGAGTAGTCCTTATGGTTTATACCAAATTTCACCAATAGTCCTTTAATTTTAAAAATTACACTGATAGTCCTTATTTCTAAAACATTTTTCACCCATAGTCCTTTAGGCTAAACGATGTTCTGTTAATTCAAGTGTATATTCGTCATTTCCCATTTTACTTTAAAAAGAAATAATAAACCTTTGTTTATTTTCCCTTTTCTTTTAGTCTTTCCTGTCCGCAAATGCAAACAACCTCCAGTACCAAATCAATTAACACTTGAGAGAGAGAGAGAGAGAGAGAGAGAGAGAGAGAGAGCAGAAAACAGAGAGAGTCGAAGAACTGCTGCTACCAAGAATCAACAACAATTAGCACCAAAACGAGCGTCCAACAAAGATTGACACACAAAGGTTGAATGCAGAGGTCGGAGAATAAGGATGTCGGCTTTGTGTGCTGCACGAATCTTTCAACTGGCTAGAGACTTAAATCTACCCATTCAATGGCTGTTATTATACCCGCCACCGGAAGTGGAGAGAGACAGACAGAGAGAAGCCGTCAATTATACCCGCCACATTTTTTCTTTGGATTCACGTTTTTGGTTCTTGAATCTTTGGTTTGAAATTGTTTTTAAAATTTGAATTTGGGTTTAGATCGATTCACTTTTTTTGTGTGTGTTAGGATCATATTTTTCAACTGTGTTTCATTGTTGATTTAGAGTGGGAATTTTGGGTTTGAATATGGTGATGCTCTATTTACAATTTAGAGTGGGAATTTTGGGTTTGACTGGTGATGGCGGCATCTGCAGATTATGTGAAGAACATGAAGTGGATGTTTGCAAGTGGATTTGTACCAAAAGCACAAAAAGTTGTACGTACACTTTGTTTTTAGTTTTTTTTTAAGAAACAAAATGTTAAAAGACAAAAATGCCCTCATGAGGGACTTGACAGAATTTTTTTTAACTCTGTTTAGTCTAAAGGACCAATGGTGTAATACCTTTGCTGAAATAAGGACTATCGGTGTAATTTTTGAAACTAAAGAACCGAAGGTATCAGCAACAACTGGTTTTATTACGGGACAACTCATAATGTTCATATTGACAATTTAAGTTCCATCTAAATTTTTATCCAACTATCTCATAGATTCCAGTCAAAGATTCCCTGGTGAAATTTGGTACTAACTATAAGGATCATTAGTGTAATTTACTCAATATAATATTTGTGATAATTAGTGGTGTTAAGAAGAAGCAACGACACCTAATGCTATAAAAGTGTTTTCTTTTCAAACTTTTGAAAGTACTTTAATCGTTCGACTAATTTTTAGCATAAGTGTTGTATCGGTTGTCTTAATTAAAAGTTGAATATTTATTTTGTTCTTTTTAACGCCATTTGGATACTTATTTTCTTAATCTGAAAATCGATAAAATTAGCATTTTGACAAAATAACACACTGCCGAATTTCTAACTTAATTAAACATTCACTCTATACTGAAAATATGGCGTAAAATAATGAGTTTGATAATGACACTCCTAAATATTGTAATAAGAAAGAATATTTATAGGAATAGGAATGAGTATTCAATTATTTATGTAATTATTAAACCATATTTATCTTTATTGGTCAACTTTTTTATATACGGAGTATTTTTTTAAAAGATTCAATTACTCATTCAACTAATTTAATTAAGAACCCTTCTTCAAACACAATATTCTTTCTTATTTGTAATGTTATTATAGTAATGATTATAAAATGAAGGTGATCGATGAATTTAGAATATACCTATACATGAATATATCACGGCCGGTGATCAAACGGCGGTTGCAGAAGTAACAAATGGTCAAGAAATGAGCTTTTTCCAAATGATCAGCTGAATTCCGGCGGTGGCTCCTCGGAGAAACGGTGGCCATCAAGAACCGATGATCAAGAGTACTACTGGCACCTGGAGGTGGGTTCATGTTAAAGGGGTTGTTTAGATCATACGGCGGCTGAGGTTTGTCATGGCCACCTTCAACGGCGGCGGTGTGGTTATGATCCAACGTGAACTCCGTCATGCTGGTGGTTCTCTTGATCGGAGGCCGCGGTCTCTTACCCAACATCATCGTTAAGACTTGAGAGAGAGAGAGAGAGAGAGAGAGAGAGAGTATTTGAGAAGATAATAGAGATGGAGGAGAGAATCTGGGCCGTTGGATTTAACTTCAAGATTCTTAGTATTATGGCAAGTTGGCAACTTCACTTCACACCCCTTTTTATATTCAAAGAGTCAAGCTCAACAATATGAAATGAGAAATAGTATCGCAATTTTTATTTATTTTATGTTGTTATTACTGCATGTATGTATAATTTATTAAAAAAAAATTATATTATCTACTGATTTTGACATTTATCTTGATCAAGTAATAAGCACTAGAGGTTAGGATGATCTAGAAATTAAGCCGACACTGATAGAACCGAAACAAAAATATAATGAATTTTCAAAATCAAAATGATTACATGCTTTCAGTTTTGATTCGCTTTCGATTCAATTCATATAAGCAAAAAAAAAAAAAAACCTCATGTAACTATGGAGGTTCATTTATTCTAACCTCATGCTACACCTAAAACGAGTGGTTGCTTTATAATTAATCTAATCAGCTAACAAAAACAAGTTAAAAGAAACATTTTAAAAGGTTTCATATTCTAATTGCATGTCTTAAAATATCATATTTTGTTACAGTAATAATTGAAAACAAACAAAAGCCATGGGTGTATTATTGAAGAATAGTGAGATGTATTTTGTAAGTAGGTGGAGTACAATATAGTAATAATAATTATACACATGAAAACAAAATGTAATTGAATGCATAGGCCCCCTAATCGAGAGATGTGTCAATCGTGCCCCCCTTGGCTGGCCCCTTTGCTTTGTCGTTCTTCCTCTTAACCAAAATTGGAAAGTTTCCACCTTTTGAACTAATAATTTTTTAGTTGGACTAGATCAATTGACAATCAAAAATTTGTATTGGGGGAGTTTGTCGTTAAAAAGTATTAGGTTTAAAACCTATTGAGGACATTTTTCAGGAGATAAAAAATGAAGTGGGCTTTATTCCCTTAAAAAAAGAAGATATGTTTGAGAAATGTATAATATCCGTTTGAAATTTTGAATGTCACTGCATATGGAACCGACCCGAATGGATCCGAACCCGAAATATGCGAGACCTGATTTTAGAGAATTAGTAGACCCGAGAACCGAACCGTTTTATAGAATCCGGTTCCGGTTCGGTTCCGGGTACGGTTCGGGTACATCGGGTATAGACCCGATTGGAACCGAAATAATTATTAAACGCCGGTTTCAGGTGTTAGCAACATATTTATTAGTTTATACATTTAATATTATAAATATTTTACATATAGCAATCGTATAATAAATATAAACCAAATACTACCAACGGTATTATGACAAAACAAATTCTCAATTGCTCATAGACCAAATGATTTCTACTTTCTAGTATTTTGAAATATAAGTTGAGGCCAATCGAAAAAGAAGCATCATATTGGGGCTTGCATAGACATCTATATATTAAACTAAACTAGGGTAATATTAATTAGAGTTATACAAAAGTTAATTAAATTTTGGTTCCGGGTCTAGACCCAATTTGTTCTACACCCGATGTACCCGGACCCGAAATACCTGAGACCCGAATTTCATGTAAAAGTTGGACCCGATACCCGACCTGATATTTAGCAATCCAGTTCCAAACGGTTCCGATTCTGATTCAGTACGGGTCCGGGTACGGTTTTTGCGGTTCTATATCTCACCCTAAACATCATTAATATGTAATAAATACATATTTAGATTACAAACAGAAATTTTCAGCTCATTAAATGCTTCTAATCTCATACTCTAAGGTTATGAGTTAGAATTTTTAAATAGTAATAATATAAGGCTTTTTCTAACTTATGTCTTAGGGGCACATACTAACAAATATTAAAAACCTTTTATGGCCCTGCATTTAATTTAGAAAAACTCCTCAATTATAATTATAGTAAGGGTAAAGTAGGAATTGTAAAATATCTAGCAAGTATTTAATACGAAATAACAAGTATAAAAGGCAACTACGAGGTATTAAATACTGGTTAAAGTATGCCTAGAGGGCATACAATAGAAAGACCCATAATCTAATGTTGGAAAGCTATATCAGTGGTCCTTAGTCTTCACTCAAGCTTTGATTTGCATTTGTTTGTGTTAGGCTGTCTTAATCAGATGGTGTGTAAAGCGTAAACTAAGCTTTCATTATTTGGTGTTTTAAATACAGTTTTCATGTATTAATATATTAGAACGCTGCAATAGTGACTTAATTGACGCAATTAATATTTTTCAAATCAATGACGCGATAGTGACATTTACTTATTTTCTTCAGGTTTTTGATTCCACAATTATAAAATATATACATATAAAATATTAAGGAAAATGATAATGACAACCCTTAGGGCCGTCATTAAGAAGACAAAATAACAAAAGACAACCCCCTGAATTTTAAGAATATTACTTTTTTAATCAATGTACAAACTTTTTATGTATGTTAGTGACAGTCCTAGGACTGTCATTAACAAAACCCAAATATTAAATACCCTATAAAATTAACATGAAACCCCACCAATGCAACCTTTCAACTCTTCACCTAGGGGAAGAGTTGACACTAAACAGAGACAAAGTGGTGTGTACTATTGATAAGAAGGTAAATAAGGTAAATAAAAGAGTAAAAATATAATAACAAATCCACGAAATTCTAGAAAGAATAACAATTTTAGGTTACAAATAATTTTAAATGATGCAAACACTTCCTTTCAACTAAAACTTTACTTTTTAAACTTCAAAATATATAAAATTAAGTAAAGCTATAAATTTATTAAAAATGTTTTCAACCATTCATCGTAATAAAAATGCAATTAAAACAAATTTTCTTTTTTATTAACGTCCAATTCAACCAATCCGATTCACAAGTAAATCTGCCAAGTTCAAATCGGTTTATAAATTGTTAGTCCAATTGATTCAGTCACTATACTTTATTTTCCCGCTCCAACCTATCTGACTAGCCAGTCCATCTCGAGTTTTAAAATATTGCTTAGTGAAAAAAGGATGCAAGATTATTAACCATCTTCTAAACCACAACTTTAGTTTTACAGCTAATGATACAACTATATTAAACAACAGTTGTTGTGATTGCAATACTAGTATGATATAAAAATCACTCTTTTAAAAGGAAAAAAAGAAATGTGTGATTGGATTAATTATAAGATTTAAATAACATTGTTTTCTAGTTTCTTTTAATAACACCGGTGCCAACAGTGACACACTTGACGTCATCATTTTTTTGTCAGATAAACGTCATGTCAGCTAAGTGATATTCAGTTTTTTTTTGTTAAAACATAAAGGTGGATTAGTTTCTAATTATAACGTTTGTTTTTATAATCCTTGTAAACTTTTTTAGTATCTTGCTAATTTTTATATAATTTTGTTGTTAAAAAATCCTGTATACTTTGGCCAACTTGATATAACTTACCTTGTTACATTTTTAGCTAGCGTTTTTACTCATTTGTTACTTACTAATAAAATATAATATTAATAATTTTTATATTTCAATACAACTCATGACCCCATTTTTAATCAAATGTAGTATTCAATATTAATTGGAACGACTTGATTGGATCCATTCAAATTATGCTATATGTCAAAAATTGGGCCCCTGTTTACAAATTGGTACATGACAAAACTTTCAAGATCTAGTAGCTCATGTGAAATTTGATGTTTATTAATTTCCTTTTACTTATGTATGAAAAAATATGATGTTTTTAACCCAAGTTTCAATCCTAAGATTGATAAAAGAATATTATATATATGTAAATCACTGGAAAGATATAGATGAAATAAATATGTGTAATTAGTTCAATTCCAAGTGTTTCAATTTGATTCAAAAGAGAAAGAAATAGAAAAAAGTTGAAAATATATGTAACACATATTCCAAGTGGTTCGATTCGATTTCATCCGGTTTTTGGTCCGGTCGTGCATAGCCTAGTGTATGTATGCCTAGTGAAATCTATATTATAATAAAACAAGCTTTTTTAAGTCACATGGCAGCTTTTTAACCCCTCAAAGTACACGTGGCAGCTCATGAGAACCCCAATTTTAATAGTTTCCCGCCCAATTTTTTCCTTTACAAATTCTAATTTAATTAATTAAGAAATTAGTTGATTAGTTTCTTACCTTTCTAAGTACACCTAAATTTTGCAGCATTCCCTTTTCAAATTGCAAAATATTCGATTGCTTTTAAATCACCACCAAGATTTTAGGTACGCCTTTATATTAAGATTCGTTTCAAATTTACAACCGTGATTTTAGTATTTTTTTGTTATTCATAATCTGTCAATATCTTTTCATATTAAGTTATGACCTAATAGTATATAAACACATTGTATGAGGATTCATATAGCAAAGGTATTCAACAACTTCTCAGTAAAGGTAGTTCTTATACATGGTTTTTAAATTCCGTTTTTCTACATCACATCAATATATAATCAGATTTTTTTCAATATGTTTATTTAAATATTTATATGAAGCATACCGTTATATGCTAATGCTCCGTAGATCTTTATGTTTATCAATGCATGTTATTCACTATATTAACCATACATTTTATATGCAAATTTTTATGAAACATATGTTTTTCACATATATTTTGATTCAACGCCTGTTAATATTGTTTCATCTATATAATATGAATTATTCTCACCTGTTAAGTTTATGATCAACCAACTGTTAATAATTTTTTAATGCCTTTTAATTTTATACTTTGACTATTATAGTCATATAAGGTTAATTAATTCGGTCATGATACTATTATAGTCATATATTTTAATGGGTTTATAATTTATATAGGTTAATTCCCGTTGATATGCAAATTAAGCTATGATTATACATGTTTTTTATTCAATATTAAACTATGATTATGCGGATTATTAAATTAACAAATTTTATTTTACTAATTTACCTTTATTAATCTCAAATGTTTTATAGTGTCCCTCATATAGTTAACAATTTTTAAAACAGGGGTTTGACGAGTGTATAACCCTACCGCACCTCGTGCTCTTAGAGTAACTTTTTAAAAGTATTCGTTGTTTCAATCAGTAGCGGACACACATGAAGATAATTAAGGGTGGCACCGGTTGCACATTTTCTTCTCACGGGTGTCACCTACACTAACATGGATTATTAAATTAACAAATTTTATTTTATTAATTTACCTTTATTAATCTCCAATGTTTTATTTATAGTGTCCCTCATATAGTTAACAATTTTTAAAACAGGTGTTAGACGAGTGTATAACCCTACCGCACCTCGTGCTCTTAGAGTAACTTTTTATAAGTATTCGTTGTTTCAATCAGTAGCGGACACACATGAAGATAATTAAGGGTGGCACCGGTTGCACATTTTCTTCTCACGGGTGTCACCTACACTAACAATAAGACTTAATAATTTGTATCACTATTTTAACACTATTCGAAAAATATTCAGGGGTTGCTCGTGCAACCCTGTGCACCATACTAGGTCATCCCCTGGTTTTAATGGTAAAAATCTATTTAAAAATTTATTCAAATAGTAATAAGATTTTGAATAAGCTATCATTGAAAATGCTCTAATAAAGTATCTAATTTTAAATACGTAAGTTGATTTTAACCAGGTAATTCTTAAGTTACATAAGTAAATTTTAAATCTTACTTTACATCTTCATGATTACTTTCTAATTTTAAAATGTTTATACATTTAAATTTGGATGCTTTATATTTGAGATTAACTTATAAGGGTTGTATTTAAGATATTCCTTAATTTTTAAGTAGTTCCAAGAGACAAATCTCAACCATTGATTAATTATAAGTTATGGTCAAGATTAATCACATATGTTATACATGGAAGGGTGTTTTGGTAATTTTTTAAAAAAAAATTATTTTTTATTTATATTTTAGAATTATTATTTTTTTATTTTTTAATATTATATTTTATTTTTAAATTATTTTCTTTTGTTAATAACAAAAAATATGATTGCATACTGAATCACATGTGATTGTGTATAAAATTATATGTGATTGTACTAAAACAACAAATACAATCACATGTGCTTTTACACTGAAATCACATGTGATTAACTACTACACGTAATCATCAAATAAATATTGTTTTTAATGGAAAAATAAAATTAATAAAAAAAATAATAAAAAAAATAAAAAAATCCAATTTTTTTAAGTTCCAAATAACCAAAATACCCCTTATATATAAAATATGTGATTAATCTTGACCATTAAATCTTATTGATCAATGGTTGAGATTTATCCTTTGCGACTACGCAAAAATTATGAACTACCTTGAATGTTTCCCTAAATTATAATATAAATTTTACCGATTAGATAAAATCTGAGGAAAATCGAGAAAAATTGATTTGGTGAATATGAAATTTAAAAAATTATCTACCACATCAAGTATATAACATTCATCCAATGCATATCTTGATATCATCTGTTGATTTTGATATTTGTAATCATCAAATAGGTAGGCACATGAGTAGACACAAATGGTAGGCACCAATATCATTCCTCTAATATCAATTATACATAATTCGTAAGTGTTATTTTATAAAATTACGGTCAGTAAATTTATTGACAGCCCGTGATTTTTCACGGGTCATAACCTAGTGTAAGTATATGTAACACATATGTTAACTTCTTGATGAAGATAGAGTGGTAGATACATGAATTACAAATTTACAATCATATAATGCATAATGTTTAGGAAATTATTGAGTAAGTGGGTAGTAATGATGACTACAAAACGACGAAGTATGCTTCTAATAATGTCACATGGCACCTTTTACCTTTTAAGTGGTTTCCCTAATTCAGGATTAGACCATTAACTAAGTAAGTGATGATTTAGCCACATAATCCAATAGAGTTATTGTGTGGCAAGTCTAGCCAACATTGATTAGTGAAAAGATCATTAGAATAATGACACCTATGCACAAGAACTTTAAAATATGGCAACCTAATCTATGATTTATTGATGGCTAAGCACCTAAGCCTTCTAAAAATTACTATATATGTGGAGCTCTAGTTTCACTTTATTACTTCATATTTCCTCCCAGAAAGATATTCCTTAGTAAGAATATTTTTTTTATTATTTTTAACTAAATCTTCTTAATTCATCATGTCATCTATAAAATGGTTAACATGTTAAATCGATTTTTTCTGTACCTCTAATCTCATATTTTAATTTATACATTTATATTAGTCAAATAAATATGAATATAAGTATGAAGATTTGATAGAAAACAATATCATATATCTTTTTATAAAGAGGGTTAAATATAGAAAGATGACTAGATTAACTAGTTCGTTTTGGAGATTGAATATATTGAAGTTTCGAGTTTAATATTCATATGATTACAAAAGGTAGAGACGTAGAGAGGGGATCTTGGGCCTGTATAGAGAATAGCGCTATAACCGACCAAAATGGGCCAAATGTTGTAACACGTGGGCCTTAGCCCATATGTGAAGCAACCCAATATCCATGTATTTAAATCTTGAAGCTAGGAGTACCTTACAGTCATGGGTGAATCTAAACCTTTTCATGACCATTTGATACATATTTACTCATAAAGAATCATAATTTATAAAAAATTATTTGAGTGTCTTTGTCAATAGTCTATCACCAGATGTTTATAAAATCATATTTTAACCAAGATGTCATATGATGTTTTAGACACTGTTTGATGCAAGGTTTTAAAATCCGGGTTGACCCGGTTGGTTAAAATGTGACCCTGTGAAGAAAACAAGTTAAAAGTATCTGGATTTTTGCTCACTAATGACCCGTCGCAGTCCGACGGATTTTTGTGAAACCCGGTGACCCAGACGACCCGAAAACTGTTTTGTGATTCGGATGCAACCTTTAATCTCGTTTGAACTTCAATTCTGAAAGTTTATTCGTCTAAATTGGAAACCGTATAAGACGATTTGGAAGATGATACGACGGTTTTTGAAACCGAATTTGGGAAATCAGGCGAATTGACCCACCGCTTCAACCGGTTGAACAGTAACCCAACCATTATACCATGTCGAGTAACAACCCAGGTTTTAAAACCTTAGTTTGATGGCAAGCTTATAAAATACACCTAAATTTGGGCATGGACCATTTTGGGTCGGGGTTGTCAATTTATATCTAAATTTGGCCTTCTACTTCCTGAAGAGCTGTTTTTTTTCCTTACAAAAACTTATGTAACTTAAGAGTTATGCAAGTAGTTAATAAATAATTAATTACTATGGAATTAGATCACAAGACATTTTTTTGAATGTGATGTCATAATTTTAGATTTGTAATAATCAAATAATCAATTTTGTGTTTGTTTCGTATTCTTATGAAAATCGGTAGTAATTAATCAATGCACGTTTCAATAATCGAATCGATCCGCTCATAATTGGACCAAACCAAGAACTTATGGTTTCGGCTGGATCGAAGACTGAACCGATGACATATTAGAAAGGATCGAACTGGATCGATAACCAAGTTTTTTCAACTTTTTTAGTTTTGGATCAGACCGAGAATCGATTTTGCATAATAATTCAAATCGAGAACCGAACCTGTATAATTCGGTTCGGTCCAATCTGCCAGTGTCACCAATTTTCGATTTAATTTCCACATATTACACTAGATCTTAAAAAGTAACAAAACAAACCTAACTCGCACCAACACCCAAAACTACCCCTTGGAGACCCTAATTAACAACACATTTATAATTTTTAACAATGAATAACAAATTAAATCTACTGATTAAATTGCCCACAATAAAAGCAATTACGAATGAACGATTTTTTGTGTGTGTAATTTGCTCTTATTTAAATGTGATAATTTTATACACGTCCTTGCAAACTTTTAATATTATGTATATATCCTCGCAAATTTCAATATTACGTATATATCCTCCCAAAATTTAGAAATCCTCACATATATCCTTCATCTTAATTTAATAATATGTAAAACTTTTAAAATTTAAAAAATATATATCATAATCTAAATTAATTGTAAAATGTCCTAAATGCCCTTAAATCTCATTACATGATTAACTTCTTGGGCAGTTAATCGTAAAACTCATTCACTGATTTGGTACATGGAAATGTGAAAACATGTTTAAATGAGCATACTTGATCGACCTAGTTAGTTAGGATTAGTGGATTTTCTTGTTTGGAGGTCTAAAACCGAATAGTATAACACAAATAAAACAAGAAATATGAGTAATTCATAAAATAGAAAGGATTATAAGTCAAGAAGTTTATGATGGCTGCCGCCGGCCAAGGTTAATCACGTAGGTTTAAGGGTATTTAGGTTATTTTACAATTAATTTAGATTGGGATATATGTTTTTTAAAATATGAAAGTTTTAAATATTATTAAATTAAGATAAAGGATATATGTGAGAGTATATACGTAATATTGAAATTTATAAGGATATATAGGTAATATTTGAAGTTTGTAAGGACATGTATGAAATTATCCCTATTTAAATAAACAAACATTTGGCTTTTGAGAACATGGAAGGTAATTAAATTAAACATATAAAGGGCGCCCAAAATTTCTCATTTTCTTCCATGTTCGTCCATTGATTTCCTTCGATTTCTTCTAAGCAATTACATCACAACACAGAATCTGATCACTCTGAATTAACGTCAAGTAAAATTGCGTGCTTAACTGTCTTCTCGTTGCACCATATTCGTCTCCGTCAACCTAAGTTTTTTTCTCGTAATAAACCCTTTAATTTGCCTCAATTTGATCGCCAATTTCCCCAAATCCATCGATCAATTCGGATTATAAGTAATGTAAGTTTTTTCTTCTCAATTACTCACTTCATTTCACTTGATTTCTCTGCCGTTTTTTCTGCTTAATTTGGTATGTATTGAATTTTGACTGACTTACCCGTTTGCTAGATTTTAAGTTTGAAGTTACATTATTGCATGTATTTGCAGATAAATATGATTTTGTTTTTTGATTACTCGATGAATCCTATTTTGACTTTTCATGTTCAACTTAATATTTGCCAAATCCAATGTTTATATGCATCTTGTTGCAGCTTTAAGACCACTATTGTTCTGTATGTACTAGTTTTTAGGGGAAAGTTTATCAAGTACGGCAACTAAAACTATCCAATTTAGGAGTGAAAGCTTTATCTTTGAAATTTATAGGAGTAAAAGCTCTAAATTTTGATAAATTTATAAATAAACTTTAATTTTTGAAACTCTATGAATTAAATTTAACTTTTGACAAACTTATGAGTGAAAGTTTAACTTTTTACAAATTTTTGGACTCAAATTTGGATTGTTGGTTACTTTTTTGAATGTTTCATTAAATTTAATATATTTGATAAAAGTTGTTAGTAAAAGGGTTTTGAAATAGGTAGTGATTTGTACACCACATATTTTAACCTATACACCACAATAGTTATTTTATATGTTTGTACAGACTGTATTAATACCACATGCATGAAAAAATGCGGTGTGGAAATTAATTCCCTTTTAAAATCCATGTCAATCGTGAATTTGAAGAGGGTCCTGTTTGACCTTAAAAGTCAAACATGTGGAAAACTGTACTAAGTTTTTTTGTTTTACTTTTGATGAACAAGTGCTTTAAAGTTTAAATTATATAATCTCTTATTTATGTGTATGATTTGTTGTAGTATGGCTACAACAGCATTTAACGGATGTATTGGTACTATCAAGTCTCAAGGGTACGCTGGTAATTTTGCTCTTCATCAAGAACATGGAAATAACTATTTGAAGTTGACCTTAAAAGGTTTCAAGACCAATCTTGGAATGTCGGGAAAAAAACATTATCTGCCGCGAAAAAGGGGTTCTTGTTTAATTCAAGCATCTTCTTTAAATACGACAGTTTCGGATCAAGTGTCAACCCCGTTAAACACCAAAGTGGACTCCCCTAAGAAAACAAGTACAATGTTATGACATTATTTATAGTGGTTGACTTTTCTAACCATTGTGTTTGACTCTTTGACTTTGACTTTTTTTGAATTTAGAGGAAGCGGCATTGATATTAATTAGGCATGGTGAGTCACTATGGAACGAGAAGAATTTATTCACGGGTTGTGTTGATGTGCCATTAACAAAAAAAGGTGTGGAAGAAGCAATTGAAGCGGGTAAAAGAATAAGTAATATTCCCGTTGATATGATTTACACGTCATCACTTATTCGTGCACAAATGACGGCTATGCTTGCTATCACTCAACATCGCCGCAAAAAGGTAAATATGCACAAACACTATTTCGGGTCAAACCGGTCGGGTTGGTTCGGGTCAACCAATAAACACCTTTATATTACAACTAATAGAACAATTTAGGAGGTTTTATGCATTTTTAGTACACTTAACACTTCTAGTGACTTTTAAGTTTCAACCCATTGACCCATTTGACCCGTTCCATTTTACTAATTATTTTCAACTTCTTATCAACCCGTTTGCCGATAAATTGGTTTTTTAGGTGCCTATTGTGTTGCATAACGAAAGCGAACGGGCAAAATCTTGGAGTCAAATTTTTAGTCAAGAAACTGAGAAGCAGTGTATACCCGTTGTTACCGCTTGGCAACTAAATGAACGGATGTAAGCAAGCATTATATCTTAAATTTCCTTTTTATGGTAATTATTATCGTTTACTTGCTAATTTCCACAATTTTATATTTATATATTTTTTATTTTTAGGTATGGGGAATTGCAAGGTCTAAATAAGCAAGAAACCGCCGATAAATATGGAAAAGAAAAAGTTCATGAATGGCGTCGTAGTTATGATATTCCTCCACCAAATGGTGAAAGTTTGGAAATGTGTGCCGAACGAGCGGTTGCATACTTCAAAGAACATGTACAAATAACATTTTTTTACTTACTATATATATATATATATATATATATATATATATATATATATATATATATATATATATATATATTTTATTTTTATAAAATAAAAATGCACTTGTAACGTGTACAAATTTATGTTTAATTGGATCGTTGAAAATGGCTGAGTCTTGAGTCATTCACCAACATGATGACACCTCAACATGTTATTGCTACATCACCACTTTATCAATTCATCAGATTGTTGAATGACCCAAAGGGGACATAAATCCATCTTTAGATGACCCAATTGGACATAAACTATACTACATTATTTTTTTTCATGTTAGTTTTTTTATTATAATTATATTTAATTTAAATGGAAATTAATCAGATTGAACCTCAACTACAAGCTGGAAAGAATGTAATGATCGCTGCACACGGGAACTCCTTACGGTCCATCATAATGTATCTTGACAAATTAACTTCTCAAGAGGTAATAATTTAATCTTACACATAATGCATTTTTTTTTAAATATATTACATTTTTGTATTTTTAATTTATTTTCAGGTTATAAGCTTGGAATTATCAACAGGGGTACCTATGCTTTATATTGTAAAAGACGAAAAATATGTTAGACGAGGAAGTCCTGCACCACCAACTGAACCCGGCGTTTATGCTTATACTAAGGTAAATGACCCGTTTTGACTTTTGACCCGAATATGACTTGAAATGTGTTGTAAGTTGTGATACTTTGACTTTCAAAGTCAAACTTTTACATTTGATTAATTTTTTTATTGCAGAATTTGGCTCGATACAGGCAGAAGTTAGATGAGATGGTTCATTAGCAGTCTTTCCAAGAAATGTTTTTTTCTTGAAATGATATCCGTCCGTTTGTATATCTCATAATCCGTGATTTATCCTCGTCATTTGGTGGGTCCCGCTCGTATATGTGTTTCTTTTCTACATTCAAATTTAGTAAAGATTTGTGCAATAGATAAAATTATAAATGTGATGTTTTCATTGTACCCTGTCTCTTCTTTTAAGTGTAATATTTTGTAGAAACTATAAATAAAATAAAATCTACATAATATGGCCCATCTCGTCTTTTCATTTTATCCTTTTCATTTTCTTATGTAAAATGTGGTATCAGCTCCAAAGTTGGGCCACTAATTTACATGGGTCCAAGCCCACTTTGTGTTCTGTCAAAAATGTTTCTGCTCTATTTTTTATAGGGTATTGGTCAAAATGCATTTAGAATCCTGAACTAGACTCACTAGTTTTTTTACTACCTTGAACTATTAAAGATGCAACATGGTACCATTAACTTGATGAAATGGTTGATATAATGCTCAGACTCATTAATTTGATAGTTTTTTACTTAACTTAATTTCGTTAGAGCTTTTGACGGGCCAAAAACATACGTTCATCTCAATATAATGATATTAGAATCAAATCACGTGAGAAAACAGGATCAATATTAATGAGTCATATTTCTAAATCGACCATTTTGTCAGGTTCAAGGCACCATGTTGCACATTTAATAGTCCATGATAGTTGAAGACGTAGTCAGTGAAGTTCAGAGTACTAAGATGCATTTTTGACATTTTTTTATTGGTTATTCCCGTTTATGACAGGCTCTCCCGGGATGGTTGAGATTTACTCATGATGTACGCGACTGCTAAAGCGTTGTTGTGTTTTTTTTGAACGAAATTATTTTTCATAAAATAAAATTACGCGAATTTTAAATTGTAACTAAAAAGTAAAATGTTTCATAAGAAGTTGCAAAAAGATTCTTGAAATTCTCAACAAACTACTCTAAGAGCATCCCGATGGTTAACCTCACAAATACTTATTAGTTTTGCCACATCAACATTCCACTAACCAAAAACTTTTTCATAAATAGCATCTCCAATGGTTAATCTTTACAAAAGGCTTTTTTACAATATTTCTAATTTACCTTTATCTATCTTAAATGTTTATAAATACCCCCTATATATAATTTGACAATTTTTTGGACATCTTACGAAATATAATATTTTTTAAAATGTCTTATACAAAAATATTATAATAATTGGCATTAAATATTATATAATTTATTTATTAACTAATAAAAATATAATAAAGAATTTATATATAACATATCTAAGGTTTAAAATGACATGTTATTAAACATAGGGGACTAAAAGAGATAATTATTGAAAGATGGTTAAAATGTTAGTAGAGAATAAGTCTTTACAATAAGCTTTTCAAAAAGCTAGGTATTCCAATGGTAAAAAGTCTTTTAAAGACTTATTGTAATAGTAATAAGTTTTAGAAAAAATTAACATTGGAGATGCTCTAACAAATCGATAAATTTATACTGTAATACTTAGAATTCACAAGCTAAAGCTTGTACGGATTCACTCATTACCATGAGACTGAAATTTATTCGTTTTGTCACACCGAATCTTTATAAAATAAAGATGTAAATACAATGAAGATATAAACATTGTTGCATCATTTTCTAAACATGAATTTATGCATCAAATACAAGTATTTGGTAATGGAACTGAAACTGAAATTGCATATCCAGTTCCATTAGCAAGACTTTTAATAGCAAAAAGATAAATTAACCGCCATCAATCTTTCAAGCATCGGTTAATTTCTCTTTCTCATCAACTTTTGTTACTAAATTTGGATCGGTTTCTTTTTCGGTTTCAGAATTAGGGTTAGGGTTGGCCTCAAGGAAACTTTTTTCTTCATAAAGGGCAATCCTCTTTGCATCATCTTCTTCCATTTTTCCTGTGTATTTCTTGATTTCAAAATTTTCTTGATTTTTCCCGCCAAAAGCGGATTCGAGTTCATCCATGCAAAATAAGTCATCCATTATGATCTTTGTGTTTGGATCGTCTGCATACACAAATTTCACTTTGTTTGCAGTTTTCGGTTCTAGGAACGGCTTTACAACCTGCAAAAACGCCAATTTTAGGTGATAGATGAAGTTTGACTTTTGAGGTCAAACATGTCAATTTCGCATGAAAGTATTGTTTTTTACGTCAAAAGTCAAAGTTTGAGTTTCATTTCCATTTCTTGAACAAGATAGACACAGGTTGAGTTTTCAGGTCAAACTTGCTAATTTTGCAAACTGGCACATTTATACATTTGTATATATTTTCCTAGAAAAATGTTAACAAATTTAATAAAACATCATAAAAAGTCAAAATAATGCAGGGATCTTGTTAATTTAATAGAAAAAATTATATCAATTTCGAAAGCACTACGTTTGACTTGAAAAGGTCAAATTTTTATACCTTGTAAAACGGTTCAAAGAACTTAGGTGGATTGTATAGAATTGCTAAACCGAGCCTTTCGGGATACCGTTCTTGCAAAATAAAAGCGGTTTCTTTGGTTGACTTTATCGATATGTTTGACAATTTGAAGTCAGTAAAGTCAATCAACCAAATAATCTGTTCTTGATCTGATGGCAAATTTAATATTGCATTCTCCATACAATACACCAAATGTCTTACTTGCGATTTTGTCGAAGTCGAGTTCTGTAATTTCAAAAGCCAACGAAACAAATTTGTGTTTGAACACTTTTTATTATAATTTTATATCAAATTTAATTAAAACAATTAAAAAATGTGTGAGAAAACCTGAAATCTCGGTCTCAAAACGAGAACTACCCGCCCGTTCTTGTCCTTATAACCTGACCTGTATATTTTTCCAGTTTCTCCCTCTGCAGCCACATCTTCCTGAAACAAACAAAAATAAAAAAAATTAATTAAATTATAGATTATTATATTTATATAATCATGTGTCTATGTATATATTATACATATATATGTATATAATAGGGGTGAGCGCCGTTCAGAAACCGAACCAAACCAAAACTGATGGAGCGAAACCGATAATGATTTGAATATTCAAAACTGATAATCGAACTGATTACATGTTTTCGGATTTCGGCTCGATCAGTTCGGTTCAGCTTTGGTTAAGCTTTTCCAGTCAAATGCTCACTCTTACCCGAGGAGCATACCAAACCGGACCGAAACTAAAAATCATGAAATTACAAAATCGGGGGAAAAAAAAGATTACATTTAACCTCTCAAATATTTACGTCATATATTAAATATTGTAATTAAATAAAAGAATTATGTAATTCATATATTTGAGAGGTTAAATGAGCATAACTGAGCCGAGCCTGCAAAGCCGAGCCTGCAAAAATTTCACCTCGCTTCGAGCTTTTTCTAGCTGAGCCACGGCTCATTCACACCCCTATTAGAAAATGAACAGGGGTTTCTTTTCTTTGATTATTTTTCCTTAAAAATCCACATGTTTCATGTTTTTTCTAGTTTAACTGAAAAAGAAAAGGAGGTTACCCAACGAATTTGTTCGGGTTTATAATTCATTCTCCATATTAAAGATGCTTCGAGCATTTTAACGGCTTTCTTAACGTTCCAATTTCGTGCTCTTAAATATCTTGAAATCGAGGCATCGGAACAGTAACGCCAAAATTCACCCCGACGATTTTTTCTAATCTTTTCAACTGATTTGTGCTTTTTTATCGTCTCACACACTTCGATGATCTGAAATAATATTTGGTATTAAATTATTAATTAGTGTTAATTTTGTTTGATTATGCTAATTTTGTAAAGTTGTTAATATAGCTGATACAGTTACAAACCAGTTTCTGTTGATCTTCTGTGGTTAATGGGCCGCCATTTGAGGTTGATTTCTTCAGTTGTTGATTCATAGCTTCATAAGATGGTTCAAAAAGTCAAATACTTAATTGACTAAAAAATTAACATCTTTTTCATTAATTCAACCAACCCACATCAGTATAAGCATTTTAATACACAATTGATTCAAGAAAAATTCAAAAAATTTGGGTGGGTCAACAATCTTCAATCTTTAAACAAAGTACAAAAAAAACTAAACTTTATTTGAATTTTATTCAAAATCCACATTTTGGTTAATCAAATTCCAAATTTCAATCATAAAATGTAGCAATTTCTTATATTTATTATATAAACTCAAACACCCACTTCAGTATAAGCATTTAAATACACAATTGATTCAAGAACAATTCAGAATTCAAGAAATTTGGGTGAGTCAACAATCTTTAAACAAAGTTAAAAAAAAAAAAAAAAAACTAAACTTTATTTAGATTTTATTCAAAACCCAGATTTTGGTTAATCAAATTTCAATTATAAATTGAAGCAAGTTCACATCTTTTTTATATAAACTCAAACACCTACTTCAGTATAAGCATTTAAATGCACAATTTATTCAATAACTATTTAAAATTCAAGAAATATGAAAGCAAATAAAAAGTTTTACCTTTTTCTTCTGGGCAGTGAGCAAAATATGACCAGCAGTTTTTAGAAGATTAATAGGTGATTAGTAAAAGATTAATCAAAAAAGGGTTTCACAGAAATCAATGTTTTTTTTATTAATTGATTCTTGATGGGGGATTATTGGATGATTCCATGTGGTGAATTGGGTGAAGACCAATTGGATGATGATTATATCAAGAAAGTGGAAAACTTAAATTTGATTAGTTTCCACACATTTAGAAACAAGGAAAATGAGTTAAAATTTAAAAGCAAAGGTGTTGGATCCGACAAAAATAAATAAAAATATCCAAATTGTCACATCTTTGGGGCCCTATTGGCTTCTTGCTCACACAATTTTTTATTTAGGGTTAGGTTGGAATTTAATAGGAAATGATTGTTAAATGTAATGATAATTAAGATCAGATAATTAGTTGAACAAAACTAGTAATAGGAGGCTTGTGAACTGTCTAAAAATTGGACCGAAGCAGTTGGAACTGGACCAGACTGAGAATCGGAAATATTCATTTTGGTCGGATCGAGTACTAAACTGCTGACGTCTTGGATCGGACCTTACCGGGTATTTCTGACTTTGGATCGGATTAAAAATCGATTTTGTATGAAAATTAAAATCAGGAATCAAACCGATCAATTCAGTAAACTACGGTTCGCTCTCGCTCCAATTTGCAAAGTAGATGGATAATTTTATCCTTATCAGTCTTGTAAATATGATGTGCTTCTAAGTTAGGTGCTTCAAAATCAAAGGAAAATATTTCATATTTCTTAATAGCCTCTCATATATGATTGATGCATAGTAATTTTCATATGATAACTTAATATATGTTTTATAAAATTTGTATTTTCATAACAATTTCTTATATACATCTTTTAATCTATATCACTTTAATACTAAAGTTTAACATTTATAGTCTAATTTTACGTGACGTTTCCGGTAACCTAAGATTGTCCATAATGAAGTGCCGGTGAGCGACCACGACCGCTCCCTTGACCGCGTCCCCCCGATTACATGACTTTTATTGGACGTATCCCCTATTGCATTTTCATGTGGGGTTGCACTCTGGCGGTCGTTGTAAGTATCCAATGGTTGTTTGTACAATATGCATGATAAGTGGTACATGTATTAGTAAAATCAATTTTTAAAGTTTGTCGTTAGTTTGTTCACCACTACGGGAGCTTGATCGGGGTTTGTCATATATTTAGTCTGAAGGGGAAAAATAGATGTGTTGATAATGTGACGGTTACTAAATCTATACTTGGTCTAATGATAGATAGGTGGGAATGGTAAGTAACTAACGAGAAAAAGTTTGCTGGATATAAAAGGTCGTGAGGTATTAACTAAAGCAAGTTATTTCAAATAGTTGGGAGTTGGTTAAATGTCAATTTAGTGACATAAATTTTGTTAAGGATTTGGTAACGAGTTAGACTCAACAGTGATAGGTCTAGCTTGTCTTTTGGTTAGCCCGTTTGTTGTTGCGGCCCACGGGATTGCTGATAACTGGGCCCGTAGAAGGTTCTGTGTAGATGATCAACAGAGTTTGTTGTAAAACATTCGGGTATTGTGGGTGCCTATTCTTCATATTTGGGGAAATGTTGTAGGCTTGGTTGAAGAATTGAAGTTTTGATCTACAAAATAAATGCCAATCATCTATTATATATAGAGTGTTTGGAAAAGCTTATTAAGGGGTTAATGCTTGTAAGCTTATTAGCTTATTAAAGTTAAAGTTTTTTTTTTTTTTAAATGAAATGTTTGGAAGAGCTTATTTAAACTTATTGTAAAATTACTAAAGTGGATATATTATGTTTTTAACTAAAAAAATAAAAAAATATTATTTTTAAAATAAATAAATAATAATTGGATTAAAAATTACGTGGGTGTTAGAGGTGAGGGCAAAATGATAGAATTTCTTAAAAAGCTTAAAATGCCCTTTAAAATGGAGTTTTTTTTTTTTTTTTTTTTTTAATACTTAAATGGTGTTTTGAAAAGCTTACAATGCCCTTTAAAATGGAGTTTTTTTTCTTCCACTTGTTTCCTCTCTATCGGGTCATAAACCCAAATCGATATCATTGACGCATAAAAAATGGGTGCATTCAAACTCCTTGATACATAAACCAACTTCCTTCTCATCTCATGCACTGTACAAAATTAAAAAATCAATAACCGAGCCAATTAAGTCAAACTAATTGTACCTACAAAATTCTTTAATTGCCTCCATTGACCATTCACGTAACCGATCTTCAGAATAAATTGTATTTTGAAGAAACGTTTTGTGAAGGGGTTGCGACCTACACTCGTTGCAGATGGTGAAGACGGTACATTACGATCAAATCCATTGCCAACGTTTTGAAATGAAATTATATGCGGTGAAATATTTTGGGGTAAATTATTTGCAGGTTTCGTTGCACGTACAACATCGTTTAACATACAAAATTAAACACTAGCTACTCTTTCAAAAGATGGAAAAACAGTGAGAATTTTGTAAAAACGCCTATTAAGTAAATATTTATTTTTAAATCACTATTTTAGTAAAAAAAAACTCCTTTAAAATGTCTTTCTATTCACCTGTTAATAAGCTTATAAGCTAAACCAAATACTCAAATGTACTTATTAGGTTAAATAAGCTAAAAAGTTTTGTTAACAAGCTCTCACAAACACCCCCTTAGACATATAGTGACATCTCTAAAAACGGTTAATAAAAATATATATTATGTTTTGAAAGACTTTTTTACTTAAATTAATTACAAAAGGAATTGGATATTCTTATAAAGATGGAAGAAATTTGACTTAAGAAGGTAAATATGGATTAATGATTTATAATCTACTTAAGTGTTATTTTTCAAAACAATATTCACTCAAGATTATCATTATTAAAGTTTTTATATATATTATATTTCAAAATTTGATTTGATATGATTAGTACTGATAGACACTTATTTTGTTAACTCACCTTTTTTGACTTCATTCTTTTTAACCTTTTTAGGCCAACTTTTTATAAATCTCAATCTCATTACCGATATTAGATACACGCATATTTATATAATCATTTAATTTATAATATATATGGTCATATTTTATAACTAATATATATTTGGTAGAAATTAGAGTTAATTAATTTATTTAATAATAATTAAAAAATAACCATTTTATTAATTACATGTTAATATATATTATAGGGCATACATTAACAAACTCATAAAATTAGATGTGAATATAATTTTAGTTTTTTGTATCTTGTTATTTTGCTTAGCTTCTTGATGGTGATTTCTAATGAAATCTATTGCGGTTCAATAAAACAAAAAACAAACTCATAAAATATTATCACTAGGGGTGAGCATTTGAGCCGAAAAAATCGAACCGAACGGAAAACCAACCGGTCCAAAATCGAACATGTTATCGGTTCGGTTTTGAAAATTCATCATTTTTTGCTTCGGTTCTATCGATTTCGGTTCGGTTCGGTCTTCGGATAAGGATGAAAATTTGGGCTAAAAAAATCGAACCGGACCGAAACCGAACCGAACCAAAAGCGAAAACATGTAATCACTTCGTTTCGGTTCGGTTCGGTTCAGTATGGTTTTTGGACCGAGCTCACCCCTAATTATCACAGTAAACTATTTCAACTTGCGTTAAAACGTTAAAAGGATACTTCAAAGCCAATTAATGGCCTTGAGTAAGATTTGCCCTACACAAGTTTCATGAAAGCAAAATGTCAACCATATTTTTTCATGTGCCCTTAATAATTGATAGCTCAAGTTGTGGATCATACATATATCAATACAGAGGCACTTAAAGGGTCCAACCACAGGAAAGACAGCAACTTGAAAAGTGGGATCCTGTGAGGACTCTTTTTTCGGTGAGGACTCGCAAGGACACCTCATAAAAATTTCAAAAAAATTCGAAAAAAAAATATATAACCCATCATGATTATTACTACATTTGACAAAAAAAAATTTCAAAAAAGAAATTATGATCCACTTTTTTTATCGAATCATAACAATGATCCAGATTTTTTTTGTGGAACATTATTATGATCCATATTATTTTTTTTGGAAATATTTTTTTTTGGATCTTATAGATAGCGATTTTAATGTTTAAAAAAGGAAATTTTTGAAAAAAATTTGTTTTGGATCATTTTTAGAGTTTTTTTTGGAGTCCTCACAGTCCTCGCGAGGAAAAGAGTCCTCACCGGATCCGGACCCTACTTTGTTATATATTATAAATAAATTATATACATGGAAGTTTAAAAAGGATTAATATGCAAATTGGTAAAGTTGAAGTGTCGAAGGAAAAAGAAAAAAAAAATTCACATAATGCACATTTTAAATATTGCGGCCATATGCGAAAACAAGTTGTTGATTTTTGGTAAGAGTTAAGAGTTCCAATTGGTAAAAACACAATACTTATTTATTTGGATTTTCTAATATGTAATATAAAAAAACTCATTGTATTTCTAAAAATGTAAAAATATACTCCATCCGTCCTATTTTTATAGGTGGTGATTTTTACACCACATATTTTGACATATGCACCACAATGGTTACTTTATATGCTTGTACAGTCTGCGATAATACTTGTACAGTGTGGTACAAGCATCAAAATATGTGTTATAAAAACTAACTCTCTATTTTTATTGTCTAGTATACTATTTTAGTTTGTCTCACAAAAACCGTCTTTCCTAAATTTCAACCAATCAAAAAACTTTTCAAGTTGGGAAGAGTAAATTTGATTGGTGACACTGTATAATTAATATACTTTTCTTAAACTGTATGTTTTTTTGTAGTGGACAATAAATTTAGGACAGATGGAGTATTAATCAGACCTAACTTCTACCATTTTAAGTGATGTTTAAATGTATCTTATTTTAAAGATTTTTTTTTATTAAATGCAATCTAATCATGTTATTTTAGCTTAGTTATTGTCAACTTGAAAAGTTTCTAAAAATGTTATCCTTGAAGAATTAAAATTGAAAGGTGATTCTTCTAGACCAATTTTTTTAATATAGAGTAATTTCATCTTAAAAAACTATAATATCTTTAATTTCTTTTTATCATATTTTTCATTTCATCATTTTCACGAAGGATATGATTGTACTTTAATATAAAATCACTATGCATCAATAAAAATTGCTTTACCTCCCATTGAAATTGGTCTTGACGAAAACCAAAATATGGTGGCCAAAACAAGAAGTTGGTCGACCGATACCATATATGGCTAGCAAATGGACGTGGCTTATGAGCGGGTACAGTTTGTCATGCATAACCTAATATTTTGGTATTGACAAGGTTCTTTTAATTATGACCGTTACTATATTTCTATTTTGATGAAAAATATCTATACTAGCTAGTAACATCACTAACAACTAAAGAAAGTTTTGTGCATTGTAGCCTTCTTTATTTTTGAATTATATGTTTGGTTTTTCTTGAGATAGGAAAATTATTGAATTCATCTTTTTGGAAATTTGGTAGCTACTTTGCTAACTTATGGTTGTTTTAGTTAATGATAAAGTATGAAATGACTATGGAAACATTAAGTTACACATATTGAATCATAACTATGAATCATAACTTGAATATTAAAAGGTGGTGGGGTTTATTCTTCATATGTGGAGGGTTCGATGGAAGACATACTGTCCCTTGTAAATGTCAATGTCTAGGCTCGAAGCACTAACTTACTAACTTGCCGTTCAAAAAGAAATTACTTAGATCTATATATTTAGTTATTTACAACAAATTTTGTTGATGAATAGATCGATTAAGCTCATGTTTTCTAATTAGTTTGTATAGTTTCGTTTATTTTGGGAGGTGGATACCGACTTAAATAATGAGGTCTTATATTTTCATGTTGGTTAGACTAGTAGTAATGGTGACCAAAATGTTAGATAATTAGTGTCACCTCAACTTTTCTATATACCAAACATGTGACCAGATGTTTGTAACGATTTCCAGACCTAATACCAATAAATAAAAGTAGGGGGAGGGGGGTAACCAACCCAACTTCTTTCAAAGAAGTTCGGGTCGGCTTGGTGACCAAACTGGCCGAAAGAACCGGGGGCCGCATCGGGAGGGGACCCCATATGCTAAGAGCAATAGAGCATCGAGTTTCAACTTGTTATACACACGATATAGTCATTTGGCGTTGTCAGCCCCGCACCGTGGGTGTCGTGAAAGCTTAGCCATTCGGGTTACGCCATAGCTATGATGAGCGTGAAATGGGTGGCAAGCATTTAACATGGAAAAAGCCCAAAAACTTTAACACCACCATAGCTTGTAATCGGGTACTGCCATAGCTTTAACACCATGGAAGGCGAGCGTCAAACGGGTGGTAAAGCCATGTTAAAAGGCCAATTTCTTTTTAACAATGGTTTAGCAATTAGCATCTTATAGCACCTTGTGCCTCTAACTACAATTATATTATAACATGTAAATTGTAGTAATTTTCAGTTGATAAGTTTGACAAGAAGCTCCCATAGTGCAGGTTTACCCTTTGGCACAACTTTTTAACAATGGTCGACTAAGATAAATCATAGTTTCAAACAAACTCTTCACGGATTTTAATGGAAGCAAAATTGTAAAGAAGTAATGAAAAGTCAAACCTATGAGTTGTGTTTGTGATTGCAAGTGATGGTGACTTTTTCTTGACGAGTTTTTTTTTTTTCTGCAAAACTATTTGGAGGTTTTAACTTCATATATATACACAATTACACATATGTCTATCATTTAGTGTTGTATGTAACTTAGATAATTAATTGACTTAAAAAATATATATAATTAGTTAATCATGAATATACTAAATAACGTGTTAAAAATTAAGAATTAAATTAGTAATGTAGGCTCGTGTTATGCATGGGTTGTGCCTATTTATCTTTTGTTAAATCAAAGTTTTACGCACCTATATAAATAACGGGAGTAATAAATTCTAGTTCAAGAATTTTCAAACCTGCAGTGTTGAGTAACAACCATATTTATTTTACAATTTACTGGAATTCATGAATCATGAATATATATGTTATAAATTATTTACTTACTATGATTTATGATACTCAGGAAAAAAAACATTTGTTAGAACTCGAATTACTTTACATTCGTGATTATTTACTTACTTTACATTTTTTTAGGGCGGTACCGAAGGGTCAAAAAAGATACATTGAATCAATTGGAACTCGGTTGTTTCGTCTATGGATAATGGCGGGTTGAATATTGGTAGCTTACACGGGTTCAATATCACCCTTTTATTGAAGTGGGTGTGGCGGTATGTGAATAACCGGAATATGTTGTGGGTTAAAATTATAAGTGATATTTATGGTGAAGGTGGTGGCGTGTTTAATTCAAATGGGCGGGGGTCTTCCGGTTATCAACCGTCGGCCCAAATTATTAAAATGTTGTCAAAATTGAAGGATAAAGGTTTGAATATGATTGAGTATTTAACAAAAGCTATTGGTGATGGTAGATCCACTTCGTTTGGGAATGAAGTTTGGATTGGGAACAAAACTTTCGCTTCTAGGTTTCCTCGGTTATTTTGGTTAGAGACTAATCAGAGTTGCACGGTTGCCGATTGGCTTGGAAGTGCTTCAAGATCGTGGCAGTGGTCCCGTGAGCCAAGCGGAGGCAGATTACATGCCTCCTTTGTTGGGCTATGTTCGTTGGTAGATGGTGTTAGTTTATCGGAGGGTTCGGATAAGTGGCGTTGGGATATTGGCTCAATAGGTTCATATGAGGTCGGTTTTACGCGTAAGTGGATCGATGATAGGATTCTTCCTTTTTCCGTGGTTCATACTCGGTGGAATGCTCTTGCGCCAAGGAAGGTGAATATTCTTTTTTGGAAGATCAACCTCAATAGAATCCCGACAAAACATAATCTTATTATGAGGGGAGTGCAGATTGAGAACATGAGTTGTGATATTTGTGGGGCGCATGTGGAGGATACGGAGCATGTTTTTTGGGAATGTGAGGTGGCAAAATCTGTGTGGATGGCTATCGGGAGATGGTTACAAGTGTTAGATCTGAATGTGAATGGCTTGGATGATTTGATGTATTCGGTGGATGCAAGTAACATTAATAGTAAAGCAAAATGTTCAATCGAAGCGGTTTGTCTTACGGTTGTGTGGATGCTTTGGCGGTATAGGAACGCGGTTACGTTTCAGAATGGCGATTTGAGGAAGAGTATGCTTGTTGATTCTATTCAAGAAGTAGCGTTTAATTTGATATGTAATCGTAATAAAAAGTATAGAGTTAGTTGGTTAGAATGGCTAATTTTTCCTTGTAATGTTTGAATCTTTTGTCTAGCTTCTTGCTAGTTTTTGTTTTGTTTTATTGAAAGCCGTTTTCAAAAAAAAAAAAGAAGGGGGGTGTTTGGGAAAACTTAGTTAAAAAGCTTATACTTATTAGCTTATAAGCTTATGAGCTTATTTAAGTTAATAAGCTTTTGTTAAATAAAATGTTTAGAGTAGCTTATATAAATTAATTGTAAAATTGGATAAAAATGACATTTTTTAATAAGCTAATAATCTCAATTATTTGGTTTAATTGTGCATGTACAAAAAATATTTGATTGATGAAAGGAGAGAGTAAGGAGGTAAAAATTCTAAATAAGCTAATTAACCCCTTCAAAATGACTTATTTAAACCCCCCCTAAATAAGTTTATACTTAACCAAACACTAAGTAATGTTTATTAAACTTAAATAAGCTTAAAAACTCATAAATCCATAAATAAACTCTCCCAAACACCCCTTTAGTTTGAAGTTAGTAATTTAGCTCATCACTTGTTTACCATACCCTATTGAATATTATAGTTGACTAAAGTATTTGTTATTGTTATTAGTATTAAAATGTCTAAAACAATATTCTTATGCTGGTATTTGAACTTTTAAATAAATAAAATATCTGAAAAGGAATTCACATTTTTAATAAGCATTTAAAAGTTGACCTTTTAAATTATTCAAGAGAATTATGACCAACTTAATCTTGTATCGTGAGAAGGAGGGATGACTAATTAATGTCATATAATTATCATAGAATATCTCGAAAGATTTTATTCATATATTTTACAAAAATCGTGAGGACGGATTTTATTCATAGCAATTCATATCTAAAGGCCGTTTGGAATGTTGTAATCTTCCGTAATAGAATTCAATTACAAAGGTATTGAATTCATTCTAAATTCAATTCCTTCGTAATTGAATTCCGTTATGTGTTTGGTTACAAATTTTTTACTATTTTTTAAAACTTTTTTATATTTTATATTTTATTTTTAAATTTTATTATTATTATTTTATTATTTATTATTTTTTGAATTTTCAAATTTTTTTTTATTTTTTTAAAAAAATAAATTTATTTTATTTATTTTTAAATTTAATTTAATTTTATTAATTAATTAATTTTATTTATTTTTTTAATATTTTTAAACGATTTCAAAATCTAAATATTTAAATTTGTTAGTTTACTAAAGGACCGTACAGGGTGTCGGGACGGATTTCAATTACAACGAATATCGTATTTTGAAATTATGTCGTAATTAAATTACGAAAAAAAGGCAATCCAAACGTCCTTACATAATGTAATTGAATTACAATTACGAATGATTACGTCAAAACAAACGAGACCTAAGAGTAATGATATTTAGTCTTATCATTTGGTCCTAGTCATTAGATAAAGACATCTTTTAAAATAATGAATAATATTAAGAGAGATAATTATGAATTACACATGTCATCCACTCAAGTGGATAGAAATATAATTATGACTAAATAATAGAATTAAATATTTAACCATCTATTATCTAACTTATAAGGATTGGCCATATATTTAAAACAAAAACACATTTTTACATTTTACAAAATAACAAGTGTTTACCCGCGACGGGGATTACCCCATGGCGTCCAAGCGCTAACACGTGGACAATTGATTTCACAAACTAGACTTGAGTTGATTGGCTTATCACTGTTGGATGTGAGAGAGTTTTAAGCGTTTATTACTATTTGAATAACCTGTAAAATAACTTTTATTATTGGAATATATGACCTTTTTAGTAGGTTATTTCAACCACTTATTTTTCCCCAAGGACCCCAACCACTTAATTGTAACACCTTAATTTTTAAAATAAAATATTTGCCCAAAATATATCATTTAATAAAGAGGAGAACTATCCCAAAATACGGATTTACAAAAACCTTTGGTATGAAATCAGAGTATAAGTTTTGTGTTACAAGATATATCAAAACCAAAGCTAAGTCTAAATCCGTTCTAGTGTTCTTCTACTCTAGGCCCCGCATTTCTATCCATGCGTACCTAATTCTTCGATCCCGAACCTGAGTACATAGCAAAAACAACAAGGAGTACGTGTGACAAAAAGTCTCGGCAGCTACATGGGTTTAGGCCCAACGATAATAAAATGTCACGTTACATATAAACATATATATAATCTGTCTATCCAATCTAGTCACCCTATTGTGACCCTATCAAACTTGCTCTCTGTAACGACCAGAATTTTCGTTTAATGAATTAAATGGAAATATTGAGGAATAAAGGTGGTAAAATATTTAATCGAGTCTCCATTGTGTTTTATCGAGTGTTCTGATGTTTGGGACTTGGTGTAACAAAGTATGGGTCAAGACTTGGATGGAAACAAGTTTAAAAGGCAAGAAACTGACCCAGACAGCCCTCGCGGTGCGAGGAAGGCGCGAGGCAGGTGCGAGTCCAAACAAAAACTTCAGAGGCGAGACGCGAAGAGCTCACGCCGAGCTCCTGTTGAGCTCGCGTCGAGCTCGCGGCGCGAGGCAGGCGCGAGCGGGGCGCGAAGTGGGTCTCCTAGCGGAAACCAGCAGGCAAAGCCGCGTCACCTTGCGGCGCGAGGTGGGCGCGAGCGGGGCGCGAGGAGTGTCTGGACTATATAAACTTGTGTGTAGGCTAGGGTTTCATTTCACCTTCAACCCTACACATAGGGCAACCGATTTGGGAGCATTCTTGGGCGATTTTGGAGCTCAAGAGCTCAGATCTTCATCATCTTAAAGGATTGAAACATCAAGGGTAAGTATTATGAGTATCTTGCTTATCTACCTTGATTGTGAGCTTTGTATGGGTAAAATGGTGGTTTGAGGAACCAACCATGTCATCCTCGGGGGTAGATGACTAAACATGGGTGTAGAACACTCAATGTAAGCTTGTAATCGATGTGTACAAGTTGGATTTGGGTTTATTGATGGAAATCTTGAACTAGGGTTTGAGATTCCACCAAGTTGGATGAACTTGGTGGTCAGGAATGTAGATATGGATTGATTAGTGATTAGTTATGGATAATAACTAGTTATTGTGATGATATTGATTGTAGGTCAAGAAGACCTAAAGATTGGCGACATTTCACAAGTTGGAAGCAAGGATTCGTGTTCTTAGACACGATTTGGAGTTAGCTTGGCTAAGGTGAGTACATGAGACTTTTACTGAGTACATAGAAAATGATTTTGAAAACTATGATGTTTTAGGAGTCTTTATTAATAAACATTTTTAATAAAGATAAGATTGATATGATAAGAAAGTGCTAGTAATAGACTATTTGAGTACGTCTAAATGATTAATGATTTTGAAAGAAATTATGATAATGAAAAGTAATTAATGAGTTTTTATAAATAAGATGTATGAATAAAGATAATGATTTAAAAGAGCTTGATAATCGGTTTATTGATAATATGTATTAATAAAGTTTGAGACAATGATTTTCAAGTAATAAGTATCGGTTAGTATATTATACTAATAAAAGTAGTTATCGAATTACTAAGAGAATAAGTATAAAGTGACTAGTAATAGACATGTATTCTAGTCAAAGAGGAGTCAAAATGTTGTGATTTTGATAAATGATAAATATGTTTTAATTTAGTAAAGGACTTGGTAAAGTCAAGATTGAAACCGAATAAGTAAAGAGAATAATATGATAAATTAGAATATGTGTATTCTAATAAGTGATGAATTTGATGAAAGGAGCTAATGCTCATATTTGATGAAAGGAGCTGAGGCTCATAAGTGTTAATGAGATATCCGGAATAAGACCGCCTAGAAATGGGGGAGTGATGAGATATATCTAGTTATAAAATAAAGCTCCAAATACCACTAATCTAGATTACCACATTCATAGGCAAGTATACCTAATCGTGGGTAATATAGCTTAGGCAAGTATTAGGGTTATCGATCCTCAGGGAGCAATTTATGTAATCCAATGATCAAAAGTTAACAAATTAATTATTTTGATTAAAAGTTTCATTGTTTGAATTATAAAGATTGAATTGATTGAACAAATATTTAGAAAATGTAATGAGAATTGGTTTAGAAAACTTGTTTTTCAAGAGATTAAAGTGTATTCACTATGTTTGACTTCATCTAGGTTTATGCCTAGTTATTAAGTCCTGATTACTTCTAATGTTCTAGAGGTCACGGTACTAGATTCCTCTTAATTCCGTTTAATAAACTAGACACAACTAATAGGAATTCCTTCTCTCAAAAGTTGTAATCTAATTACACCTCGGGTTGTTAATTTTAATAGGTTTGGATCACCTAAACCCTCTAACCTTGAACTCCCGTCACTACGGTTAGACTTTCAATTTACCCTAACTTATTGGAATCTAATTTCAATCCCTATTTCTAGTGAATTGCCATCTAGGTCACTTGGGTGAAAAGATGAGGGTAAAAATAACTATTCAATTGTTGTCAATAATCAACTAGTTACCTTTAAACAAATTAAACAACAAAGATAAAAGTGTAAACCGAAAGATTATGCGTTAATTAACAATTGTTCAAACACAAGACAGAAAATCCTAAAATTTAACCAAACATAACCCTAAAATCTGTCAAACATAGCAAATATTAAGATTATTAGCCCATGGAAGTGCTAATAATCATCAAACATACAAAAGATATCAAAATACCGAACATTGTTTTGATCGAAATGATAAAAATCCAATGAATTGCTTGATTTGATGAAGAATTCTCTTGAGAACTGTTGTATTTCGTCGCTCAACCGTCTAAAAACACAGTCACGTTCAAAGATCCTTTTAATTTTGACTAAATCTGATATAAAAAACGAATTCCCGCGTCAACTCGCGCCGAGCTCGCGGCGCGAAGACTGGAAAACTGCTTCGATTTTTGGACGCGAGAAGGAGTTTAAACGCGAGTAAGAAACGCGAGGTTAAACAGATTGTTCCTATGCTCGGCGCGACGTTTTCGCGTCTGGCTCGCGTCCAGACTCGCGCCCAGAAGCCTTCGATTTTCAAGCCTTGTCCGTTTTAGCTCCTTTTTTCGCTCGGTTTCGCAATATATTTCCTCTTCAGGCCTGAAATACACAGGAACAAGTAAATTGAGTAATATCAAATGAAATTTATTAAAAACACGCTCAATTTACGCGATATTGACGACAAAGAATATGTATAAAAACGTCAATATCAAAATCCCCACACTTAAACTTTGCTTGTCCTCAAGCAAATCATCCTGAAAAATTTGTTAGTAAGACACCAATCCAATGCATATGACAAACATCTCAATCACAATCAATGACAATTTCAGAATTTAGTTTAATTTAGCAAATAAAATTTCACCTAGATTTTATATCCAATTTTGTGTACCAAACTAGTTAACTTTTCATAAACCTAATAATTTTTGGCTACCTTAATTATACTAATTTTAATTTAGAAACTCTTCATTCTTGCATAATATACAAATATCATCTTTATGAAAACCACCCAATTAGTAGGGTTAAATTAAGAAAAATTAGTTTAAATATCATTGGGTAGCGTAAACGCTTTATTCATGTATGCTTTATTCAAGCTTATTTATTTTTGCTTATTTTCTTTCTTTCTTTCTTTTTCTTTTTCTTTTTTCTCTTTTTTATTATTTTTTTTCTTTGTTTGGTGGGAAGAACCTCAGCTCGAATGCCACCCGCGTAGCAGACTTTCCACCAACATGTCCAGATCAGTTGACCTTAGAATTCTAGGTTTGAAGGACCCCTCGGGCTTACTTGTCCGAGTGACACACGTCCGGTTGTTTGTTCTTCCACAATATTTGATTAATAACTTTTTAATATATTTTTGTTTATTATTCACAATGATGTGCACCGTAAACTAAAGGCCCTTATCTTAACCTAATGTCATTGGGAGCTAGTAAAACTAACCTTAATTTTCTTAAAGATGATTCTTATATATTGTGCAAGGCATTTCCAATTTTCTACATTAAAATTACCATAATCAAAGAGCTAAAATTCTTAAATCTATGAAAAGCCACAAATATTGAAACATAAAAGCTAGCTAAAATTTTATCATTTAAATTAAACTTTGTCTCCCAAAATTGTTTTCAAAAGCACCGAGATGTGTCATAAAAAAAAATTTAACCATTAAATCGGTTTTCTTACTTAGATGATTCTTTTCGAAGATTTCACAAATTTTAAATGGTGGATTTCTTTTTAAATACACCCCCTTCCCACACTTAAGTGTTTGCATTGTCCCCAATGCAATAAACTTGGCAAAATTTAGGAAATCGAGGTCATAAGAAAGTATACGACCTGAGGATGTGTTGTGTACATTCCCGGTGAAGTTTTGAATTCCGGAGCAGTTTACAAGATTCCGCAACAAACAGCAATCACGACGAACACCTAAACAAACAAACAAAAAACAAAAATACGTTTTTTTATATATTTTTTTTTAATTTTTTTTTTGTTAACTGCTGCTGCTTCATACTGCGGTGGCGGATCCCGACGATACCCATATGTGTAATGCTGGTTCCAAGCGTCATAATCTGGGTACCCGGGCGGAAAATTTCCGGATGTCCAATCCGGCATAGGTGCAAATCTATCGGGTGGGGGAACATCGTTATACAACAAGCTACTAATGCCACGAGTTTGCCAATTTGTTTCATATCGTTGTTGCAGATTCTAGTAATAAAAACGTTGCATGCGAGAATGTATCGATGCATTTGAAGCTTGGAAATCAACCCGTAAGGAACCCATCGACTCATTTAACTGTTGATATGAGTAATAAGGATCAAAAGTCGATGGGCCTGCACCGGGTCCCGATGGCCTTGCATGACCCGTACCTGAACCGGAAGCACCCGCAAAAAACTGATCTTGACCCGTAAATGGTGGTATTGAATCCATCATCGGTTCATCACCCATTTCATCACCTAGTTGTGCATCTTCTTGTTCCTCTTCGTCAGATTGTGGTGGTGGTACTCGCCATTTTTCGGCCAATACAGGATAGTCCACCCATTGATATTTGTTATATTGATCGCGGTTTAGAACTTTCATTCGGGCCAATAAAGTCGCATCAATATAACCCATCTCTAAGGGGGTCAAAGTGTCTAAAACTCGGGGTGGAAGGCCACCGTTTGCCTTAGCTAACCTTGTGATGTAATGGCCACCGCATAAACCACTCTTGGGTCGAAAACCCTTGGCACCGTCACTTAAAAAATCAGCCAACACATAGGGTATGTTAGTGAATTTATGATGGTGTCGGAGCTGATCGAGTAACCACATTTCGTATTTGTTCACTTTTTCCGACCCGTCTTTTCTTTGACAAATCGTATTAGAGATCATACAGTGTAAATACCGGTAATCACTAAAGAAGATTCGGGATTCGGTAGTGTCTGACCCATCATATCCACCCGCTCCAATTTCACTCCATAACGTATCAACATCCTTAGGAGCCTCCCAATCACAACTTCTTAAATAATGCATGAAATATGAATCAGTAATTTCGTCTTCCGTGTACAAACCCATGTTAACGGCAAAATCACGTAGAGAAGTGTTATACTAATTTCCCGCGATCCGGTATTCCAAACAAAGTGCATTTGGATTATTTAATGCTAGGGTCGCTTTGAATCGTATTGTGGAAAGAAATTCGAAAACCAATTCACGATAAACCGGTTCACGCATGGTGAGAACCCGTTTCCATGCATGACACGTAAATAAAATATCCCCGTTGGCATGTGTGAATTTACATGAAAGATATTCCACATTGTCGTCTTTCTTGTCATACTTGGCTAACAATCTCCAATCGGGGGTTTTCCCCGCTTCTACCGGTTTTCCAGTGAAATCACTGAATTCTTTTTCTGCATGTTGTCTTTGCTCTAATGATGGTGCATTTGAGAAATCTAAAAACACATGTGTGCCTCTGATTTCAAGATTAACAGGATATCCATCATCAGCCATTGGTGGGGGCGATGGTGGTGCATAAGGTCGGGATGATGAACCTTTAGTTCTCTTTGTACCCTAAAAAAAATAATCAAGCAAACGTGTTAAATTATACAATATAAAATATAGAAGAGTGTTAGAATAATAAGTGATACAATTAAAAGGAACATTACCCTTTCCCACACTTAGTTTTCAAAGTGATGTAAAATTTTTAAATTAAGTATAATAAATCCATTTCTATTTAAAAAATTTACTTATTAAAACTAAGTGGTGTATGTATTAACACTTTTGAGATGATTAATTTGACAATAAATTTTTATTTCATTATACAAGGAAACATAAAAATGTGAAGTACCAATGTTACCCAAACCACCATTGTGAACTAGTTGTTCTAAAAAGAATTTTAACAATAAAATCAGTTGCACTAGTTCACAAATATCCCATTTATGTTTCTTCCCAAAATTCTTAACCAATTTCTAAGAATCAACCCAAATAATCAACAAAAATCTGAACATCAAAAGATCTTAACAATGTGTGCTATAATTTCCAGACTCTAACTAAGGGTTTGTCTAAGAGCAACTAGAGACTAAGTTAAGCCTAGAATCAACAACAATTGCTTCAAAAAGCCCTAAAATTTTCGGAATAGGCACAAGCATTCAAAGAAAAGGGAAGAAATTAGAAAGAAACTTACCCTAGGAGGCATCTTAGCACGAGATTGGAGAGAAGGATGGAAGAAATCGGTGGAAAAGCTTGAAAGATGGAAGAAATCGCCGGAGAGAAGGCTGGCGTCGAAGTCGCGTCAAGTGGCTAGGGCTCCAATTTTGAAATGAGCAGAAAAAAGGAACCGATCGGTTTAAAAAAACGCAGCTCTCGCGTCGAAATTAAACGCGACCCAAACGCGACCCGACACGGACCCGCGAGCTGAAATGGGTCAAAACGGCTGAAACGCGACCTGAAACGCGAACAAAACGCGAGAATCTCGCGTTGAGTTTTCAAACCCACTGTTTGACTTCGCGGAATACCACGCGTTGAGCTCGGCGCGAGCTCAAACGCGAAACAACCCAGAAACGGATTTTTTCCAGAAATATGCATACAACAGCAGATAAATGAACCTAAACAACAAAAAAAAAATGCAGAAAGGAAAAGGAAACAAACCACAATACACACGGGTTGCCTCCCGAGAAGCGCTTCAAAGATTTACGAGTCTAGAGCTTGACTCGGATTTCTCTTAAAAATCAAAATTCACCAACCGAGGTGAAATTAATCACCCTCACCTCATCACTTCTCATATTCTCAACTTCGTCCCCAAAATAATGCTTCAAACGGTGACCATTTACTTTAAAATGATCACGGTAACCAATGAGTTCTACATACCCGGACGGGTATTGTTGAAAAACGGTAAAAGGACCAACCCATTTAGATTTCAATTTTCTGGGAGAAAATTTATACCGAGATTGATAAACAAGAACTTTATCTCCCGGTTTAAAGCATTTTTGAGCTCTCAATTTCTTATCATGCCAAAGTTTGGTTTTTTCCTTATAAATTTTGGAATTTTCATAGGCAAGAAATCGATCTTCATCAAGAATATTCAATTGATACTTTCTTTCGGTACCCGCAAGATTCACATCCATATCACACTCCTTAATAGCCCAATAAGCTTTATGCTCGCTTTCTAACGGGAGGTGACATGCTTTCCCGTAAACCATGCGATACGGGGTATAACCGGTTGGATTTTTGTGAGCGGTTCGGAATGCCCAAAGAGCATCATCTAACTTTTGAGACCATAATTTCGGATTTCTCTCAATAGTTTTTTCAAGAATTCGTTTTAGTGCTCGATTTGTCTTCTCAACTTGTCCACTTGTTTGTGGATGATATGAAGTTGAGAATCGGTGATGGACACCATATCGCTGTAAAGTTTTCTCCATGAGGTGATTAGCGAAATGTGTACCCCGGTCACTAATGAGAGCACGGGGTCATCCGAACCGACAAAACAGAGATTGCACAAATTTGACTACAACCCGGGCATCATTTGTTGGGAGAGCTTTTGCCTCGGCCCATTTTGATACATAGTCAACGGCAACCAAAATATACCTATTACCTTGGGAATTCGGAAATGGACCCATGAAGTCGATACCCCATATATCGAAGAGTTCACAAACTTGGATGCCATGCTGAGGCATTTCATCCCGTTTGGAAATACTCCCTTTTCTTTGACAGACATCACAAGTCTTGACCAAACCATATGCATCTTTAAAGATCGTAGGCCAATAAAATCCCGCATCTAAAACCTTTCGGGCTGTGTAATTAGGACCAAAATGACCCCCGGTTGGTCCCTTATGACATTCGTTGAGAATGTCATAAGCCTCCTCACCGGAAACACATCTCCTATGCACAAAATCTTGCACCGACCCGGAAAAGGTAGGGATGTTCCCAATGGTAATGCTTCAAATCAGAGAAAAATTTCCCTTTTTGTTGATGAGTCATGCCTTTTACAAGAAAACTCGCTGCCAAATAATTAGCCAAATCAGCGTACCACAGGTCATTTGTGTCTTGTAAGGCATTCACTACTTCAAAGAACTCATCGGGAAATTTATCATTTATCCCGTTTTCATCACAATCCTCCAAATGAGGATTTTCAAGCCGGGATAAATGATCGGCTGCAAGATTCTCCGCCCCTTTCTTATCCTTGATCTCAATGTCGAATTCTTGCAAGAGGAGAATCTAACGTATGAGTCTCGGTTTGGCGTCTTGCTTAGCAAAAAGATGTTTTAATGCGGAGTGATCGGTGTACACAATGGTTTTAGATAACACGAGATACTGTCTAAACTTGTCCAAAGCAAACACAACAGCGAGTAATTATTTTTCGGTAGTTGTGTAGTTTACTTGAGCACCATTTAGTGTTCGGCTAGCATAATAAATGGGTTAAAAGTGGTTATTCTTTCGCTGCCCTAACACCGCACCGAGTGCATAATCACTCGCATCACACATTAACTCAAATGGTAATTCCCAATCGGGGGAAACCATGATGGGAGCTTCGGTGAGTTTTTCCTTTAACAAATTAAAGGACTCCACACATTCACTTGAGAAAATGAATGGTGTATCCTTCTCTAACAAATGGGTCATCGGTCGGGTGATTTTAGAAAAATCTTTTATGAACCGAAGATAAAAACCCGCGTGTCCAAGGAAACTTCTCACGGCTTTAACATTTGTAGGAGGAGGTAGCTTAGATATAACATCGATTTTAGCTTTATCAACCTCCATTCCCTTTTCAGAAATTTTATGCCCTAACACGATGCCTTCACGCACCATGAAGTGGCATTTCTCCCAATTCAACACCAAATTGGTCTCCTCACACCTCCTTAAAACTTTTTCAAGATTTGCTAGACATGAATCGAATGAATTCCCGAATACCGAGAAATCATCCATGAATACTTCCATACAATCTTCTATCATGTCTTGGAAAATAGCCGTCATGCAACGTTGGAATGTGGCCGGAGCGTTGCATAAACCAAACGACATTCTCCTATAAGCAAACGTGCCAAATGGGCATGTGAATGTGGTCTTTTCTTGATCAAGGGGGTCTATCGGGATCTGAAAATAGCCGGAGAAGCCATCGAGGAAACAATAGAGGTTGTTTCCCGCGAGTCTCTCCAACATTTGATCGATAAACGGTAAAGGAAAGTGATCCTTACGGGTGGCATCATTTAGCTTGCGGTAATCGATACACACACGCCAACCCATGACAGTTCGAGTAGGGATTAATTCACCCTTTTCATTTGTGATAACTGTCATAACCCCTTTTTTTGGCACAACTTGTACCGGACTCACCCACGGACTATCGGAGATAGGGTAGATAAGTCCTGCATCAAGAAGCTTAAGCACTTCTTTCTTGACCACATCTTTGACATTGGGATTTAACCTTCTTTGCCTTTGTACACTTGGCTTGAAATTTTCCTCCATGAGGATTTTATGTGTACAATAAGCGGGGTTAATTCCCGGGATGTCAGCAGTTTTCCAGGCTATGGCCCGTTTGTGAGATTTAAGGATTTTAATTAATTTGAGTTTTTCGTTGGAAGATAATTTGGATGAGATGATAACCGGAAATCGGATTTACCTTCTAAGAAAGCATACTCTAAATGATTAGGTAATTGTTTAAGCTCTAGAGTAGGTGGATCTTCTAAAGATGTTTTGATACGAAGATTGTCATTAGGGTCAATTTTTTCAACTTCTACATCCCCTACCTCGGATTCCTCATCCTCAACATGAAGCAAATCCTCGAACTCTTGGAGATCGTCGATTGTATCATCGGAATCAAATGTGAAATCACCTTTTGTGGTGATTTCATCACAATCGAGGTTTAGAAATGAAGTGACCTCCTCATCGATACATGAATCGATAACATCAATGGCATAACAAGCGTCATCGGATTTTGAGGTATGCTTCATGGCTTTTTCTATAGAAAAGGTGACCCTATCATCATCAACTCCCAGACTTAGTTGTTGTTTTTGCACATGGAACATGGCATCCGCCGTGTTCAAAAAAGGTCTTCCTAGAATTAATGGGACTTTGGGGTCCACATCCATTTCTAGGATAACGAAGTCTACGAGAAACACAAATTTATCTACTCTAACCGGGACATTCTCCACAATGCCAGTGGGATATGTGTAAGAAAGGTTTGCTAATCTTAAAATCATCCTAGTCGGTTTAAAATGGGTTAATCCTATTTTTGTAGCTATCGACAAGGGCATTAAACTTATGCTAGCACCTAAATCTGCTAGACCATTACAAACCGGTAAATTATCAAAAAGACAAGGGATTATGAAACTCCCTGGGTCTTCTAGCTTTGGTGGCCTCTTTGCTTGTATAATCGTCGAGCACTCTTCACTCAACACAGCTGAAGATGCTTCCTCCATTTGAGCTTTGTTTGACACCAAGTCTTTGATGAATTTCCCATAATTTGTCATACCTGCCAACATATCAACCAAAGGCACGTTAATGCGTACCTGTTTAATCATATCAACAAATTTACCGTATTTTTCTTTGAGTTTTTCCTTTCTCAACCGTTGTGGGAAAGGAACTTTAGGTAGGTAAGAACTTGTTGCTTCCTCTTTCTGTGACTCGATCTTTTCTTTTTGCTTCATCTTTTCCGGTTCATCCTTCTTTACTATCTTCTCTACAAACACCTCTTCTTCATTCACCGGTGTTTCATCTTCTAACAAAACCTGTTCATCAAAACCATTAACATTAGTTGAAACTAATGGAGAACTTACCTCTTTACCACTTCGTGTGGTGATAGCTTTTAGATCTCTTGTATTGTTAAATTCTCCTTTTGGATTTGCTTGAGTGGAAGGAGGTAGATTGCCTTGTGGTCTATCTTGTAAGGCTTGTGAAATTCTTCCTATGTCTCTTTCTAGGTTTTGTATGGCTGCTTGTTGGTTTCTCAAGTTTTGTTTCATTTCTTTGGAGTCTTGTTTAGTTTCCTCATTTGTCTTGGCTTGACTAATCAAGAACTTTTCAATAGCACTTTCAAAAGGTGACATTTGATTTGTGGGTTTTGAGCTTGATTCGGGAATATTGCCATTGTTTCGAGGAGGGTAAATGGTTTGGTTATTTTGGCTATTTTGGGGAAAGCCAGGTGGGTGTGTTGGTCTAGGGGGATAGTTGTTATTATTGTTGAAACCCCTATTGTTGTTAAAATTATTGTTGTACCCTTGGTTTCCACATTGGTAATTATTACCATAACCTTGGTTTAAATAGTTGACCTCCTCCTCGGTCATCATCGGTTGATGTTGTTGACACTCTTTAGTAAGGTGTGGCCCGCCACAACTGTCACATCCAACCTGTATAGCATGTAAGGAAGATGTTATTTTGTCTAACTTACGTTCTATCATGATTTGGTTGTTTTTGATGGCCGCAACTTCATCATTTTGCCTATCATCAACCGCATTTACCGAACTTGATTGCTTCCCGATTCTTCTATCAGTGGCCCATTCTGCATTGTGCATTGCCATATCCTCCAAAAGTTGGTATACTTCCGTAGGGGTCTTGTACATGAATATTCCACCACTCGACAAATCGAGAGTGGACCGAGCATTATTTAACAAGCCCCTATAGAAAAGATGGACAATATTGCTTTTTTCGAATCCATGATTCGGGCACCTTCTCAGCATACCTTTAAACCGTTCCCAAGCTTCCGTTAAAGTTTTGGCCAAATCACGAACCATAACGAGGAATTGACTTTTAATTTCAAAGTTTTGGCCATTTATTTCCGGCATTCGAATTTTCGGTATGGAATCAACCGGGGTTGTTTGCCTCGTTTGCCACATTGGTTGTTCCGGGGGTGGATCTCGTTCACCCATTTGATTATCAAGAATTTGTTCTTGATTTTCAATAAAATATTCCTGATTATCAGAAATCGGCTCCTGATCTTCAAGACTTTGTACTTGAACTTCAAAAAGCGGATTTTGATTTTCAAGAATTGGTTCTTCAATACTTTGAGGTTTCTTGATTGATGCTAAATAGTTTGTTTGCAATTGAGCTCTCTTTCTCTTTCGAAAATATTTTTCTGGATCCGAAGATGGTGAAGGTTGGTCAGGTTTAGACTTTTTACCTCTAAGATTAATCTTATTGTTCATGCACCTGCACACTCAATGCAAAAAGATCAAACACAACTAATATTCAAAGTAAAGAAAAACAGAAAATAAAATAAATAACTTGTCTAAGAATAAATTCCTAAACAAGGATCAATTAACAAATTAACTTTCAATTATTAAAACACATGAAACCGCTCCCCGGCAGCGGCGCCAAAAACTTGATGAGATATATCTAGTTATAAAATAAAGCTCCAAATACCACTAATCTAGATTACCACATTCATAGGCAAGTATACCTAATCGTGGGTAATATAGCTTAGGCAAGTATTAGGGTTATCGATCCTCAAGGAACAATTTATGTAATTCAATGATCAAAAGTTAACAAATTAATTATTTTGATTAAAAGTTTCATTGTTTGAATTATAAAGATTGAATTGATTGAACAAATATTTAGAAAATGTAATGAGAATTGGTTTATAAAACTTGTTTTTCAAGAGATTAAAGTGTATTCACTATGTTTGACTTCATCTAGGTTTATGCCTGGTTATTAAGTCCCGATTATTTCTAATGTTCTAGAGGTCACGGTACTAGATTCCTCTTAATTCCGTTTAATAAACTAGACACAACTAATAGGAATTCCTTCTCTCAAAAGTTGTAATCTAATTACACCTCAGGTTGTTAATTTTAATAGGTTTGGATCACCTAAACCCTCTAACCTAGAACTCCCGTCACTACGGTTAGACTTTCAATTTACCCTAACTTATTGGAATCTAATTTCAATCCCTATTCCTAGTGAATTGCCATCTAGGTCACTTGGGTGAAAAGATGAGGGTAAAAATAACTATTCAATTGTTGTCAATAATCAACTAGTTACCTTTAAACAAATTAAACAACAAAGATAAAAGTGTAAACCGAAAGATTAATGCGTTAATTAACAATTGTTCAAACACAAGACAGAAAATCCTAAAATTTAACCAAACATAACCCTAAAATCTGTCAAACATAGCAAATATTAAGATTATTAGCCCATGGAAGTGCTAATAATCATCAAACATACAAAAGATATCAAAATACCGAACATTGTTTTGATCGAAATGATAAAAATCCAATGAATTGCTTGATTTGATGAAGAATTCTCTTGAGAACTGCTGTATTTCGTCGCTCAACCGTCTAAAAACACAGTCACGTTCAAAGATCCTTTTAATTTTGACTAAATCTGATATAAAAAACGAATTCCCGCGTCAACTCGCGCCGAGCTCGCGGCGCGAAGACTGGAAAACTGCTTCGATTTTTGGATGCGAGAAGGAGTTTAAACGCGAGTAAGAAACGCGAGGTTAAACAGATTGTTCCTATGCTCGGCACGACGTTTTCGCGTCTGGCTCGCGTCCAGACTCGCGCCCAGAAGCCTTCGATTTTCACGCCTTGTCCGTTTTAGCTCCTTTTTTCGCTCGTTTTCGCAATATATTTCCTCTTCGGGCCTGAAATACACAGGAACAAGTAAATTGAGTAATATCAAATGAAATTTATTAAAAACACGCTCAATTTACGCGATATTGACGAAAAAGAATATGTATAAAAACATCAATATCAGGGAGCATGAGACGTTTACTTGGGGTGGTACGTCCCTGCGCAAAGAGTAGAACGTCACAGTTTACGACACCCAGTGTTGGGTGAGCATGACGACCTGGGAACGGGGAGAGCTTATGAATCTCGGTAAGATGGGGGCTCCCAATTACCCTGATAGTTTACCTATGACGTCCCATATCGGGAGAGTTGGCTTCAGAGAGGTCCGTTGCATATGTGATAAAGAAAGTGTAAGCTTGGAGATAGCTTACAAGTATGTGATTAGATGATGAATAAGCTTACGGTAAGCTTATTAGTTTATGTGAGTAATTGAATAGGAGATGAGTTATGAATTAATAGAAATAATGAGGATAAGTAATAATGTTGATATAAATATTATTTATAAGTCTTTTGAGAATGAGTCGAAAACCCATGTATCTCACGAGACTATTTCGTCTCACGTACTACTTTGTTTATGGCTATGTACCCAGGTTCATGATCGAAGGATTAGAAGGTCGCGGTAGAAGTGGCCTAGTGTTGAATAGCTCGGGAGCTCGTAGGTAGTTCTCGTTTATGAAGGATTTATGTGCACAGTTAGTCAACCTATGATGATACATCCATGCCTACGAAACACTTAAGGGTCACACCGGTGAGTGCATGTAATACGAGCAAGATAAGCAATGATGCTACGAAGAGGAATGATTCATAATAGTCATTATGAATCAGTTAAAGTATTAAGTTAAGTTTAACTTATTACTAGATTAGTTTAACTAACTAATTAATACAAGTAGTTGTACATTTACTAGTTGAGTAAATATGCACTGTGTTAATTAAAGATAATCCATGATATGACTTAAAGCTATTAAATCATATAGTAATTGGATAATATTGTTGTATAAATTATATAAAGGTTATTATATAATTTATTTTAAAAGTATAAATACAAGTATATTATTCGTGTATATGGGTACCGAATTATTAGTGTATTAATACTAGACATTTAATAGTTAAGTGCAACAATAATAAACTAGTTAAACTATAAGGGATGGAAGTGTAAAAGTATAAGTTTAATTAAGAGATTAATCTTAATTAAACTAGAAGGGCCCTAAGTGAAAGTCCTTCTATTATATATAGAAGGCTTAGGGATCACTTATCGGGTTACACCACAAAAGCCGAAACCCTAGCCTCACTTCCTCCATTCGGCCGAATAGAGCAAGACACCAAGTCTTGGTGTTCTTCGTTCTTCGTGTTCTTCGTGTTCTTCAAGTATTGAAGAACAAGTTCATTGCTTAGATCAGCTAGAAGATCGCTCGATTTGTTCATCATCAGTGGATCTATCTTAAGCAATCAACAAGGTATGTTTTGGGAAACATCTTTCTCCCTTCTCCCCTCTTGGACGAATTCGACCAAAGAACCCTAGGGTTCTTTGGTTGATGGTCGAACGAACCACACAAGCTATGTGTGTGTTCGAGTTCTTCGTACAAGGTTTCTTTCTTGTTAATCTAGCCTAAATTTCCAACATCCCAATCCTTTAGGGTTTAAGGATTAGGTTTAATCCCACTTCCGCTTTAAGGGATTAAATCAGCTAGTTGGTTTTAACCGGTCAGGAACAAGTTCATGTTCTTGGTCAGTATGGTTCGAACCAAGCATACTAGGAGGTCGGTCCTATGGGTCGATCAGTCTTGCTAGATGCGAGTGAAACCCTTCAGTGGTATCAGAGCGTTGGTTTAGAGATCTAAATTAGATTAACAAAGTTTGTTTGTTTACTTTAATTACAAGTTTGTTTTGTTGTTCCAATTTTTCCTTCTTCTGCTTCTTAAGTTTTTGAAAAGGGTAAGAACCCTAGGACCAAGAATATTAAACTAGTTTAGTTTAATTGGTCAAGAGGTTTCTAAAACCCTAGAATTTTCGAAAAAAGTAAGAAAGAACCCTAGGATCAAGTATGTTAAACAAGATTTGTTTAATTGATCAAAATGATTCTTTCCTTTTCTCCCTAGAAATTTCGTGACCTAGGAAGAACCCTAGGACCAAGTATGTTAAACAAGATTTGTTTAATTGGTCAAAAGGATTTCTTTCCTAATCCCTTAGGATTTTCGAAATCTAAGAGGTTACTTGGACACCAAGTTTATTAAACTAGCCTAGTTTTATTGGTGGAAAAGTTTCCTAGTCTTGAGATTTTCGAAACCCTAAAAGAACCCTAGAACATTAAACTAGTTTAAGTTTAATAGTTTAAAAGAATTAATTAGGATGATAATCTAAAACCTATTTAATTAAACAAGTTTATGTTTAATAGGTTTAATTATTATTTTAATAGATTTATTAAGACTAGTTCTTTAAACCTAGAAATTTAGACAAAGTTTTTATTGTCTACAAGGTTTAAATTAAAAAAGTTTAAATAAATTTATTAAGGTTATAATCTATCTTAGAATCTAAACAAAGTTTATTGTTTAGATAGGATTGATTAGAATTAATCTTTTAATAAAATAATGTCTTTGATCAAGAAAGTCAAAACCCTAGTTTTGATTGATCAAGAACAAGATTAGGGTTTAGCTAATTATTAATAGGGAATTAATTGTAACGACCCGAAATTTTAAGTAAATAAATTGTACAAAAATATGATAAATAAGGATAAATCGTTTAAAGAACGTAGGAATTGGTTTCGTGTCGTTTGGACACCGTACGAGGAAGTTATGGACGAAACCGTGTCGAGGTATCAACCGAAAAATGCAGCCTGCTGAAGTGCAAAGTTCACGCCGTGAACTTTAGTTCACGAACGTGAACTCCATTCAGGGAATGGTGGTTTTAGCCGATCGGAAGTTCACGCCTAGGTCACGATCGGGAAGTGTTCACGAAGCGCAAAGTTCACGACCGTGAACAAGTTCATGGCGTGAACTTGGGTCGACAGCAATAAATCGGGAAAAAGCTAGGGTTTTCTCATTTATCACTCCTCCACTTGGTGCAGCCGAGATTGGAGAAGAAGGAGGCGATTTTGGTGTTCTTGAGCTTAAATCTACACCATCTTTGAGGGTCTATGCATCCAAGCTAAGATCTAAGGTATATTTCATCTCCTAACTAGTTTATGAACTTGTATTGGGAAAAATTGTGATTATGGAGTTGGTATGTGGAAGATCTTGTTAAGGGTGTTTATGGAGGGTGTAAAACACCCATAGGTAGTATGTGGATCATGTGTTCAAGCTGGATTTATGATTTTTTGGTGAAATCATGAACTAGGGTTTATGGATTTCCACCAAGCTTATGGGCTTGGTGGTTGGGGTTGATTATGATGATGTTAGATGATGTCTAGTTATGGATGATAACTAGAAATGTGATGATTATGTTGATAGGTTGCAAGGACCTAAGAGTTGAAGTTATTCCATAGGCGGGAAGCAAGGATTCGGGTTATCAAACGCGATCTGGAAAGCATTGCTAAGGTGAGTACATGAGACTTTAAAACTGAGTACATAGTAAATTGTTTTGAAATACATATGATATTTCATGGGTCTTTATTAATAAATGTTTTGATAAAGACAGTGATTGAAAGAATAAGAAATTAGGTATATTGTGATACTAGAATATGTCTAGTATGATTGATGATATTGAAAGTAGTATGCTAAACTAAGTAATAATTGAATCTTTATTAATGTACTATAATAATAAAGATAATGAGTAAAAGAATGCATATTGAGTCTTTATTAATAAATATGTATTAGTAAAGCAATCGGAAATGATCTTGTAGTAATGAGTATCTATTGGTAAGATTTACTAATTAAGGTGGAGAACGAATATATATGGAAATGAATATGATGTGACTAGTAATAATTATGTATTATAGTCAAAGAAAAGACATAGGTATTACGATATCGATGAAATAAGAAATGTATCTTATGAAATAAGTAAGTATGGACCTCATAGGTTCATAGATGTAGAAGTAAATGTGGGTTGCTTATGATCGGGTCCATGAGACTATATGTGTATGTTCACACTATGTTGAACTAATTATATGTTGTTATTATTAGATAACTAACTTGTTTGATGGTTGATGTGATAGCCGAAGGCTTTGACTGGCGTAACTGTTAGGTTATGATAAGAGATAGATGGTGGTGACGCGGGAGACCCCCGGTCACTGAGCGGTGGTATATATGTTTATACACCGAGTGTATATATGTTTATACACTAAGCACACAGGTGCTTCTAGTACGCATATGTTTGCTACTAGGTATGTTAGGCTCTAATACATATATGTTTATGTATTAGACATGTTTGTACTTATAGTACATATATGTTTATGTACTAGATATGTTGTGCTTCTGGTACCTATATGTTTAGGAACAAGATATGTTTGCTAGGGAAGCAAGATCGATTGGGTCGCGTTAGGGCGACTAGGCGGTATTGGTGTAGTGTGTATATATATATATATATATATATATATATATATATATATATATATATATATATATGTTTATATATTTATGAAATTGTTATTATTATTGGGGTCTAAAACCCATGTATCTCACGAGATTATTTTGTCTCACGTACTACGTTTGTTTTGTGGCTAGGTACTCAGGTACAGGTTGAAATGATAGAAGGTTGCACTAGAAGTGGCCTGGAGATGTTTAGCTCGGGAGCTCATAGGTAGATCCCGTTTGCCTATGGTTTTGATATACTTGGTGACACCGTATTTTTGTAAACTCTGATAAAGGTTTTAAAGTTTTTGTTAAACGGTATTTTGGACAACATGTCAAATATTGGGAAAAATGTATTTTAAATGATTTAATTGATGTATTAAAAATACGGGTGTTACAACTTGGTATCAGAGCAATAGTTTAAGTGAATTAGGTTAGATGTCCATCCTAGTCTTAGACTGTAGCAATAGGAATGTAAGATTCCTTGAGATCGATATGTTGACCTTGAGACTTTATGTTAAGTTTAGGGTTGAACCTAGGGGACCTATAGAAGTTGTTAAGAGTTATACAATGTGAGTCTTTTGAGACAGTAGGGCATTAGTATGATAGGGCCGACCCCTATGAGAAATGCCATGATTTGATCTAACTGTGTTGTTTTCAACTGTTGAGTTGAGCGCTTTAATCTTGTTGGTTGGATATGTTGGTATGGCGAAAGAATGAATGTAAAAAGTGGACGAGCTGCACTGAATTGGCAAGAGTTATGAATGAGGGTAGGCGGAATGATCCCAATACCTGTACGAAGGAAGAGTCATCGAATGGCGAAGTCCGTAGTGGAAGTTATCTACATAAAAAGGTAGCAATACCTGATCGGAAGAAATTGAAGGATGTTGTATATAGCCTTCATAGCGTGTAAAACCTATGTGTAATTCGGAAGTTCTGAGCCGAAGGTCACGATGTGGTGGATTTGGTAGATTTAGCAAGTGATAGAGAGTAGCAAATGAAGGAAGAACGATATGATGACTTTAACGTCACCATTATTGAAGGATGAGATGTTGACACGGTGGAATGTGTTGTATGAAACTTTGTGAAGGAGAGCATGGTACAAGATGTTGTGAAAGGAACTCACAAGTGAGTTGAAAGGGGAAGTCTTCCCGGAAGGAATCTAGAGGGTGGGGGGGGGGGTTCATGATGCAACCTCAAAGATCTTAGGTAAAATTGATGTATGTGATTATGGCATAATTGTTTAGTTGTTGCACGAATTGATGCTTATAGAAATTGAAAATGAGTCGTATGATGTGGAGATTTATTTTGGGAATAGTCTTCCCGATGAGTATGTGTATGGAAATTATATTTTTGAAAGGATTATGGACCGGTGTGTCGCATATAGTCAGGAGATAAGGGTTGATGCTATTATGTAGGGTCAAGGGGCGGACCACGATAATGGTAGATGTTATCAATGAAAGGATAGTTGTACAAAGATGTACTAAGTCTTGGTAAGGATTGTTAGTTTGGATGGAAATTATAGAAATAGAAACTTTGGAAATGGAACTCGGATATTCGGCGGGAACCCGGATGAGTAATGTAATATTATTATACGTGAATAGTTAAGGAAAGAATGACTAAGGTATGGTGATGCCTTAGAACTCATGAATGGAAAATATGTGGAAAGGAATAAATGTCGGGAACGACGAAATTTAATCGTTGAAAACAATTGAGTAAAAGTTGGCGCGTAGCCATAGCAAGTTATGTGACAGGATTGATGGATTCGATAATCTAGGGTGAGAAGAAGATTGTCGGTAAAAGTGTCATAACAATAGCGTGATAATGTATGCCGTAGTTTAGTGTAAGACTACGATTGGGAAAGGAATAGTCCTAAGTCCCACGATGTATGAAAGTAGAAAATCGAGTGTTGGGCCATTGGGTGCTAAGTCATGGGTTGCAAGTGTAGACCGGAGTCGAATTGTTGACTCAAAGATGACCGGGATGACCGGTGAGTTATGGTTAATGGAATGGAGTGATAGTTACTCCCGTAGTGACAAAAAGATTTGGAAATGTGGTAATAAGGAAATGAACCGGTTAATGGTGGTTAATGTGTAAGTGAAACGAGATTTTATTAGTTACCCGCGGGATACAATGCATGTGCATTATGTAATGGCCTTCAAAGGCATATGACAAAGAAAAGGTAGTGTCATGCGGATCGTGTTGAGTAATATGTCAAATGAGAAATATGTTAGATATGAAAGAAAACGATAATGTGATATTATGTGAATGGTGCTAGAATGCATGATGAGTAAATAGACGATTGAGTGAGTGAGAAAGTAGCAAAGCTACGTGATGCGAAAAGATGAGTAATAAATGGTATTGGTGTGACATATACATATGTTTGTATATGTTCACAATATAGATGTATAGATGGTATTGGTGTGACATATACATATGTTTGTATATGTGCACAATAGAGATGTATAGATGGTATCGGTGTGACATATACATATATTTGTATATGTGCACAATAGAGATGTATAGATGGTATTGGTGTGACATATACATATGTTTGTATATGTGCACAATAGAGGTGTTTAGATTGAATTGGCGTGATATATATATATATATATATATATATATATATATATATATATATATATATATATATATATATATATATATATATATATATATATATATATATATATATATATATATATATATATATATATATATATGTCTGTGTATATGTTTATGTGTTTATATGATGAATGTAGAACCATGTGGTTAATTAGTTTTGCCATTATGTTATGGTAAATGAGAATTTGGTTTGAAATGCGGGTTGCATTTTAGGTCCGGTATGTGTAGGAGATGCCTACGATTCATAAGATAGGAGGAAAGAGAAACTCCTAGTGAGCAAATTATTATTTTGTAACCAAGGTATGGTAAACTTGTATGAAATTGTGGAATGTGTTGCAGTAGGAGATCTAATACCGATGATTGAGAATAAAAGTTATAGAACCGATCGATGCGATGTAAAATTGTTGAAAGAATACTAAATGATGGTATGAGTGACCAAATGATGGTCAAGATTCGGTAAAGGTCGGTGTGACCTTATGTAAAGGTACGACTCTCGGATAATTGGGGAGAAATTGAAGGTGTGGGAAAACGGGGACGACTGTATTTTAGGAATACTGGATTTTAAAAATATATTTTAAACAATAAACTTTGTTAAACAGTATTTTGGGAATACTAGATTTTAAAAATATATTTTTAAAAGATGTTTGAAAAATTGAGGTTTTACACTCTCCTAGCAATCATATCTAACTATCTGGTTGCCTCGAACTAGCTAGAAGCACATACATATCTAGTTATCGGGTTGCCCCCGAACTAACTAGAAACAAGATACCGGCAAGAGGGAATCGCCCAATCTACCGATACATGCATTACTCGCCAGAATACATCCAGTTAGCAAGACTACTAACGTGGATGAGTCGATGGGAATCCACCCAACTGCCCCTCGATCCACACCTCATGACTGGGAGTCGCCCGTGTCATCTCATCATCTCAATCTTACTATAACTCAACCGTTATATCAATCTAGCTCTCGACTATCACATCCATCATCAAACAAGTTAGTTCAATATTATCAATAATATACATCACTAACTCAATATACTACTAGTCTACACACATAAGCAAATAGACCGTAACACAAGTAAGAAATGTATTTCAAAGGCTATGTACTCAGTAAATTCCACACGTAATCACCTTAACAAATAATGCTCCAACCGTATTCTTCACACACAATCCCTTTGCTTCAACAATCGATCACATTTCCAAGACTTCACCAAAAGCCTAATATAATAATCACAAGTTGTTCAACATCACATACTACTAATAATTTGTCCATTTATCTCTAGATACCATTTACTAACACTTTCCCCCAATTTTGGTGATTTACAAACCCTAGGTTTAATCAACCCTTAAGATTCTTACAAATCTTAACCATACACTTGTTTTCCTTGTTAAAATACCATCTATTAAGTGTATACATCATTTATTTCACCATTAACCATAATAGGGTTTCAAACCCATACATCAAAATCCATAGCTTTAGAGCTACAAAGATCAAAGAGTGAAGATTTACCTTTAATCTTCAACTAGGAGTGAAATTGATGTAGAACTGAAAGATAGATAAAGATTAGAATCCGTTGATTCGAAAATGTACCGGATTAATCTAACACAAAACTCTTTGATTCGAGAGAATACCGTGATTTGGTCTTCAAAACTTGTTCTAACACAAAGAACACATTTCGGGAGAGAAAAATCAATTTCACCAAAATATTCAACTGATTATTCCAAATGATAAAATACACTTTAAATATGGCCCAAATTTTCGAATGGGCCCAAAACGACAAACGGGCTAAAAACTGGGCCTAAACAAAGTTTGGAAAGTTAACGAAAAAACACTAAAATGTAAAATAAAGTGTCTAAAAACAACGCTTTGGGCCGGGAAGTTGGGTAAACTGCTTGAAAGTTATGGCCAAAACAGCGATTTATCATGTCGTAGCCTTCGTCTCGAGCTTCGACTTGGTTACTCGTGGGCTTGAAACGGAGACCCGAGCTGAAAGTTATGACCATTTTAGGCCTCAAGAAACAAAATGACCCATTCTTCTATTGGGCATGCATCAGAAATCTACCAAGGTTTAGTGAAGAAATAGACCAAAACCAGCACTTGCACTCAAAAATCCCCAAAGGTCGAAAACTAGGTTTTGTGGACTGCATTTATGACTAAACCCCGACTTTAATGTTGGTGTCTGACGGAGTTCGCGCCGTGAACTAGTTCGCGTTCGTGAACTATGCGCGTCGTGAACTCTTCCCGATCGTGAACCAGCCGTGAACTCCGATCGTCCAAAACCCAAACTCTCTGGTCGATGTTCGCGATCGCGAACAATTGTTCGCGCCGCGAACTGCCCTATGCAGCAGGGTTGCATTTTTCGGTCTTTGTCTCGACCCGGTTTCGTCCATAACTTTCTCATACGATGTCCAAATGACATGAAACCAGTTCCTACGTTCTTTAAATGATCTATCCTTATTTATCATATTTTTATAAAATTTATTTATTTATAAAATTCGGGTCGTTACATTAATCATCTTTCAATATTTGATTCTTTTAGTCCCTACATTTTATAATTTTACATTTTAAACCCCTATAGATATTTATATGTATATCATTTTTTATGTTTATAACTATAAATTATAAATTTATCATATTTCAATATTTTTTAAGGTCAAACATTATAATATTCTTTTAAAAGACATTATATAAAAATGTTAAGTTTTATAAATGCTTAAAAATTATTAAATTACATAAGAGGGGCTTGTAGTAATATTTGATATAGATAAATGTAAATTAGTAATAATAATATAAAAAAATATTTGAAAAAAATAACCATTAAAGATATTTTTAATTAATAGATTATTAGATAATGCAGTAAATACATTAAATTATTGAAGTAGTTAACCATTGTGGATACTCTGAGGCCGCCATACGGTGCAGGGTATGTATGAAAGACTGCACTACGCTACCCATGTGGCAGTAACGTGATTTTGATGGGTTAATGTAAGCCGTAATCTGCGCCGAAATCAAACAGGTGTTAGACTATTTTATTTTTACGTGACCATAATTAGGTGCAAAAATTCGGATTCCAATTTAAAGGACATTCATTCATTTAGCTTAAGTTTTTAACTTACAGTTACACCCCTTAACCTTAACTTGACTAGGAATTCTGCCTTCATTATCTAGGCTGGATTTGAAATATGTCTTTAAGTTAGACTTTTACATGTGATTTTAATATTATGAGTTTTGATAATGATAGTATTAAGGGTTGTTATAAGACATGTATAAAAAAATTGTACATTTATTTATAATCGATTACTGAATTTTATGAATTATTCTTCTGTACCACTTTTAATGCATTTAGAGACAGCCTTTAAAGCTATAATTATCAAAACTTTAACATTATCACTATTATAATTCTCATGAGATTATTACAAAACGTTCATACTTTACATATCTATAACATGGTTATCTTTGAGAAGTTATAATTACACAAAGTCTATGGTTTATAGAGACCTAATTTTTTTATATATCTTATATGTATATGTATAATATTAAATTTTAAGTTAATTTAATAATCAAACAATAAAAACTTAAAAAGTTTAATTTTTTATATTAGTTTATATTAAGAATATCGAAGACGCCCTTATTGTATAGTGATAAAATGTAAATATGAGAAATGTACAATCTTATTTATCTAAATAGAATTAATATCTATAATACAAATAATTGTTTATATTTTACAACTTATATTTTGATATATGTGTACAGTCTGTTTTAAAATATTGATATACTTATATAACATACTTTAAAACATGAGTTTTGATAATAAAATCCTAAGAGCTATCAATAAAATGATTAAAATATATTACCCTTGTATTTTAGGCATAAGTGCATGACTTATCCACTTAATAATAATATTTTAGGGCTGTTATTAAAACATTTAAGTTGTGATGATCTCCTTTAGAGCATCTCCAACCCACCTCTATCAACCCCTCTATCTCTATATTTGAATTTTAACTTCTCCAACCCATCTCTATCTTTCACTCTAAATATATAGTGAGAGAAAAACTCCTTTTATATTTGAAGTGAGAGGATGCTCACTCTATCAATGGACCCCATCACTTCTATTAATTATCTAATATTTATTTCTATTTAATTGATTTTGTTTTTTGTATACTAGCCAATAAATCCATCTAAATTGGGCCCACTAGTTTTAAAGAGGATAGAGTTTATAGTTGAAGTTTTGTTTAAAATTAGACCTACTAAATATAAAGATAGAATGACTTGAATAGAATTTATGATTAGAGATGCTCTTATATATGTTATATGTTTCACGCTCAAAATTTTGGTCGTTCCTTGTAATTTATTTATAACCAATAGAATAATTATTAATTTTTTACTTCAGGACAAATTACACACAGAGTATTACATTGCTTTTTTATTCCTTGTACAATTTTTTTCTAATTTATATTTGTTGGATTCCTGTATTCTTACATTTAACTGCCAGGTTCATTTCATTTGGCTGCCATTCCTGCGAAAGTCAAATATTGCTGCTGTGTGGACACCACGTGGCGATGAAATTTTGTGCCAGTAAATAGGCCCACATAATCCTAGGACTCCGCGAAGACCACGTGGCTTGCCTTCATCTGTGAAGTAAAGTAATCCCGCTTCTAACAATACTACAATTTCCATTTTCTAAGGCATTATAAAAAATAAAAGTAATGGATGAGATTGTATAAGGAAAGAGATTAGTAGATGATATACTTCCTCCGTATCAAAATAAGTGACACAAATTGGCTTACATATTTTTTGAGGTAAAAGATTAAAGTAAAGGTTAAAATAAATTAAAGTACATAATTAGCGGAGAATGCATCTTACCTTCCTTGAATAAAGTGATATTAATGAGTTTTAATAGTAAAAGTAAGGGGGTAATTTCACTTTATTAAAATGGATTGTTAGTGGATATGAGTCATACTATATAGACCAAATAAGAATTGTTTTCAAAGTGTGTCACTTATTTTGATACACCCCAAAATGAAAAGTGTGTCACTCATTTTGATACGGAGGAAGTATGTTAAATTCAGAAATAAATAGACTTATAAGTAAGAAGAAAAGGTATGAAAAAATATCATTTCCAAAAAATAAGTACTTTTTTTTTGCCGTTCAACATAAAATAAAATTTAGTAGTCTATTTTTAGTGTATCATAAATTTAAAATGATTTTGGACTAATTATGTATAAATTGAATTGAGAATTGACTGGAAAATTTGTATAAATTGAATTGACAAACCTATTATGGACATGTTTAACTCGCTAATTTATATAAACTATTTATGATTTTCGTTCTCAATTTTGTTATTCACCTCTTCTTTTAGTTACTAGTTTAATTCAATCTGTTTTCTCACTGTAGAATTCAGAATAATAATTACTTTTTTATATTTAGTCTAATTAAAAATTACTTATAATTTCTTGTTTTAGTAAAATCTATGTGTGAACATAGCATAGAGTGTTTTAACAGCCAACGGTCCGTTTCTATCGGTACTTGCCAACTCCTTAGACGCGTTTTTACCTATGAACTCCACACACATCACACCCACCGGATTAACCTGGAACGTGCGAATCATGATTTTTAATAATCATTTTATTATTAAGAGTATCCCAATTGTTAATTTCATATATAAGGTTTCTAGTAAAGTGGTATTAGTAAAAAAAAAAAAGGTGTTGCCTATAACCAATAGGTCATGAGTTCAAGTCCCGTCGTTGACAAATTTTGGGGTTTATTCCCCATATGTAGAGGGTTCAAGGAAAGACATATGTCACTGTATAGGCTCGAACTATTAACTTACTAACTGGCGTTAAAAAAAAATAAAAAATTTTGTCAATTTTATAATAAGGCATTCCCGGTACATTTCCTTTCACTTATCTTGGTGTACATGTCGGTGCAAACATGAATTTAAAGAAACATTGGATACCGGTGGTTGATCGTTTCAACTCAAAATTATCCATATGGAAGGCCAATAATCTTTCTTTCCGGGCCGTTTAACACTTGTAAAATCGGTATTAAGTAGCTTGCCATTTTACTACTTTTCCTTATTTAAAGCACCATCTTGTGTTCTTGATCAATTGGAGCAAATTAGACGGATATTTCTTTGGGGTGGTAATGATAGTGTCAAGAAAATTCATTGGGTGGCTTGGTCTACAGTAATTGCTCCAAAAGAGAAAGGGGGTCTCGGCATTGCTACTTTAAGGGCTCAAAACTTTGCTCTTTTATCTAAATGGTGGTGAAAGTCAAGAGATGGGATATTGTAACACCTCAATTTTTAAAACACCATTTAATACATATTTTCAAATAAAAATAATACAAAGTCCAATATCCAAAAATACGATTTAACAAAAACCTTTTCAACAGTTTATCAGAGTTATAAAACACGGTGTTACAAAGATAATATCATAACCATAGGATAACGGGATCTACCTATAGGCTCCCGAGCTAAACATCTCTAGGCCACTTCTATCGCGACCTTCTAAACCTTCAATCTCGAACCTGAGTACATACCCAAAAACAAAGTAGTACGTGAGACAAAAATAGTCTCGTGAGATACATGGGTTTTAGACCCAACATTAATATATAAATAATCACACATATTAAATATATATATATATATATATATATATATATATATATATATATATATATATATATATATATATATATATATATATATATATATATATATATATATATATATATATATATATATATATATATATATATATATATATATATATAGATTTTTTAGAAAAAAATGGAAAGACCAAGATGAGCTTCGGCATAGCCATCACCCACCCTAGCCAACCATTAAATTATTTAGATAGAAATAGCCCAAAGGCCAGATACAACAGTACAACATACAAACATCCAAACAAACTAGACAATACTACTAACAACATACAACTAAACCATCAACAACCTACAACTCATTTCTTAATCTGAAATTTCACATTCCACATATCAGCCACCTCCCTAACCTGCTTAGAATCTTTAACCTGCGAATTCAAAAATTACAGCCTAATGCAGTCTTTTATCTTATTGATCAACACATCTGCAGGCTTACTCACTTGATTAAACAGTCTATCATTACGTTCCTTCCAAACATAGTAAACAGCAGATGCAACAGCCATCATGCAAATAATACTGGCAATCTTATTATCACATGGACCCGCAGCCAACATACTAACAATTGAATTCCAATTATTCGGGAAGTTTTTTTGCATAAATCATAATCTTCAAATTGTCCCACACAATTTTTGCATACTTGCAGCAGAAAAACAAATGCTCATGAGAATCACTACACTCCATGCATAAAGAGCATAACATCAAATTCTGGGACCCCCACTTCATCATTCTATCCTAGGTTAAAAGCTTTCGATGAATAGTCAACCAAGTGATAAAAGCATGCCTAGGGTTTCCTTGAGTGAACCATACTACCTTACTCCAATCAATTGTAGGAACATTAGGTCTAAGTTTTAGCCACACATTTCGGATAGAAAATTTATCTAACCTTCCATCATCCAACCTCCATTTAATCACATCTTCTTTATCATTGACTAAAACATGACACTCAATCAAATGGAGATCACTATATAAATCCATCCAGCTTTGAGGCCAATTCCACACCCCATTTATCACCATGCTTTCAACAGTAGCATTATCAGCTAGTCTAGCTTCATATATACTTCTTTTAGAAATCATCTCACATAATGGGCCATGAGTATTCCAAATATCATACCATAAAGAGGTATTTTTACCATTCCAATCAACTGAATAATTGAACTTCTGACTTTACCTCGAAGAGAAAGGATCGTTTTCCTGCCTTTTAATTTCACTTGATTCACACAATCGACCCAAAGACATCTTTCTGGGCTGCAATATTCCAGACATGTGTGCATAAAAGAGCTTCATTCCACACATCACGCTTCTTTATTCCCAATTCACCTTGATCCTTATTGGTACAAACAATTTCCATGCAATTTTTGCATTAGCTTTCCTACCATTGCCCTGATTCCACAAGAAATTTTTCATAATCCTTTCTATCTCCTTAACAGTGGTTTTAGGCAATAAAAAGACTGAAGCCCAATAAACATGCAAAGATGATAAAATTGCAGCCATCAACTGAATTCCCTGCATAAGACAAAGATCTATGCTTCCAATTATTGATTTTATCTTTCACTTTTTGCAGCAGAATTTTATAATCTTTAATACCTAGTTTTTTTTATCAATTAAAGGCACCCCTAGGTATTTCATTGGAAGTTTTTCCAATCTGGAAAGGCATCACATCCAAAATTCTCTGTTTCTCTACAGGTTTTAGATTGCTACAGAATATAGTACTCTTGCCTATATTAGGGAGTCAACCAGAGACACCACTAAATTCCATAAGAGCATCTTTAATAATTTTTACTGACTTATAATCACCATTACACATAACCAAAAGATCGTCAGCAAAACACAAGTGGGTTAACTTCAACTCTTTACATCCTTTATGGTATTTAAAACCAGGCACTTCCTGAATTTTCCTTTTCAAAATAAGAGTAAAAAGTTCCATAACTAAGGTGAACAAATAAGGGGATATTGGGTCCCCTTGTCTCAAACCCCTACCACTTTTAAAGAAGCCATGTCTCTCCCCATTCACACAAATAGTAAAAGATGCAGTAGAAACACAAGTCAGAAACACAAGTCATAGTCCACTGCACCATTTTCTCATGAAAACCAAATTGAAGCAGAATTTCTTTTAAATAACTCCAATTAACTGTATCATAGACCTTTGCTATGTCATTTTTAAAGGCACACCTTTTGGCCCCATTTTTCCCATTATAACCTTTCATCAAATCCTGAGCAATCAACAAATTATCTTGGATTAACCGACCTGGAATGAAAGCACTTTGATTAATACTCGCAAGTTTCATTAAACCCTTTTTTATTCTGTTTGTAATGATCTTCCTTATGTATTTATATAGAACATTGCAACAAGCAATAGGTCTAAAATCAGAAACTTTCTTAGGGTGAGGTATTTTAGGAATCAGGCTTATAATGGTAGCATTAATTTCCCCAAGTAACTTCCCATTATCAAAAAACTCTTTAACTGCAGTTAAAACATTATTACCAATCACTGCCCATGCTTTTATAAAAAAAAGCAGAGGTGTAGTCGTCTGGGCCAGGGGCTTTATTTTCATCAATATCAAACGTTGCATCTTTAATTTTTGTATTAGTGACCTCTCTGATCATCCATTGAGCTTCATTGTCATCTATCTTAACAGAAAATAAACCCTCACTCCTAATGTTATTAACAGTACCATTCACATCAAGAAATTGTTTAAAATGCCTAACAAATTGTTCAGCAATATCATCTCCTTCATAACTGTTACCCTGCTCATCATTAATTTGCAGAACTCTATTAATTTGTTGCCTGCTCTTAATAGCATTATGAAAGAACTTGGAATTTTTATCCCCATCCTTGAGCCAAGCAACTTAACGCTTCATTAAATTCACCCAACAGACTAGACACTTCTATCTTTATATTAACATCATTTGGATTTTCAACCATACTAGTCTGAGCCTTTTTCAGTTTTTCTCTAACTTTAATAACATTTTCATAGACATCTTCTTTTTCCCAGCTTAACTTCTTCATATGGTATTTCATAGCTTTCATCTTTTTCACTAAAACAAACATTTTCATCCCTTTATAATCAGTTTTCCAGTTTCTTTGCACAATCTGAATAAAATCCTTTTTCTTTGCTATAAAATTAGCAAATCTGAAAGCTTTCCTCTTTCTTTGATTGGTGTTCCCAATGTTCAGAATCACACGACTGTGATCTGACGTAATAAAAGGCAAAAAATTCACATGAGCATTACCATATTTGGATATAAAACTACTGTTGGCCATACCCCTATCCAATTTCTTCATGACACTTGTAATTGGTTTCGCAGGGGATTTTATCCAAGTGAAGAACAAACCAGTGCTGCAAATATCCTCAACTTCAATAGTATTAATACAATCATTAAACTCCTCCATATCATTAGTATTATGAGACCCTTCAACCGAATGTTCCATGGTCTTCAAAGTGACATTAAAGTCACCCATAATCACCCATGGCAACCCTTGAGTTATACTTTTTGCTCTAATAAGGTCAACCCATAATATTCTCCTTTCAGTCCCAGAATTTACAGCATAAACAAAAGTGCAATAAATTCTGTCTTTACTTACAATATCATCAATCACACATAAGACAGATTGCCTTGAGTTATGAACAGGACTAACATTAACCACATTCTTATTCCAACCAACAGCAATTCTGCATCCATTAGGAATATGATTACTATTTGAGAACCAATCCCATCCTCCAAAAGCCTTCTCATTTACTTTTTTCAGCTTATCCTCTTTAACATGTGTCTCTAATACTGCACAAACATGTACTTGTTCAGAATTTATCAGATTCCAAACCTCCTTCTGCTTTCTAACTTTATTCATACTCCTTATATTCCAAGAAGCAATTTTTACATTCATAGAAACGGGAAAAATTACTATTCATTGAGAACAGTCTTATCCCACCCTGCAACCTCATTCTTCTTCATAAATTCTGCACTAGAACTGTTGCATTCCAGAACATCACCCTGATTGCTTTCATGTTCCTTTAAAACCACACTACCTTCCATATCATTATCCTCCAAAACAACATACTTATTTGCTGTCTTTTTAAAACTCTTCAAAACATTTTCCTTCACTTTCCAAATGTTTCCACCATTCTTCTCCCCACCTACTTCCTTTTCTTTAACATTTCTTTCTTGCTGTGGAAACATTTTTTGTGGTCACTTTCTTTACTTCTTGCTGCTTATTAGCACCTTTTTTATAGGATACCTCAATGAATTCATCATTCTTAGGTATTTGTTTATCCTTAATCACAACTTCCTCTTCAGTTTGTGGCCTTTTGAGACATTTTTTTACATCATGCCCAAATACTTGACAATGAGTGCATATCTCTGGTTTCCAACCATATTCAACATTAACAACTTTAGTACCTTTTATTCCATCCTCTTTATCTCTATATTGAATTTCAACATGTTCCTTATAACCTTTCTTCACATCAACTTCCACTAACACCCGAGCATACTCCATTCTACCAATTCCCTTCTGGCAAATGCTAGCAGTAATAGAATCCATGATTAAAGGATTTCCAAAACTACTAGTAATTGCACTCAACCCTTACATGCTCCAGGCTTCCATGGGGACATTGTACAGTTTTGTCCATAATGGTATCTTAGTTAGTTCCACCTTTGCCATTCCTATTCCAGGATCCCATTTTTGCACAAACAGAGGCTTATTATTGATCATCCAGGGTCCCTGTTCAATAACTTTGTTCATGCCTTCTGCATGCTTAAATTTGAACATGCACATACCATTATTGTTCATATTGACATCAATTAACCCATATTTACCCCACATTCTTCTAACATTATATCACAGTTCACTTATATTCATCTTATATCCCACAAAATAGCCACATACAGAAAGCCTCCATAATAGACTCCCTTTATTAACAATCTCCTCATCAAAAACAACAACTTCAATTCCTTCCTCATTAACAATAGGAGGAATGAATTTCATTTTGTTATCCATTTTATTAGTCATTTTTACTATATGCACATATGATTTAGCAGCAATTGGATTATCATATTTATCATCAGTATTTGTCAAATCGATATTATCGCTAACAATATCTATCTTATTAACATTCATTTCATTTGTATTCACATACTCACCTTCCTCCAATTCTTTTGACTCATCACTTGCTTCTTCATATTCAGAATGATCTCCTGAATCAGCACTCGTAACCTCCTCTGCATGTCCTTCAGTTTCAACTCTAGACTCGCTAATCAATACTCTTTCAGGAACAGAGCATTCCTCTTGATTAGCAGCAGCCTTCTTAGTGTTCAGATTGAGCACCGAATCCCCAAATTTCATCGGAACCCTCACATTTCTCTTCGATCTCCTTGAAGACATGGATCCGAGATTGGAATGAATCTACACACTCACATCAAACAAGAAACACCTCGCCAAAAGAATCGAATCAATTATAAGAAAGAACAGGGAAGAATTTTTGCAAAACTATCGTAACAAACTTTCGCGCCAAATCGCCATGGCCGAGAGCGTTTTTTTGGTTGAATACTAATGTTTTAGTTCTCACTAAGTGATTAGATAGTCCCAACGCCCACGTGATACCTGCCGACCTTTACTTCTTAAATATATATATATATAGATATATATTTATATACTTTAGTTACCTCCACGGTAACCCTAACACATTCATATACATCGACCACCTCCTCGGTAATCCTATCACATTCATTCATTGCCTATTCGACCCGTCAAGTTGTACGGAATGCCTCCAATCCAACGAGACCCCATTTTTGTCCTACTAACCAGAATGCCACCGATTCAGTAGAACCCCCTTTGTCACCTTGTCCAAGCAAGGTGACCCATCTTATCTTACTAATCAGAATGCCTCCAATTCCGTAAGATCCAACATCTTGTTGGGTGATCGGAATGCCTCCAATCCAACAGTTTAAAGATACCGTGATAACCAGAATGCCTCCGAATCTGCCACGTACCTGTCCTATTTCAGTCTACCCGTCATAGCTATTACATGTGACTATATGTCACATCTATCAACAATGCCGTAAGGCCATTGTTAGTCCCAATACTAAGTAAATAAGATTTGATGCTCGAAAGCCAAGAAGAATAAATGACAGCTGAAGTATGTATCTCAGCTGAAGCAAGTATATACAATAAACCTTCAGCTGAGTACGTACTTAGCTTTAGGATACAAGTCAAATCAGCGGCTATTAACGAGAGTTCATTCGAAGTCTATGACCAAAGGACAAAGACAAGAAGAAGACTATTCAGCTGATTGTGGAATCAGCTGATAGTACCTGCTGCAGATGAAGACTTAAAGGAAATGTTTATTGACACCTTGAACATTTCCCTTTCCCGCTCAAAGAAGAAGAAAACGATGAAGATCTTCTATTTTGGAAAAGAAGATAATGTCAGTACAACTTTATCGTTTGTCCCTTAAGCATGTAAAGAGAAAAGTCAACAACTTCTGTACTTATGTAGTACACCTCTCACTGTGCGTCAGAAAAGGTACTGGAAGAAGTGGACTCAAAGTACACTCGGGACAATAACTTGTGCACTAGCATTTAATGATCCATGGCAAGTCTACATCGACGAATAAAATGTTTACACGTCGCAAACTTGTGGACTAAGGAACATGGATCTTGGGCTATAAATACAGACGTAAATGCTTGCATTTACAACACCTTTAGAACACCCTTAGAAATCATAAGCACAAGAACATTCTCTGAGAGTTAGTTATTGTCTAAGTATTAACTCCTCCATAGTTATTACTAAGGCATTAATATCAGCTGTTAGTATCAGCTGATATAACTCTCAGTGTATATCCTTCTAGTTTGAGCGGTCTAAAGTGTCAACTCAAGGATAGAGTTTTAGGTAGTGTGTACTATCTATTTCCGCAAACTCTGTATTGTATTAAGTTGTTTTTAATAAAAATCTTAATCATTGAAATCTTGTTGTTATTTACTTATCGTATCTTCGTTACTCGGTCATAACGCAACACAGTTGTGTTGTTGGGATCCAACAGCCATCATACAATCTATCCATATACTAATCTTAATTTGTACTCACATAATCAAATCAACTAGTTTCATAATTAGTAATCACATATTATAAAAATATACTCCTTTACATAATATCAATAATTAGTCATTAATCACTTTTCATTATCATGATCACTTTCAAAATCATCAATCATTTTAGACATACTTAGATAGTCTACTATTTACTTTTTCTCATCTTTTCAATCACATATTTATTAAAATCATTTATTAATAAAGACCCATAAAAGATCATATGTATTTTCAAAAACCATTTGCTATGTACCCAGTTTTAAAAGTCTCATGTACTCACCTTAGCCAAACTAAATCCAAATCGTGTTTATCAACACGAATCCTTGCTTCCCCCATTGGAGCACCTTCAATCCTTAGGTCTTCTTGACCTATCATCAACATATCCACATACTCTAGTTATTATCCATAACTAGTCACTAATCAAACCAAAATAACCTTCTTAACCACCAAGTTCATCCAACTTGGTGGAATCTCAAACCCTAGTTCAAGGTTTCCATCAACAAATCTCAAATCCAACTTGTACACAATGTTTACAAGCTTACAATGAGTGTTCTACACTCATCTTAGTCATATTCCCCAAAGATAACTTGGTAGGTTACCCAAACCACCATTTTTCCCAAATAAAGCTCACAAACTAACTACCAACTATCAAGGATCAAGAATCTCTACTATTGATGTTAAGATCCACAAGATTGATGAAGATTTGAGCTCTAGAACACCAAAATCGCCCAAAGGCTCTCAAAAATCGGCTGCACAAGAATTGGGGTGAAAAATGAGCAAAACCCTAGGTTTTCCCGTTTTATACTATCCAGGCACCTTCGTGGCACGAAATAAATTCTTCGTGGCACGAAGTTTGGCGGGGCTATCTTCGTGACACGAAACTGAAACTTCGCGTTCAGTGGATCACGAAAACAAGTTTCTGTCTCACTTTGTGCCACAAACCCAGATCTTCGTGACACGAACTTGTGCAGGTCTGCACTTTTTGTTGTCCTCTTCGTCACGGTTTCGTCCGTAACTTCCTCATACGATGTCCAAATGACACGAAACCAATTTCCACGTGTTTTAAATGATTTATACTTATTTATCATATTTGTTTTCATAATTTATTTAACACAAAATTCGGGTCGTTACAGTTATCTACCCCTTAAAAGAATTCCGTCCTCGGAATCACTTCAAAATTTTTCGTTCCTCATTCGATCGGGCATTCCGCTCTCATTCTCTTGTGGTTATTACTATCGAACTTTTCCCATTACAATTAAATCGGTAATATACATTTAAACATTCTCTTAACCCCGAAAGGCCCGAACGGGTCAAAAATCAATCTTGAGCCCTTAGTACCCAAACGGGTCAAAATTGCACGATTTTGACCACAACACTTTCAATCCTTTAACCGATCCTTTTATACACATAGAAATGACATGACCCAAGCATTACAATCAACTAATTGACCAACACGAATGTCAAAGTCTAGCTCCGACCAAGTTGCCATATTCCAACGTCGTCTAACCTTTGACTTAAGAACAAAGTCAACTATACTTTAACAATTTCCCTTCTCGTGAAGGATTCCATAAATCCTCCTTTCCTTTACAATTTATGATCCATCTTGAAAACACCCAAACGGGTCAAAGTCGTATAATCCGACTACAACTCTTTCAACTATTCCATTAACCTTTTCACATACATACAATCGATACATTATGCTCTCAACATTCACTAGTCAATCAAAACGAGAGTCAAAGCCCATCTTTGACCAATTCAACCAATCACAAGTTGACTAACCTTGACTTTTGCATAAAGTCAACCATACTTTTTCCAACCTAACAAATTCCGTACTCACGGGGTACCATTACCAACTTATCACTTCCGGTTCTACTCATTATTGTTTCCTTAACAATCGTCCCCGTTTTTCCAAACTTTCAATTTCTCCCCAATTAATCCGAGAGTCGCACCTTTACCTAAGGTCACATCGACCTTTACCGATTCTTGACCATCATTTGGTCACTCATATCATCACTTAGTATTCTTTCAACCATCTTTGCATCACATCGATCAATTTCATAACTTTTATTCTCAATTATCGGTATTAGATCTCCTGCCGCAACACATTCCACAATTTCATACATGTTTACCAAATCTGGGTTACCAAAAAATAATTTGCTCACTAGGAGTTTCTCTTTCCTCCTCTTCTATAAAATCGTAGGCATCTCCTACACATAGATGACCTAAATGCAACCTGCATTTCAAACCAAATTCTCATTTACCATAAAATAATAGCAATAATCATTAACCACATGGTTCTACATTCGTCATATATATATATATATATATATATATATATATATATATATATATATATATATATATATATATATATATACACACACACACACACATAAGCATATACATATACATATATACATATATATCACGCCAATTCCATCTAAATATCTCTACCGTGCACATATACAAACATATGTATATGCCACACCAATACCATCGGGTATCCATCTTTTCGCATCACATAGCTTTGCTACTTTCTCACTCATTCAATCGCCTAGTTATCCATCATACATTCTAGCACCTCTCTCATAATATCACATTATCGTTTTCTTTCCTATTCAACATATTTCCATTTGACATACTTCTTAACACGTTTCATATAACGTTACCTTTCCACTATCATATGCCTTTGAAGGCCATCACATGGCTCACATGCATTGTACCCCGCAGGTAAACTAATAGCATCTCCAATTGCTATTTAGCGTTTCACTTACACATTAACCACCTTTAACCGGTTCATTTCATTAACAATTTCCAAATCTTTTGTCACCACCGGAGTAACTACCACTCCGTTCCATTAACCATAATTCACCGGCCAATCCAATCATCCTTGAGTCAAACAACCGTCTCCGGTCCACACTTGCAACCCATGACTTAGCATATCATTTCTATGATATTTTACCATTATTTTTCCTTTTACCCTTAGCATGGACTCCATCATCCATGATACAAAATTTTGTCATGACTAATTGTCAACTTTCAATCAATCATATCCAATATCAAAAATTTGTCATTCCCGACACTCACTCTTTTCCGCATATTTTCTATTTAAAAGTTTCAAATTTTCTCTAAAATCTTTAACCGTTCATTTTCTTACCATTCGCGTATAATAATATTGCATCATTCATTCGGATTCCCAACAAACGTTAAAGTTTCATTTTCAAAGTCTCTATTTCTATAGTTTTTGTTAGTCCCAAGACTAAGTAAATAAGATTTGATGATCGATAGCCAAGAAGAATAAATAACAGCTGAAGTATGTATCTCAGCTGAAGCAAGTATATACAATAAACCTTCAGCAGAGTACGTACTTAGCTTTAGGATACAAGTCAAATCAGCAGCTATTAACGAGAGTTCATTCGAAGTCTATGACCAAAGGACAAAGACAAGAAGAAGACTATTCAGCTGATTGTGGAATCAGCTGATAGTATCTGCTGCAGATAAAGACTTATAGGAAATGTTCATTGACACCTTGAACATTTCCCTTTCCCGCTCAAAGAAGAAGAAAACGATGAAGATCTTCTATTTTGGAATAGAAGATAATGTCAGTACATTATCATCGTTTGTCCCTCAAGCATGTAAAGAGAAAGTCAACTATTGCTGTACTTATGTAGTACACCTTTCACTATGCGTCAGAAAGGGTACCGGAAGTAGTTGACACAAAGTACACTCGGGACAATAACTTGTGCAAGAGCATTTAATGATCCATAGACAAGTCCACATCGACGAATAATATGTTTACACGTCGTCAAACTTGTGGACTAAGGAACATGGATCTTGGGCTATAAATACAGACGTAAATGCTTGCATTTACACACACCTTTAGAAATCATAGCACAAGAACATTCTCTGAGAGTTAGTTATTTGTCTAAGTATTAACTCCTCCATAGTTATTACTAAGGCATTAATGCCAGCTGTTAGTATCAGCTGATATAACTCTCAGCGTATACTCTTCTAGTTTGAGCGGTCTAAAGTGTCATTTCAAGTATAGAGTTTTAGTTAGTTTTGTACTATCTATTTCCGCAAACTTTGTACTGTATTAAGTTGTTTTAATAAACTCTTAATCATTGAAATCTTGTTGCTTACTTATCATTTCTTCGTTACTCGGTCATAACGCAACACGTTTGTGTTGTTGGGAACCAACAGTTTTCCATTCACACTTTACAATTCTTAGCGGAACTTAGTACTCCTTTGTACTACTATCTTTTCCTTGAACATATTAACCATTCTCGTGATTCACCTTTCGATAATCCATGACAATATACCTCTTTCTACCTTTACTTTTCGAACATATCGGTCGTCAACTCACCCCAATACACACACATAGAAAACCCGGGAGATCATCCCCCTTATACGGATCCATAACAAACGATTCGTCTATAATTCTTCATGTCATTTCACTTAAGCAGAAAATCGTGCGACAATAATCAAATAAAGCACGAACCTCATACCATTAATTTTATAATTGAGGAAAACTTACCACACTTTTGCGCGCACCTTTCATATCAACATGATTTGGCGAACTTTGAACCAGATTTTCTTTCGTTGTTGACTCCGAGCAACCATCGAACTTCGTCTTTCCTCCACTTGATGACGATTCATTGACCCTCGTTGAACTACCTTCTCCACATCTCTAGCATTAAATTCTCTTAGAAATTTTCCAAGTATACATTTCGGCACAAAACTTCCCTAACAATCTACTCACGAACTCCTTCCACAACACCTAGTACCATATTCTCTTTCCAAACTTTCGTACATCACATTCTTCCACAACGACGTCTCGTCCTTCAATAACCGAGGTGCAAAAGTCACCATATCTTCCTCCAACACTTGCTACTCTCTAGCACTTTCCCAGTTTCACGAATCCACCGAATTGTCACCTTCGGCTCGGAACTTCCCAAATACGCATTGGGCTTACACGCCATGCATGTCTCGAACGGACATCCTTCCCTTTCTTCTCTTGATTCAGAATCACTACCCTCTTGCGTCGAGGACTTCTCAGCACCAACCTTGCTACTCGAAGACCTATTCTTCTTACGGTTGTTAACGCAACACGTTTGTGTTGTTGGGAACCAATAACTGGTATCAGAGCGGGTGTCAAAATTATCTTCCATCAATTTTGAGCATATGTTATGGGTGAACCTACATCATCAGATCTTCCATCATCTGGAAAACCTCCAAAACTCACTCAAACCAACTACCCCATGTGGAAAACCCGTCTGTTGTCCCACATGGTTACCTATCACCCACAACTTCAAGATAACGTAACGATAGGAAAATATGTTCCCAAAACCCTCATTCCTGGTACTTCTGAAATACCAGAACACTATGTGGTGAAGTCTGAGGCTCAGTGGAGAGACGCTGAAAAACGTCTTGTTCATCTTGAGAACAAGGGTCGAGATATGCTTTTTCAAGCTGTTGGTGATGAACTGTATCACAATATTCAGTTTTGTGACTCAGTTAAAGAGATGTGGGAACGGTTGGCTGAAGTTTATGAAGGCACATCTGTTGTGCGCGAACATAACAAAAACATGCTCATACATGATTATGAACTGTTTAAAGCCAAGCCAAGTAAGACTATAGCTCAAACTTTCAATCGTTATAACATTCTGTTAAACGAGCTGAAGTCTCATGGTGTTGATAAGGACGATATGTCCAAAATGTGTAAGTTTATGGCAGCCTTACCTTCTAAATGGGCTACCATCATAACTTGCATGAGTACATCTCCTACTCTGAAAGATTATACTCTTTCGTCTCTCTATGGTATGTTTTTAAGCCATGAGAGAACCGTACTCAATAAATTTCAACCTCCAAAGGACTCTAAAGTGAGTTCCGCTAGATCTTCAACTGCTCTTGTCTCCTTAAACAAGCCTAGCAAAATCGAATATCCACCATCAGATGATGAGGCTGACAACACTTCGGCTGTTGGTTTGTTCAACATGCCGGAAGTCAGCATTGAAGAAGTCGATGAAGATGAAGACAACGATGCCCCTATATCTGAGTTGGCCTTACTTGTTAAAAATAGAAAATTCTTCAAAAACAAGTCTGGCTCCTCAGCTAGAGGCCCGGGTAGCAGATCTATCTCATCAGCTGTTTCTTCTAGACCTTCTGGAAGTACACCTGACATCTCTGAGATAACTTGCTACAACTGCAACAAGAAGGGACACTATGCTAACGACTGCAAGTAGAAGAAAGCTAGTTCATCATCTTCAACTGGTGAGTCCATTGAAGATAAATACAAAAAGCTACAAGCCTTCACTAAAAAGATTCTAGAAGAAAAGAAGGCACTTGAAGGCAAAGCTGCTGACAAGGGTCTTGTAGCTGAAACTCATGATTGGGCTGACTCTAGTGACAGCTCATCTGATGACGATGAACAAATGGCCACAATGTGTTTGATGGCTCATGCTGATGATGATGAAAGCATTACAACTGATGATGCTAGCTCCTATAAATGGGTCAACATTGTTCATAAAAAGGTAACCTCTCTAATCTCCGCTGAGGATACTAAAGCTAAAGATATTGTTGATTCCATTATTTGTGACTTGCACTTCATTGATCAGCTGAAAGGTGAATGTTTGGATAAACATAGTGCTATTCTACGTGAAAATGCATTTTTGAAAGAACGTTTAATTGACCACAAAACTTTAAAAGAAGAACTTTCTGAAACAAAATTTATTAACTCAGTTCTTCAACATGATCTAAGTGAAAAAGTTAAAGAACTTGAAGCAATTAAAAAGATTTGTTAATCATGGTCTCGTTCATCCAAACGTGTGAGTGAATGTGTTAACTCACAAATTCCTAGTCAAGTACAAGCTGTACTAGGAGGAGATTTCCTTGCTGCAGCCGCTGTACCTGACAGCAGTACAGATGATCTGTACTACTCGTCGGCTGATGCTTCTGTGCCAGCTGAAGAGTTGGTTTTTGGTTCCTTTGTAAGGTCTATCAAAACCTATGCTACCGAGATGTCCTCAGAAAATCCTTCTGAAGCTACTGGTGAAGAGTCATCGACTGACTCCTCTGCCATGATATTCAGGACACCTACTGTAGTAATTGTTGAACCAAGGAAATCTATCTTGGGTTCAGCACCTGCTGCCTCATCTGCTAAATCTCAGCAGAAGACTAAAAGGATAGCAGGAAAGAAAACTGTTCTTACACCCTCCAAGGGTGAGCCAGTTGGAGTTCGTACTCGAGCTGCAAAGAACAAAGGTAAGAGTATTCCTAAGAATACTCCAAGTCCTTCTTCAGCTGTATCTGTCAGACGGCTGAAAGGAAAGGTCAGCAAGCTGACATCACTCGTTCAAACTCTGACTATATCTGATAATCAGAAAATGAAGGGTATTTTGGGTCCAGTTCCCAATCCTATTGCCTCGCCCTCTACTCCACTGCAAAGAAACAGAAAATACTATAAATGTGGAGATCGTGGGCACATGGCAAGTGAGTGTGACAGCACATGCCTGAGACCTTCCCCGACTTCAGTATGTGAGCCTACTGAAAAGCCAACTTTTGTGAGTCCCAATGGGAAGTCACAAGGACCCACCGAAGTGTGCGTTCCCAAAAAGAACTAACTCTTTTACTTTATGTGCAGGGTGATGAAAGCAAACATGTCTGGTACTTAGACAGTGGTTGCTCGAGACACATGACTGGTTACAAATCCCTGCTGGAAGAGTTTGAAGTTTGTGATGGTCCCTCAGTAGTTTTTGGTGATAATGGTAGAGGCTCAACTGAAGGTTATGGAACCATTTCTAATGGATCCATAAAAAATCACAAGAGTTGGTTATGTAAATGGGCTGAAACATAATCTAATCAGCATTAGCCAACTTTGTGATGCAAAGTTCTCAGTGAACTTTAATGAATACAGAGGAACGGTGACGGATAAGAATGGAAAGGTAGTATTAGTTGCTCCAAGAACCAAGAATGTCTACAAACTTGACATGAATCCTCAAAATCAAGAAGTCTGTCTATTCTCTCATTCTACTGAAGAGCTGAATTGGTTGTGGCATAAGAGGCTATCTCACCTGAACTTCAAAAACATATCGAAGCTGGCTCGAGGTTAGCTGGTGAATGGTCTGCCACAAATCAAATATGAAAAGGATAAGCTTTGTTCAGCCTGTGAACAAGGCAAGCAACATAAAAGCTCCTTCAAATCAAAGCAATGTTTCTCCATCAACAGCTGCCTTCACATGCTCCATATGGACCTTTTTGGCCCTATGAGTACTGAAAGTCTAGGTGAAAAGAAATATACACTTGTTATCGTTGATGAATACTCACGATATACCTGGGTAATATTTCTTCGTCACAAAAGTGATGCAGCTGAAGAGATTATCAAGTTCATCAAAAGGATGGAACTTCTAAATGGGTCTAGAGTCAAGATGCTGAGATCAGACAATGGTACTGAATTCAGGAACAAGACTTTAGAAGATTTCTGTTCAGATGTTGGGATCTCCCAAAACTTCTCAGCTGCACGAAGACCTCAACAAAATGGTGTTGCTGAAAGAAGGAACAGAACCCTAATAGAAGCTGCAAGAACAATGCTTGCTGAGTCAAACATGCCTAAGCAATTTTGGGCAGAAGCTGTTAACACATCGTGTTTTACTCAAAATAGGTCTCTCTATGTGAAGAGACACAAGAAGACTTCTTATGAGATTTTTCGTCAGAGGAAACCATATAGGTTTCTTTCATGTGTTCGGCTGTGTGTGTTTTGTGTTAAACACGCGAGATCAGCTGAGTAAATTTGACTCTAAAGCTGATGAAGCCATTTTCTTGGGATACTCCACTCTATCCAAAGCATATAGAGTTTTCAACAAAAGAAGACAAACATTGGAAGAGTCCATAAATGTTACTTTTGAAGAACACTCAAATGCTATGAACCCCACCTCTGCAGACTCGTGTGATGCATTTCAGAGATCAGCTGAACCATCTCCTGATGATACAGCTGAAGCATTTTCCGATGCTTTAAATCTCTTTGAGGTTCCCATAAATGAATCAGATGAGACGTTCCATGATGCTCCTACATATCTTGTAGATATCGCAGCTGTTCAACAAGAAATTCCAACAGCTAGAGCATCATCCAAGGCTACTTCTAAGCCACCTCTTCATACTTCAAGAAGATCTGTTCAAAATGAAGTAATTCATCCTGCTGAGCAGTCAGCCGGTCAACAAGGATCTAATTCTGCTGAATCTTCCTCTTCTACAGCAGCTCCTCAATCTAAGTGGACCTCAGAACATCCAATTGAGTTAATCATTGGAGATCTACAACAAGGAGTTGTTACAAGAAGTAAAGCATCATGTAATCTGTGCTTATGGTCTTGTTTTCTAGCAACTAAAGAACCAAAGAATATTAAAGCTGCTTTAGAAGACTCTAGCTGGATTCAAGCGATGCAGGAAGAACTTAACCAATTCGAGGTCCACAAAGTATGGCAGCTGGTGCCCCCACCAGCTGGAAAGACTATAATTGGTACTAAATGGGTATTTAGGAATAAAATGGATGAAGAAGGTGTGGTTATTTGCAACAAAGCTAGACTGGTTGCACAAGGATACAGACAGGAGGAAGGAATCGATTTTGATGAAACATTTGCTCCAGTGGTCAGGCTTGAGGCAATCAGAATATTTCTAGCCTACGCTGCTTACAAAAACTTCACAGTTTTTCAAATGGACGTGAAGAGTGCATTACTGAACGGAAAGCTGCAAGAGGAGATATACGTTAAGCAACCACCAGGGTTCGAGAATCCTAAATAGTTAGACTATGTGTTTAAATTGGATAAAGCGATGTATGTGTTAAAACAAGCTCCTCGTGCATGGTATGATACACTCTTTACGTTCCTCATAGCAAATGATTTCACCAGGGGAAAGATTGATAAAACCTTATTCATTCGCAAAATCAAAGGTGATATCATTCTTGTTCAAATTTATGTGGACGACATAATTTTTGGTGCTACTGACGAAAAACTTTGTAGACGCTTTTCTAAACTTATGTCTACAAAGTATGAGATGAGTATGATGGGTGAATTAACTTATTTTCTTGGCTTACAAGTTAAGCAATCTAAAAATGGAATTTTTATAAATCAAGAAAAATATATCAAAGATCTTTTAACGAAATTTGATATGAATTCATCATCATCTATGAAAATACCAATGGCTCCTCCAAACAATCTAGATGCTGACATAACTGGTAAGTCAGTTGATGTCACATTCTATAGAGGAATCATTGGATCATTACTCTATCTCACCGCCAGCAGACCAGATATTTTGTTTGCTACTTGCATGTGTGCTAGGTATCAAGCTGATCCTAGAGAATCTCACTTAATAGCTGCAAAAAGAATTTTGAGGTACCTTAAGGGTACTCCAAGCCTAGGTCTTTGGTATGCCAAAGACTCCGGGTTTGATCTAATTGGCTATTCAGATTCAGACTTCGCAGGTTGCAAAATGGATAGAAAGAGCACCACTGGTGGATGTCAGCTGCTTGGTGGAAAGCTAGTCAGCTGGACAAGTAAGAAACAAAGTACTGTCTCTACCTCCACAGCTGAAGCAGAATACGTTGCTGCTGGAAGCTGTTGTGCTCAAGTCCTTTGGATGAAGAATCAGCTTGTTGATTTCGATATGAACTTCTGCAAAGTTCCTATCTATTGCGATAACACGAGTGCTATTGCAATCAGCAACAACCCAGTTCTCCATTCTAGAACCAAACATATCGATATAAGGTATCATTTTATTAGAGATCACATTGAACAAGGTGACGTGGAACTCCACTTCATTTCAACAGACCTACAGCTGGCTGATCTATTCACTAAGCCTTTAGATGAAAACGATTGAATTTTTTGATCAGCGAGCTAGGTATGTTGAATGCTTGAATCAACTGCTGAAGTACTATCAGCAGCGGATAAGATTCACCTTGTTACTTAGTACATTCAGCTGACTAAAACCGTTTGAATTTATCAGTCAGCCGAATAAAAGCTCTTAAATGATAACTTATCATGTTTTATAAGTTAAAACGTTTGGTTCTCCTAAAAAAGGGCATCTCCCAACCCTATCCACACGTTCTCTGTGGCAAATATTTCCAATCGAGTGGAAATATTTGGCATTTATGAGGGACAAGACACCCTGACACAGTAACGGCTCCACTTTCTCACACTGTCACATCCAACCACCCTTGCACGATAACGAACGTGTCTATAGTTGGTTCTTAACTATCCAATTATGACCCGGTTTGAATTCAAAACTTTACCCAAACCGACCCATAAATTCCCTATAAATAACCACCTCTCCTCTCCACTTTAATCCCATATCTCCCACAATTCTCTCTCAAAAAAACCCTCTATTTCTAACCTTTATCTTTCTTCCTCCTCTCTCGCAAATGACGAAGAAAGCTCAGAAGGTTACTCTTACTAGGGCTGCCATTGAGTTCTCTCAGAACTCAAATCTAGTAGCCAACACTTCCCCACCGGATGATCTTGTCGATATTTATCGACCGGTTGTGACGTTTGTGCGTCACTGCCCTATCCGTGGTGCTTTTACCAGATTCACCAAGAGTATCATAGAACTCTTGCGTGATTTCTGGATGTACGCCTCCGACTCTGGAGACGACATTACTGCGCAAGTAGGGAATCATCAAATCACCATTTCTCTTGATGATTTCCGAGTTGCTTGCGGATTCGATTATCTGCAACCTGGAGAAGAATATCAGCAGACTAAATCTGCTGATGAACCTAAGGCGAGTCTAATCCGTATCACTGGATACAGATTAGAAAATGAAGAAGACAAGGTGCCGATCTTCAAGAAGTCTCAGCTGACGAGACCCTGGGCCTATTTCTTTACCCACATCATTCAGGGTATAGGCGGCAATTCCGGGTCTCTCAACCAGTGCAAGTCCAGCATGCAAGTCTTTGCTGAAACCCTAGTCACCGGTCAGCGGATCGACTACGGGAGACCGGTGTACGAGGAGGTCAAGACCAAGCTGAAAAGCAAGGGAAATCATATTCCATATCTTCGCTTTTTCACATTGTGCGTCGCACATGTGATGCTTGAAAAGCTGAAGATAGATTATGAGGACATCCCTGGGGAATCCGTGATGGTCCGTTCCATTTCCAGCATCATCTTCCAGAAGAAGGATGATGAGAAGGCATTTACCCTCACCTCGTACATGCTGAAGATCATAGATGATCGAGTCAGATCCAAAAGGGATCGAAAGAAGGGCAAAACATCGAAGAAATCTGCCCTACAAGAAGGTAAGTCCTTTCCTCATCTAGAGTGTTTTCCCTCAACTGGGCGTCCATCCTCAGCTGCTGATGGGAAAACCACCACCTCAATAGGGATCTCAATCCGTGAGAATGAGGATTCTGCTGATGCAGATGACTCTCCTCTGGTGGTGAAGAAGCGAGTTAAGCGACCCTCTAATCACCCTCCTTCTTCTTCATTCTTTTTATCATCTTCTTCTGCCACCAGTACTTCTGTTTCCCCTCTGCTGGAGGTAAGAAGGACTGCTACTACTGGTGCAGAAAAGATGATTGCAGATGCTGAACTTGAAACAACTTCAGCATCTGGACTCAGCCGGGGTCCTAGAGAAGATCACTTACGATCAGAGGCTTCATCAGCTTCTGATCTTTGTTCTTCTCATTTTCAGATTGGCAGTGTTTATCAAGGAACTCCACCAATATTCGGAGTTCCTAGTCGAACACTCTCGGCTGTTTCCACTTCCTTTCCTTTCATCCACTCTCTCTGCTGATTTCTCAACAAGTCAGCAGACTTCAAAACGGCAATTTCGTTCTTCAGGAGTTAGTGCCGGCTCCACACCTCTGCGTAGCTCCTCGACCGATTCATTATCTGTCGTTGTAACACGGGAACAAATTCCACAAGCAACCTCAGTCTCTCAACAGATTGTTGGTGAAGTTTTCAGCTCAACCCAAGCCACCCGAGAGTCAGCTGCACACACACCACCCCCAACTTCTTCATCACTCCCTGAGTCTTCAGCTGATGATAGATTGACTGGAAACCAAGTCAATCTTGAAGCTGACCCTTCTGTTTCCCGCGACGTCACCGGCTTAAACCAGCAAGTGATCAAGGAAACCACCACGGCCAATGAAGAGACAACTTTAAACCAAGTTGTTACTGAGGCACTAACCCCAGCTGCCAATGATCGCGAAAGTTATCGCCAACCAACCTGTGAGGCAGCTAACTCACCACCCAGAGGAACTCTTCCTCTAGTCTCCATACCAGTATCGTCGGCTGGTGAGACCGAAGCTCCAGAGATTCAAACAGCTTTTCATCTAATGTTTGAGTCGATTGAAGATTTTATTCAGTCTTACTATTCGTCATCTGACGGAGAACATTCTGAGCTTCAAACTGTTTTGACAACTGATGTCGGCACTTCTGTTATAACCCAAGAAGTTTCAGTTGGACCCAACTCACCCTCCAAAGTCCCTGAGCAACCCATAGGAGCCATTCCTCCTAACTCAGGAACACTCACTCCCACAGCTGAGGTTACCCCTCAAGCTGGAGACATGCAGGACCCCTATCCCCAAAGCGTCCAAGTGTCCCATGCTGAATCCAGCAAAGCTGGAGGACGCATTCCCATCAGAGCAGCTGGTGCTCTGATGTCTAGAGTTGTTACATCCCAGATTCGACCTGGGATGGCCACGCTGAGTAAGCAGATGGACTCCCTTCGCAAGGATGTTCCAAAGAAGTTTGCCCAAACTGCTGAGAATCTCTCTTCCAGCATAACTTCTCTGCACACTGAGGTTCATTCTCAGGCTCCTCAGCTGGCTCTTCTTTCTGATCAGATTCGCATCAACACCAACGGGTTCATCTCTCTTAACGACTACATGCGTCAAGCGTTGAACTCCCTTCGCGATTCTAACAGAGTCGATCAAGACCAACTTCTCTCCAAAGTTCGGGACAGCTTGGCTCTTGCCCAATCAAAGAAAGAGTCTTTGCTGGCACTTACTCATAGCCACCTTTCTTAGGCTATTGAGGAGTCAGCCTCTGCTGTGTCCACCAGGTTGGACAAAATGGAGACTGACGTCAGCTCGCTGACTTCTCAAGTCGCTGGACTCCAAGGCACCCTTGACCTCATTCTTGCAAAGCTCAATGAGGGTGCCGCTGTTGTCCATCCTGCTTCAGCACCAGAGAGTACCCCTCTTCTTTGGGCACTCTCTGAGGGGGAGAAAGAGGCCACTTCTGCAGGTGAACAACAAGGTGAACAAAATAGTTCACAACCTATAGTCACCTCTGCTGTTGGAGCCAATACTGAAGACGTTCCAGCAGGTGATAACTCAAGAATTCCACCTATCACCTCTGCTGGAACACAAGAAGAAGAAGCTGTACCCTCAACTGGTTTTGTTAAAATCGTTGATTCCTTTAAATCAGTTGAGGGCCCACAAGTCCAAGCCGCGCAAATCCAAAACCCTCAGCCTATTATACAGGAGATCCCTTATCCCGCTGAGGGGGAGCCTACATCTGTTGCGGTTAAAAACTTCATCCTAAATGAAGTTGGAACCGCCGCTGATCTTGATACAGCCATTGCCCTTCAAAGAAAAACTCATGAAGAGCTGTATCAAAGAGCTGAAGCCCAAAGAGCTGAGAACATTAGGTTGTTCAACAAAGTTCTTTATCAGCGTAGGCAAGAGACAAAGATCACAAGAGCTGGAGGAAATGTGGTCAATGAAAAGTTTCCTCTGAACAAGATCAGCTTCGTTCTCAATTACGATGAATGGAAAGAAGCTGAAGTAGCTGCCAGATCTGCAAAACCATCGCGGATTATAACAGATCTGGAAAACGAGATAAAATTCACAATATACTCTTTCAAGATTCTATGCGAGGAAATCAGGAGACAAGCTCATGAGTTAGTATATCACATACCTCCTGAATTGTGTGAATCTCAAACAGCTGTTGTCGGAGGATCTGCTGGTGAAAGCTCCTCAGCAAGAGGGGAGAAACGTAAGTCCCTTCTCCTCGAGCCCCTTGCCGACTCCAGACCACTGGATATTGGGTCATCGATCATATTTGCAAAACGACCAAGACCCAATATCACAAAAGCCATCCCCACGGGAGTTAACTTCGTCCTTGGGCTGATCGTAAAAGAACCAATTTATGGCTTTTGCTATCTAGAGAAGAAGAAGGAGCAGTGCTTTCAGCGAGCATATGAGTTGGATCTATGTGATGTGGATCAACTTATGATCTATCACAAGCTGCTGAGTTCCTCCACTGAAGAGGGAAGAGAAATGAAGAAATTAATAACCTCAGCCTTCAACTCACTGTATCGCAATGTCGTTGGATCAGCTATATCCAAGGCATTATAGTTTTTTTGATTTTCCTTCGAATTTTAATTGCCTTATCAATAGAAAATCAAAAGTTGTGTAATATACTTGTAAAAATTGTAAAAAGATAAACATATACAAAAGAACTCTAAGGGTCAAAGCACATAAGTATTCAGCTAACTTCATCAGCTGAATCATTACAGGGTTACACTTATACGGCTATTCGATTGCATCAAATAGGGGGAGATTGTTAGTCCCAAGACTAAGTAAATAAGATTTGATGATCGATAGCCAAGAAGAATAAATAACAGCTGAAGTATGTATCTCAGCTGAAGCAAGTATATACAATAAACCTTCAGCTGAGTACGTACTTAGCTTTAGGATACAAGTCAAATCAGCAGCTATTAACGAGAGTTCATTCGAAGTCTATGACCAAAGGACAAACACAAGAAGAAGACTATTCATCTGATTGTGGAATCAGCTGATAGTATCTGCTGCAGATAAAGACTTATAGGAAATGTTCATTGACACCTTGAACATTTCGCTTTCCCGCTCAAAGAAGAAGAAAACGATGAAGATCTTTTATTTTGGAATAGAAGATAATGTCAGTACATTATCATCGTTTGTCCCTCAAGCATGTAAAGAGAAAGTCAACTATTTCTGTACATATGTAGTACACCTTTCACTGTGCGTCAGAAAGGGTACCGAAAATAGTTGACACAAAGTACACTTGGGACAATAACTTGTGCAAGAGCATTTAATGATCCATAGACAAGTCCACATCGACGAATAATATGTTTACACGTCGTCAAACTTGTGGACTAAGGAACATGGATCTTGGGCTATAAATACAGACGTAAATGCTTGCATTTACACACACCTTTAGAAATCATAGCACAAGAACATTCTCTGAGAGTTAGTTATTTGTCTAAGTACTAACTCCTCCATAGTTATTACTAAGGCATTAATGCCAGCTGTTAATATCAGCTGATATAACTCTCAGCGTATACTCTTCTAGTTTGAGCGGTCTAAAGTGTCATTTCAAGTATAGAGTTTTAGTTAGTTATGTACTATCTATTTCCGCAAACTTTGTACTGTATTAAGTTGTTTTAATAAACTCTTAATCATTGAAATCTTGTTGCTTACTTATCATTTCTTCGTTACTCGGTCATAACGCCACACGTTTGTGTTGTTGGGAACCAACAGTTTCCATTCACACTTTACAATTCTTAGCGGAACTTAGTACTCCTTTGTACTACTATCTTTTCCTTGAACATATTTACCATTCTCGTGATTCACCTTTCGATAATCCATGACAATATACCTCTTTCTACCTTTACTTTTCGCACATATCGGTCGTCAACTCACCCCAATACACACACATAGAAAACCCGGGAGATCATCCCCCATATACGGATCCATAACAAACGATTCGTCTATAATTCTTCATGTCATTTCACTTTAGCAGCAAATCGTGCGACAATTAATCAAATAAAGCACGAACCTCATACCATCAATTTTATAATTGAGGAACACTTACCACACTTTTGCACCTTTCACATCAACATGATTTGACGAACTTTGAGCGAGATTTTCTTTCGTTGTTGACTCCGAGCTACCATCGAACTTCGTCTTTCCTCCACTTGATGATGATTCATTGACCCTCGTTGAACTACCTTCTCCACATCTCTAGCATTAAATTCTCTTAGAAAATTTCCAAGTATACTTTTGGCACAAAACTTCCCTAACAATCTACTCACGAACTCCTTCCACAACACCTAGTACCATATTCTCTTTCCAAACTTTCGTACATCACATTCTTCCACAACGACGTCTCGTCCTTCAATAACCGAGGTGCAAAAGTCACCATATCTTCCTCCAACACTTGCTACTCTCTAGCACTTGCCTAGTTTCACGAATCCACCGAATTGTCACCTTCGGCTCGGAACTTCCCAAATACACATTGGGCTTACACGCCATGCATGTCTCGAACGGACATCCTTCCCTTTCTTCTCTTGATTCAGAATCACTACCCTCTTGCGTCGAGGACTTCTCAGCACCAACCTTGCTACTCGAAGACCTATTCTTCTTACGGTTGTTAACGCAACACGTTTGTGTTGTTGGGAACCAACAACTGGTATCAGAGCGGGTGTCAAAATTGTCTTCCATCAATTTTGAGCATCTGTTATGGCTGAACCTACATCATCAGATCTTCCATCATCTGGAAAACCTCCCAAACTCACTCAAACCAACTACCCCATGTGGAAACCCCGTCTGTTGTCCCACATGGTTACCTATCACCCAAAACTTCAAGATAACATAACGATAGGAAAATATGTTCCCAAAACCCTCATTCCTGGTACTTCTGAAATACCAGAACACTATGTGGTGAAGTCTGAGGCTCAGTGGACAGACGCTGAAAAACGTCTTGTTCATCTTGAGAACTAGGGTCGAGATATATGGTCCTAATAGCATAGCTTAAAACTAGGGAGGTCAAACCTACCTAATTCACTTAAACTATAGCTCTAATACCAAGTTGTAACACCTCAATTTTTAAAACACCATTTAAAGCATATTTTCAAATAAAAATAATACAAAGTCCAATATCCAAAAATACGGTTTAACAAAAACCTTTTCAAAAGTTTATCAGAGTTATAAAACACGGTGTTACAAAGGTATTATCATAACCATAGGATAACGGGATCTACTTGTAGGCTCCCGAGCTAAACATCTCTGGGCCACTTCAATCGCGACCTTATAAACCTTCAATCTCGAACCTGAGTACATAGCCAAAAACAAAGTAGTACGTGAGACAAAATAGTCACGTGAGATACATGAGTTTTAGACCCGACATTAATATATAAATAATCACACATATTAAATATATATATAGATATATATATTTATATACTTTAGTTACCTCCGCGGTAACCCTAACACATTAATATACATCGACCACCTCCTCGGTAATCCTATCACATTCATTCATAGCCTATTGGACCCGTCAAGTTGTTCGGAATGCCTCCAATCCAACGAGACCCCTTATCTTACTAATCAGAATGCCTCCAATTCCGTAAGATCCAACATCTTGTTGGGTGATCGGAATGCCTCCAATCCATCAGTTTAAAGATACCGTGATAACCAGAATGCCTCTGAATCTACCACGTACCTGTCCTATTTCAGTCTACCCGTCATAGCTATTACATGTGACTATATGTCACATCTATCAACAATGCCGTAAGGCCATCATACAATCTATCCATATACTAATCTTAATTTGTACTCACATAATCAAATCAACTAGTTTCATCATTAGTAATCACATATTATAAAAATGTACTCCTTTACATAATATCAATAATTAGTCATTAATCACTTTTCATTATCATGATCTCTTTCAAAATCATCAATCATTTTAGACATACTTAGATAGTCTACTATTTACCTTTTCTCATCTTTTTAATCATATATTTATTAAAATCATTTATTAATAAAGACCCATAAAACATCATATGTATTTTTAAAAACCATTTGCTATGTACCCAGTTTTAAAAGTCTCATGTACTCACCTTAGCCAACCTAAATCCAAATCGTGTTTATCAACACGAATCCTTGCTTCCCCCATTGGAGCACCTTCAATCCTTAGGTCTTCTTGACCTATCATCAACATATCCACATACTCTAGTTATTATCCATAACTAGTCACTAATCAAACCAAAATAACCTTCTTAACCACCAAGTTCATCCAACTTGGTGGAATCTCAAACCCTAGTTCAAGGTTTCCATCAACAAATCTCAAATCCAACTTGTACACAATGTTTACAAGCTTACAATGAGTGTTCTACACTCATCTTAGTCATCTTCCCCAAAGATAACTTGGTAGGTTACGCAAACCACCATTTTCCCCCAATAAAGCTCACAAACTAACTACCAACTATCAAGGATCAATAATCCTTAGCATTGATGTTAAGATCCATAAGATTGATGAAGATTTGAGCTCTAGAACACCAAAATCGCCCAAAGGCTCTCAAAAATCGGTTGCACAAGAATTGGGGTGAAAAATGAGCAAAACCCTAGTTTTTCCTGTTTTATGCTGTCCAGGCACCTTCGTGGCACGAAATAAATTCTTCGTGGCACGAAGTTTGGCGGGGCTATCTTCGTGACACGAAACTGAAACTTCGCGTTCAGTGGATCACGAAAAAAAGTTTCTGTCTCACTTCGTGCCACGAACCCAGATCTTCGTGACACGAACTTGTGCAGGTCTACACTTTTTGTTGTCATCTTCGACACGGTTTCGTCCGTAAATTCCTCATACGATGTCCAAATGACACGAAACCAATTCCCACGTGTTTTAAACGATTTATACTTATTTATCATATTTTTTCATAATTTATTTAACACAAAATTCGGGTCGTTACAGAATTCTTGCATTTGGAAAGACATCATCACTGCTGTCCATAAGCTGCATCAAAAACCAATTCACAATATGGCAAATTGCAACCCAGTTGGTGTTTGGCGTAATATCAGTAGAGTGGAAGCCGAAATGTGCAACATCGGGTATGATTTCTTTGATTTATTCTACCTACGACTTGGTGCAGGAAATTCTTTCCTGTTCTGGAAAGATAAGTGGATCGGGGACACTCCACGGCAATATCATTTTCCCTTGCTATTATCCAATGAAAAAGATAAATTTTGTTTTGTTGGTGATCGTATAAATGGTTATGGATTCAATTGGCAGTTGCTATCCGGTTTTAATACTCCCACCATAATTGCCGAGTTTTTTGAACTGCTACACAGTATTGGCACAATTCAATTAAACAATAGTCATGATTCTTTGTGGTGCAACAATTCTGGTGATGGGTTGTTTGTTGTACATCTGATTAGACAAACGATTGATGCAAAATTATACACTCCAGGGTATACAAACATGCCATGGTCCAGAATTGCTCCTTTAAAGGTGAATTGTTTTGTTTGGCGTGTAGGTCTGGGCAGAATCCCAGTGGCAAAAACATTGACAGTTAGAAACATAAATGTTGGTTTTACCAACTGTAAGTTATGCAATGGGGACGAGGAGGATGTTGATCATCATTTTATAAAATGCCCTTTCACCATTAACATCATGTCATGGGTGTTCAACTGGTGCGGTATTTCACTTCCTACATTTCGATCGGTGGTGGAACTAATAAAATATGGTGCAGGGTGGGGAAACTGTCCCAAGTAAAAGAAGGTACTTACGATGATCATTCAATGCACGATTTGACATGTTTGGAAAACGAAAAATGAGGCGGTGTTCAACAACGTTTATAAGTCATACACCACGACTGCGGGTGACATAATATCAACTTCTTTCATTTGGATCAAACATAGAAGTAAATTTCATTGTAATTGGGTGGATTGATGTATTTCTCCTTTTTCGTCACTTTTGTAATTGTACTTCTTCCTTAGCTTTTTGCTAAGGTGGTTTTTTATTATATATATTTTCCGTTTCAAAAAAAAAAAAAAACTTATTCATAAATAACTTTTTGAATAGTTAACTTTCTTAATTTTTTTTCTTTTATAATATTTCTAATTGCATTTATCTATCTTAAGGTTTATGCTAATATCTATTTTTATTCTCCTTATTATACAATCACCATAGTATAACGGAGTAAGATTACTGTTCATTACTAGATTCAAACGGAAAACGGAAATCTTAAAATAGTTTTATAAGCCCCTAAGGAATTAATATTAAATATCAAAATTTGTGAAACGGAAAAGGGAATTTATAGTTTTAAAAATCCACTAAGGGATTAATAATAAATATAAAATTTGGGAAAGTAGTTTCAATACTTCAATAGAGTTAGTTTCAAGAAGTGTACTGTGCAACTTCTCCCTTCAATTTGACAAATGATCGAATCTTTGTACCAGTTACATTGTTTTGCTTTTTTAAATAACTAAGTATATTCTTATTTAAATTAAACTACATTCTTATTTGATGAAGTTTACTTAAATGTCTAAAAAAATTGTTCAAAAAGTTGAAGATTTTCTAATATGTAGCACATGAGCATATCATAGTAACTGTTAAATGTATTTTATACCTCTGTATTTATGTATAAGAAACTGTATTTTTAATTATGATAAGAGTAAACTCAATATAACACAAAAACATTAATAGCTCGTCAATATCATTTTTCTATAATTAAAGAAATTTTGGTTTATTAAATTTTCATTATCATATGCCCATGAGGCACTTATTATCAAAATCTTTTATATTTGCTTATTAATTTGATTCCAGTACTTAATATTTACATATTTTATTTAAGTTACTACCTCCGTATCAAAATAAGTTATATACTTTCTATTTAGGGGTGAAACAAAATAAGTGATACAATTTTAAAACTTACCTTATTTTGGTAAAAAAATGAGACACTATCTCCACTAATTATCTACTTTAATAAAGTGAAATTACTCTTCTACTCTTACTTTTACTTTTAAACATCATTAACATCAGTTTATTCAAAAGAAGTGAGATCATTCTCCACTAACTATCCACTTTAACCTATCTAAACTACTTTTTAATCTTTTGCCTCAAAAACCATCTTTTCTCAAATGTATCACTTATTTTAATATGGAGGTAGTATATATATTTTGAATAAATGTTGATTCTTTTAGCTATATGTGCAGTGTACAACTCACACCTAAACTTTCGTTCTACAAATTTAACATTATTACGATGTTTTGTTTTATGTTTACCTAAACTTACGTTCTACAAATTTAACATTATTACGATGTTTTGTTTTATGTTTATTACTTTAATAATAGTTGTTCAATACGTAAACAATTATTATACTTCGTACCAAGTTTCAACATATGTAAGACTATTGAAAAATTACATCTACACTTAATTTAAATAGATATAATACCATTAATAATTTTACGATTACATTTAATTTAAATAAATTAAATCCGAAAAATAAAATTTTATATTAATTGTCGAAAAGGTAAAAATTTGAAACCCGCAGCAACGCGCGGGGAGCAAAATATCCTTGTTAATGTACAAGTATTTATGAACAATACTCCAAGGTGGTTAGTAACTTTTAGGAGTGATTTTTTTTAATTAATTTAAACAATTTTTAAGCATTCAATTTTTACCATTGTTCTTAAGATAATAGTTAATAAAATCTTTTTATCTTATTTTACCAAAGGGCGTTTGGGCTAGCGGTATGGTGTATGACTCTCTTCCTTGAGGTCTGGAGTTCGAATACCGTCATGAACATATGTGATAACTAAAATTAGATTAGATTTACCGTTTAAAAAAAATCATTTTTATTAAACCGATTAATATTCTAAAAATAGGTAAATCAATAAGATAATAGTTAATAAAATCATTTTTATTAAACCGATTAATATTCTAAAAATAGGTAAATCAATCACCAGCCAGTTAAATTGAATAATGATAATATTATTTATTAATAATGTAATTATTATATAAATGAAGTAAAAATTAAAATAAATATACTAAATAAATTAGTTTTTTTCTAAAATTTATTTAATCTATTTAATTTATCATTTTTTTTAGTTTTAGAGCCTATATAAGAGTCCATGCTTCTATTTATTTATCTATTTTTTTAGAAGAATAAACAAAACTTTGTGGTTTAACTGGGCGGTTCAACCGATGTATTTGAACGACCGATGTGCTATGTTCAAGTTGATATGTAACTATTGATCTAATTAACTCATTTCGAATGAATATCAATTCATTTTTTAGTTTGATCGGTTTAATTAGATTCTTAAAACATTGCATGCATCACTAAAAATAGAAACAACCAATTAACCTAACCATGGTTAACTCTATGGCTTAACTTACTTGACTTCACCTCATACCCCCTATAAAAACAACCACCTCTCCATCCCATTAACTCAAACCCAAAAGTGAGATATTGAGAGCTTTTTCTTCTCTTATTTCACACACTAAAACACACATCTTGAGAGCTTTTTCTTCTCTTATTTCACACACTAAAACACACACAAAAGATTTCTTTTTTATTTTCTGCTGATTTTCCTTAAAGTTTTTTTTTTAAATCCCCCCCTCTCTAATTCCCCGCTTCTGTGTATCCCTTTCTGTAAATCATCTGGTCTTTTATTTAAAATTTATAATTAATGTGGGTTTGTTTTGTTAATGTGTTTTTGATGAATTTCAAGTTTATTATGAACAAAAAAGCAAACTTTATTTGATTTTAACATTTTTTAAAAGAGAGTCAGGTGTTTTCAGAATAGTGATCCATCTTTTTTAATTGGGTTCTATTTATATTTCATTAAAATCACCTTATTAAGGGTAATTTTTGTTCCCTAAAGGTTGTTTTTATTTATTTTCTTGATAAAAGGGTTTTAATTATTTAAAAAAAAAAACCCTTCTTTTTTTTCTTTGTTGATTTTCCTGGTCTTTTTTTTTCTCGGGAAAATTGTTTTAATTTTGATTTATTTAATATTTTTGTGAATTGAAATTTGAAAAATAAAATAAAAAAATAGTTTTAATGGCTTCAGCTGCTATGAATTTTTGGAATAATAGTAGCTTTCAGCAATCTTCAGCTGGTGGTGAATTAATGGAAGCACTTGAACCTTTTATCAAAAGTGCTTCACCTTCTTCTTCTTTTTCTTCTTATTCCCAAATGGAAACCCAGAAGGTTCACCAAAGTACCCTTACTTTTTCTACTCCTTCCACCTCTTATCCATACCCTTCTTCGTCATTTGACTCATTTCCCCCTCATCCTTCCTATATCTCCACTATCCAACAACAACCCGGTTTCTACCCAGATTCCTCTACACAATTCGACTTCGGGTATGAACAACCCGGATCTTCATTCGGGTTGAACCAATTGACCGAATCCCAGATTTACCAATTCCAACCCCAATACCCTCAAAATGACTTGAATTTCATGGGTCCGGATCCTGTACCCGTTAAACAATCCGGGTCACCTCCGAAACCGGCAAAGCTCTACAGGGGAGTACGGCAAAGGCACTGGGGAAAATGGGTCGCGGAGATCCGTTTACCCAAGAGCCGTACCCGACTTTGGCTAGGTACATTCGACTCAGCTGAAGAAGCTGCTCTGGCGTACGATAAAGCGGCGTACAAGCTGCGTGGAGACTACGCGCGGCTAAACTTCCCTCAGCTCCGTCACGTCGGCTCAGAACTCACCGATTTCAAGCCGTTACATTCCTCCGTCGTTGCTAAATTACAAACAATCTGTCAGTGTCTGGCGGAAGGAAAGTCCGTCGACGGTGTTAAAAAAACTGGTCGCCGGAAGTCATCGCCGACAAAGACGCCGACTACGCTTTCGCAGTCGAAGGTAGTGAAAGTGGAAGGGTTTGAGAGTGAAGGGTACGCCGGATCGGGAAATTCATCTCCGTCGTCGGATTTGTCGTTCCCGGAGTTCACGGCGGAGGACGATAATTCTTGGTCAGAAAATTTTTCGCTGGAAAAATATCCGTCGTATGAGATCGATTGGAGTTCGTTCCAGTGAAAGGGTTTCATAAAATTAGTAATTACTAGTAGGGGTTGTTTTGTAATTTGTGTAGGAAGTCGGGGGGCTAACTGTAATTATTATTTGGCAATTACGGAGCTCAACACTTCAATGTAATTGGTAGTTTGGTAAATTTGTATTTTTGGTTTTGGACATCGGGAGAATTTATGAAATCCCATTTGTGTCCTTTATGCAGCACATTGGGTGTGGTTTTTTTTTTATCGGCCATTTATCCCAATCAAGTATTTATTATATTTAAATCTTATCTTTAATTTAATGTTGTTATAAAGTATTTAATTTTGTTGATATTGGATTTAATGAGTTAAATTTAATATTTGGACATTAAAAATCAATTTACATGGTTTGATTATTTGACAAAATATTAGCGATAGTTAATTAAACGATAAGTAATACTTCTTCCGTCCCACAAAAAAGTTTCCATTTCTCCTAAAGCTTTTGTCCCACAAAAAAGTTCTCATATCTCACATGTGGTGGGCTCTACATAATAAAATACTATTATTATTAAGAACCTCCTCAATAATATTCACTAATTATTTTTCTCTCTTTAAATCAACATTATATTTTAATAAAAATAATACCAATGACCCCACCACAAACTATCACCTAAAATTTTGTGCCAAAGAGAAATGAAAACTTTTTTTGTGGGACGGAGGGAGTAGCATTTAGTCTTACTATTCAGTGCTACTTATACTATTATTAATTAGATAAAGATATGTATCAAAATCAAATAATAATATTAAGAGATAAAATTAGTGAATTATATATCAAGTGAGTAGGATTACAAGTATGATTAAATAATAGGACTAAATATTTTTTTCTCTTAAAATATATTAAGCTTATTTTAGCAACTGTTTAGTTTGATTAAAATATTAAATTATATACTAGTTAAATTTGACATGTCCAATATTTCGTGCAAGAACTAAAAACCTGCAAGTTTATGGTTCTAACATTCTTGCAAGTTGCAACAAAAAGTATACATGTGGTCACTTAACTTCAACACTTATCTCAACGCCATCTTCGTATTCTCTATTTCAAATCCACATTCTCAAATGCATGTTCACATAAAACCAACGTTTTAAAACCAGAATTTTGAACAAGACCGGTCAATGTCTTAAAAACGGTCGAACCGATTGAACCGGATCACAATATTATTCATGAAAAGGATACTTCATATCTATATTTTATAATCAGCTCAATACAATAATATATAATCCATATATAAAAAGAATATTATAGAATATTATGAAATATGAGAAGAATAAATCATCCAAATTGTAAACAATATTACAATGTTAGATAGCATTAGCAGCAATGGCTGCTCAATTCCTTTATTGCTACTTCGGTGTGCTCAAGCTAAGAGCATCTCCGATCATACTTTATTTATCCCCTTTTCTCTTTATCTTTGAAGTTTTATATTCAGCTGATAGTGGAATCAGCTGATGGTACCTGCTGCAGATAAAGACTTAGCGGAAAATGTTCTTGACACTTTGAACATTTTCCTTTCCCGCTCAAAGAAGAAGAAAAACGATGAAGATCTTCTATTGTCCCTCCAAGCATGTAAATGGAAAGTCAACTAGTTTTGTACTATCATAGTACACCTTTTCACTGTACGTCAGATAAGGTAGCAAAAGGAGTTGACACAAAGTACAATTGGGACTATAACCTATGCAAGTGCATTAAATGTTTCCGTGGACAAGTCTACATCGACGAATGATATGTTTACACGTCGATTAATTTATGGACAAAGGAATACGGATCTTGGGCTATATATAGAGACGTAAATGCTTGCATTTATACACACCTTTTAGCATTCATAGCACAAGAACATTCTCTGAGAGTTTGTTATTGTCTAGTATTAACTCTCCCATAGTTATTACACAGGCATTCAATATCAGCTGTTAGTACATCTGATATAACTCTCCTTGCATAGTCTTCGAGTTTGAGCGAGCAAGAGTGTCACTTCAAGTATAAAGTTTTAGTTAGTGTGTACTATTTATTTCCGCAAACTTTGTACTGTATTAAGTTGTTTTAATAAACTCTTAATCATTGAAAAACTTGTGTGTTCTTTATCTTATCGTCTTTACTTGTCATAACGCAACACATTTGTGTTGTTGGGATCCAACAACTGGTATCAGAGCAAGTGTCAAAGTTGTTTTCCATCAACTTTGAGCATCTGTTATGGCTGAACCTACAACATCCGATCTTCCATCATCTGGAAAACCTCCCAAACTCACTCAAACCAACTACCCCATGTGGAAAACTCGCATGTTATCCCACATGGTTACCTATCACCCAAAACTTCAAGACAATATAACGATAGGAAAATACATTCCTAAAACCCTTATTTCTGGTACCCCTAAAGTACCAGAACACTATGTTGTGAAATCTGAAGCCCAATGAACAGACGCTGAAAAACGTCTTGTTCATCTTGAAAATAAAGGAAGGGATATGCTTTTTCAAGCACTTGGTGATGAACTGTATCACAACATTTAATTTTGTGACTCAGTTCTTTGAAAAATGTGGGAAAGGTTGGCTGAAGTGTATGAAGGCACATCTGTTGTGCGTGAACATAATAAAAACATGCTCATTCATGACTACGAGCTGTTTAAAGCCAAGCCTAGTGAGATTATAGCTCAAACATTCAATCGTTATAACATTCTGTTAAACGAGCTGAAGTCTCATGGGGTTGAAAAGGATGATATGTCCAAGATGTGTAAGTTTATGGCATTTCTACCCTCTAAATGGGCTACCATTATAACTTGCATGAGTACATCTCCTACTTTAAAAGACCACACTCTTTCTTCTCTCTATGGCATGTTTCTAACCCCCAAAGGACTCTAAAGTGAGCTCCTCAGGATCTTCAGCTGCTCTTGTTTCTTTAAACAAACCCAGCAGGATTGAATATCCTCCCTCAGATAATGAAGCTGATACAACTTCAGTTGTTGATCTGTTCAACATACCTGAGGTTGTTAGGGTAAAAACCCGGTCAAACCTATTACTTTGTGAATCTGATGAACAAAGGAATATACATATTCTAATAATATAATAAGCTTAGTGAAACTCGACTCATACCGAGTTAGTCGGTATAGCTCAGTCTCATACCGAGTTGGTCGGTATGAGGTGATACCGAGTTCACGGACCGAGCTGCACAATCAGTACATGATTTCCCATGATTTACTTAATTAGTCAAATCCTTTAATCATGGGGTGTCTTTATTAGAATTGGGAGTTACATATAGAATATGGTTAATTGTAAAAGCTATATACATTATAAATAGAGGTTTAGTCTTTAGTTGTTAAGTATCCTTTTGGATCCTGGTTGATCATTTGTGTGGATCACCGGTAACCCTATTCTAAATGTAACACTTTGTGGAGTGTTCTTGGTTATTCCGCAACCAAGAACACATTTGATACGTTTGTGCTTAATAAGAATAATCGTATGACGTATATGATCTTGTCTTTACCGATGTTATTAGCAATATTGGGGTTCGTGGGTCCTAACAATTGCTATCAGAGCGGTTCAAAGTTATCTATAACTTTGATGATCTTATAACCCTTTATATTGTTGAAGATCAAGTCTTTTCATAAAGAAGAACAATGCAGAATTTTCGTCATATTCTGCGCACGGGTAGAAGAACTGTCGGATCTCCTTCATTAACGGTCGAATCTGCGTGAAATTTGAACATGAGGTTCTCAACACACAAATACACAATTTGACTGTTCAGAATTGTAATTCGAGTTTCTGGTAGAGAGATATGTATGGCGCAAAAAGTCAGATTCTTTGCTTTTTATTCCTTACTTTCTGGGCAGCCATGTTCCAAAAATCAAATCTCTTTCTTCAACCTTCGAATAAGCGTGAAATTTTTACAGAAGGTTCACCATAATGTGTTTAATGATTTCACCGTTCAGATCTTCAAAAAGAATCGTTTATTGAGAGATATATAGTGTTGAAGATTATTGACGAATATTTATGGTATGTTTTTAATTCTGCACAACTGTATTAAAACGGCTATTGTATCTTCTTTAACCGCTGGATCTTCATAAATTTTGGATATTATATCCATAACACATACATGTACTCGGTATCAAAATTTCAGACTGATTAGAAACGTATACTAGGAGATATATATTTTCAAACTTGATGATTTTCTGATACTGACTTTCTCATACCGAGTGGTCAGTATGAGACTGCTGTGATCGTTTCGACCGTTGGATCAATTTGATTTTCGGATATGATGTTGAAGACAGGTATACGTATGTTGTGTCAAAAATTATAATGATCAGAAGATTCTACATGGAGATATGATTTTTTGAAGTTGCTGCAATATTATAGAAACGAAATGCTGAAAGCTGAATTTTACAAGTGAGTATGTTTCACATGTTTTTCTCTTTATAATCATATAAAATCATCTTAAACTGAGGAAATCCATAAGTTGATTGATTCTTTGGTGGGGTTTCAAGTCAAAGATAAAATATACCGAATAGTTTAAGGTGAAAGTATATGATTCAGGGGGAGAATGCGATATATATATTTTCTCTTAATATGAAGCTAAAGTTCTTGAAGCTAAAGTGTTCATGCTAAGTTATTCAAGGTGGTACACATCACATATTATTTTACAATCATTTGAATCATTTCAAACTGAGGAAATCTACTAGTTGAATGATTCTTGGGATATGTTTCATTTCAACTCAAATATACCGGACAGTTTGAGGAGGAGTCAATGATTGTGGGGGAGAAAAGTTAATGTGATATATATTTTCTTGAAGTACTTAGTGAATAAAGAATATGAAAAGATCTCAAAAAGAAGACGATACAAGACAAGATCGTTATTATTTATTAGAATTAAACGTATTCATTTGTTATCATCAGATAGGGGGAGATTGTTAGGGTAAAAACCCGGTCAAACCTATTACTTTGTGAATCTGATGAACAAAGGAATATACATATTCTAATAATATAATAAGCTTAGTGAAACTCGACTCATACCGAGTTAGTCGGTATAGCTTAGTCTCATACCGAGTTGGTCGTTATGAGGTGATACCGAGTTCACGGACCGAGCTGCACAATCAGTGCATGATTTCCCATGATTTACTTAATTAGTCAAATCCTTTAATCATGGGGTGTCTTTATTAGAATTGGGAGTTACATATAGAATAAGGTTAATTGTAAAACCTCTATACATTATAAATAGAGGTTTAGTCTTTAGTTGTTAAGTATCCTTTTGGATCCCGGTTGATCATTTGTGTGGATCACCGGTAACCCAATTCTAAATGTAACACTTTGTGGAGTGTTCTTGGTTATTCCGCAACCAAGAACACATATGATACGTTTGTGCTCAATAAGAATAATCATATGACGTATATGATCTTGTCTTTACCAATGTTATTAGCAATATTGGGGTTCGTGGGTCCTAACAGAGGTCAGCATCGAAGAGATCGATGAAGACGAAGATAATGAAGGCCTTATAACCGAGATTCCTTACTTGTCAAAAATAGAAAAAATTTCAAAAGGCAAATCTGGGTCCTCAGCTAGAGGAAGTAGCAGACCTATATCGTCAGCTGCACCTTCCAGATCTTCTGGAAGTACAACTGATATCTCTGAGATGACCTCCTACAACTGCAACAAAAAGGGACACTATGCTAACGACTGCAAGAAAAAGAGAGCTAGTTCATCCTCTTCAAGTGGTGAGTCCATTGAAGAAAAGTACAAAAAGCTACAAGCCTTCACCAAAAAGATCCTAGAAGAAAAGAAGGCACTTGAAGGCAAATTTGCTGACAAGGGTCTCGTAGCTGAAACTCACGACTGGGCTAACTCTGGTGACAACTCATCTGATGATGATGATGAACCAATGGCCACAATGTGTTTGATGGCTCGTGCTGATGAAAGCATTACCGCTGATGATGCTGGTTCGCATCAATGGGTCAACATAGTTCACAAAAAGGTATCCTTTCTAATCTCTGCTGAGGCTTCTGAAGCCAAAGATATTGTTGATTCCATTATCTGTGACTTACACTTCATTGATCAGCTGAAAGGTGAATGTTTGGATAAACACAATGTTATTCTTCGTGAAAATGCTTTTCTAAAAGAAAGATTAATTTATCACAAAACTTTAGAAGAGGAACTTTCTAAAACAAAATTTATAAACTCAGTTCTCCAACACGATCTCAATGAGAAAGTTACAGAACTTGAAGCAATTAAAAAGATTTGTGAATCATAGTCTCGTTCATCCAAACGTGTGAGTGAGTGTGTCAACTCACAGATTCCTAGTCAACTACAAGCTGTATTAGGTAGAGATTTCCTTGTTGCACCTTCTGTACCTGACAGCAGTACGGATGATCCGTACTACTCGTCAGCTGATGCTTCTGTGCCAGCTGAGGAGTTGGTGTTTGGTTGCTTTGTTAAGTCTACCAAAACCTATGCTACTGAAATGTCCAAGGAAGAACCTTCTGAAACCATTGGTGATGACTCATCAGATGACTCTTCAGCCATAGTTGTTAGGACACCCACAGTAGTTATTGTTGAGCCAAATAAGTCTATTCTGGGCTCAGCACTTGTTGTCTCTTCTGCTTGACCTCAAATGAAGACTAGCAAGACAACAGGAAAGAAAACTGTTCTTACACCCTTCAAGGGTGATACAGCTGGAGTTCGTACTTGAGCTGCAAAGAACAAAGGTAGGAGTGTTCTCAAAAACACTCCAAGTCCTTCTTCAGCTTGTCCTGTCAAACAACTGAAAGGAAAGGTCAGCAAGCTGACATCACTCATTCAAACTCTGACTATCTCAGATAATCAGAAAGGGATTTTGGGTCCAGCACCCAGCCCTGCTGCCTCACCCTCTACTCCTCTACAAAAGAACATAAAATGTTATAAGTGTGGAGATCGTGGGCATATGGCAAGTGAGTGTGACAGCACAAGCTTAAGACCCTCTCCAACTTAAGCTTGTGAGTCCATTAAGAACCCAACCCCTGTGAGTTCCAGCAAGAAATCACAAGGACCCACAGAGGTGTGGGTTCCCAAAAAGAACTAACTCTTTTAAACTTATGTGCAGGGTGATCAAAGCAAACACGTCTGGTACCTAGACAGTGGTTGCTCAAGACATATGACTGGATACAAATCCCTTCTTGAAGAGTTCGAAGTTGGTGCTGGTCCTCCAGTAATTTTTGGTGATAATGGTAGAGGCTCAACTGAAGGTTATGGATCCGTCTCAAATGGATCTATAAAGATCACAAGAGTTGGTTATGTGAACGGGCTGAAACATAATTTAATCAGCATTAGCCAACTATGTGATGCAGAGTTCTCAGTGAACTTTAATAAGTACAGAGGAACGGTGACTGATAAAAGTGGAAAAGTCGTGCGTATCGCACCAAGAAACAACCATGTATATACACTTGACATGAATCCTCAAAATCAAGAAGTTTGTCTATTCTCTCACTCCACTGAAGAGCTGAATTGGTTGGGGCATAAAAGGTTATCTCACTTAAATTTTAAAAATATATCGAAGTTGTCCCGAGGTCAGCTGGTAAATGGCTTGCCACAGATCAAGTATGAAAAAGATAAGCTTTGTTCAGCTTGTGAACAAGGCAAACAACATAAAAGCTCCTTCAAATCAAAGAAATGTTTTTCCATCGACAACTGCCTGCACATGCTCCATATGGATCTCTTTGGTCCTATGAGCACTGAAAGTCTAGGTGGAAAGAAGTATACACTTGTTATCGTTGATGAATACTCACGATATACTTGGGTCATATTTCTTCGTAACAAAAGTGATGCAGCTGATGAAATTATCAAATTCATCAAGATGATGGAACTTCTAAATGGGTCAAGAGTAAAGCAGCTGAGATCAGAAAATGGTACTGAATTTAGAAATCGTACATTGGAAGACTTCTGCTCAGAAGTTGGGATCTCACAAAACTTTCAGCTGCTAGAACACCTCAACAAAATGGTGTTGCTGAAAGAAGAAACACACGAGATCAGCTGAGTAAGTTCGACTCTAAAGCTGATGAAGCAATTTTCTTGGGGTACTCCACTGTATCTAAGGCATACAGGGTTTTCAACAAAAGAAGACAAACATTGGAAGAATCTATAAATGTTACTTTTGAAGAACACTTTAAGGCTTTAAATCCCACCTCTGCTGAATCATCTGAAGCATTTAAGAGATCAGCTGAACCATCAACTGATGATACAGCTGAAGCATTCTCTGATGCTTTGAATCTTTTTGAAGTTCCAATAAATGATTCAGATGATACATTTCATGATGCTCCCACATATCTTGTAGATATTGCAGCTATCCAACAAGAAATTCCAACAGCAAGAGCATCATCCAAGGCTAGATCCAACTCTAAGCCACCTCTTCATACTTCAAGAAGATTAGTTCAAAACGAAGTACTCAATCCTGCTGAGCATTCAGCCGCTCAACAAGGATCAAACTCTTATGAGTCCTCTTCCTCTTCAGCCGCTCCTCAATCCAAGTGGACCTCAGAACATGCAGTTGAGTTAATCATTGGAGATCCACAACAAGGAGTGGTCACAAGAAGTAAGGCATCATGTAATCTTTGCCTATGGTCGTGTTTCTTAGCAGCTGAAGAACCGAAAAATATTAAAGTTGCCTTAAAAAACTCCAGCTGGATTTAAGCGATGCAGGAAAAACTTAACCAATTTGAGGTCAATAAGGTGTGGCAGCTGGTACCTCCACCAGCTGGTAAGACAATAATTGGTACCAAGTGGGTATTTGGGAAGAAAATGGATGAAGAAGGCGTGGTTATTCGCAACAAGGCTAGACTCGTTGCACAAGGATATAGACAAGAGGAAGGAATCGATTTCGATGAAACATTTGCTCCAGGACATCAGTTTGTTTAAGACATATGCAACAGTTTAGTGGTTCGCACCACTATCAAACAATACACAAATAAGCACAATATTCTCAAGAAATGTTTTTATCACACGGAAATCTCATATGGTAAGCAACTTATGCCACTTACTCAATTTGCATATACTCATAATGCTCTTATCTCAAATTTCCACAACTTGCTTTTAACTCAACACCAGCCATATCATCAATTTAACTCAAATCTCGCTTAATGCCTTCTCACAACTCGCACAATACGTTCATTTTCTCGCTCTTTGTGATCCCTCGCGTGATCAAATTTAATTATTAGACTACTCGAACAAATAATTTCTTTTAAGTCGCGTTATTAGTTCTCTTGTTAACTCATATTTAATAATTCTTCGTCGACTCTTTAATAGTGCTCGTTCAACTCATTGTAATGATACTCATCAACTCGTTTAATGATTTTATCATTTAGCACGTTAATTAACTTCTCGATTTGTTCTCATTTAATTTGTCTATTGCTCATTTAGACTAATTGTCCACTCAATATCCTCATTTTATTTTATGTTTTAAATGCCTCGACTTAAGGTTTTCTCTTTTACTCAATTAATTGACTCGTTAATTTTCATGTACTTGATTACTCAATTATTTTTTCGTTCTCCATAAAAAATTTCCTCATTACTTTATCTTTTAGCTCCTTCTCGATTTAGATTTTCATAAAGTTTTATTCTCTAATAAACTTATATTTTTCTCAGTTGCTCATTTCAATAATTATTCTTGATTGAATAATTACTCAATAAAGTATATTTTTTATTCAATTTAATAATTTAACTCGATAATCCCTATTAGTTTAAATTTAATATTTGTTCATAAATAAAATTTTATCATTTTGTTAATTCTAATAATTTATTCGTTTTAACTTGCTTTATTGGTTTCTTATTGTTCGGTAATTTCTCAGTCCCAGCGTAAATATTCCTCATAATTTATTATGGCGATCTTCTCATGACCGACTCATTAACAACATTCTCATTATTCTAATTTCATAATTTATCATAATTTATATAATTATTGGACTTGTCACTTCTCATTTGCATCATTACTCTCGATTTACGAATTTTTTATAACTTGACAATTTTACCATCACATGAAATTAATTATTCTCAGTTATTCTTATAAATTATCTAATCACTTGCATATGAATCACTGAACACCATAATTTGGCTTGACAAATTTATTTATTTATTTAATTTTTTACTGGATTTAATAATTTCTCATAACGTTTTTCTCATTTAACTCGATTTGGAAATAATTCATAATAACTTCTCATACCTTAATAATATCTTATTATCTCATTATATATTCTCATAGGAATAATTTCTCGATAAAAAAATTACTCATATAAACTCTCTAGCCAATTATATGAACATATATGCTCATAACAATAACAATTATAAATAACACATAACAAAAATTTTCTCTTGGTAATATTGTTAATTTACTTCTTACAAACTTTATTTTCCACATTAAGGTCGATTTATAAATCTTCATTAGTTTAATAATACGAATTTACTAATTCACAAATTTAAAATTATTCTCTATCCGCACTCTTAATATTGGTAATCTTCCCTTTTACCACCACTAAACTCCACTTGGAGAAAACTCGTCCCCGAGTTTGGAAGTGGCACTCAAAATCTCATAGAACTCGTTACGAACATTCGATAGTTCGGTTTGTTGATTCTCATTTCTAATTATATATTTTAAGGTTTCATTAAATTACTCGATAATCAAACTGTTATGCACATGTGTGAGTCGGTCCCAACGTATACTCTTTACGCACCTCTCACACCCTTACTCTTTAAATTTTATCACTTTATAAAAATTCATAGCTCATATTAGGTGTTAGCTTTCTCATTAGCATTTTCATGGATTCTCGTACTCTTATTAGATTTCCTCAATCATAACTCGTTATCCTTTAATAATTTCATAATAGTTTCTCATTAATAATTATTCATTTTATGACTCCTCATAACTCAAACTTATTATACCTATTAGCACCATAATTTGTTATTTCGTATTACACATTCACGATTATCTCTTGATCAAATCTGAGTGTTAATCCTCATTTTGGTTACTCATATCATATTTGGTATTATCATTACCATATAACAATTTTATCGGTAAATAAAATTCTCATTAAATTCGTTTCGAATAAACCTCCTAAGTTTTTCTTTTGTCAATTAACTCGTCTTGGGTTTCTCATCTCATCCAATTAGTGATGTCCCAATATTTATAACTTTCATTAACTTTATAAATTTTCATCTCTTGCTCAATTAATAGACCTCATTTATTTCATATATTCGATGTTTTTCCGATCAGTTACATAAATGTAAAATGAACTCCATAATCTTCGCATAAAATTTCTCAATTCACAAATCTTTTACTCATTTTGTATTACCTCTCATGACTTCATTAATTTATTTACTCCTACTTTCTCCTTTACTCAATTTAATGATTATGCATATTTAAAATCTCATATTTGATTCGTTTACGATAATTGTCCAGTCGTTCTTGCTTTATTAATTTTCTCCTAATAACTTCTCAATTATACGAATTAAATTATTCTTAATAATTCTTACTTAATTATTATCTTAGATTTTTGACCAATTTAACAATTTCATCATTAGTGATTCTCTTATTTATTATTTATTATTTTATCTTAAATCTCGATTTGGTGATGTTTTCATCCCATTTACTCATATATTTGAACTTAACATTTTTCTTATTTCTCGTTTATTTGGCTTTAACGATTGCTCAATCGTTCTTGAGGTATCAATAACTCTATTAAATCCTTTAATGAATTCAACCCAAAATGATTTATTGTCAATCTCTTGACATGTTTTGATAACTCTTTATCAATTCGCGTTTGATGAGTGTCTTATTCATTTGGTGTCACTGTCTTCTCATAAATCTCTTTTGGCGATTTTATTATCATTTATTATATATAATAATTGAGGGTTTTCTTGATACTTAGATGCTTGACGAATGGTCTCCTTGAATCCTTTTCGAAACATAGACATGAGTCCTGTGCGTATAATAATAGGGGCCCTCTATTATTATCCGCACCTACCCCTGTCATGGTTTCGAGCCAGTTTCAAAAATTCCACGATCTCCCATCCTTATACCATCCACAAAATCAAGTAGTTCACATAAACAAGTATAGTATATATATATATATATCTATGTATAGTCGCACAATTCACGCTCATCTCAAGTTAATTCTCTTTTATTCTCTTAGTAATCAATGTCACTCGCGACGTTTTAAATAAACTAAATAACTCATAAATCAGTACTAGAGGCATAAGGTCATCGTGATGCGCTATTTCTCGATTTGGATTTGGACTCATTTTAACAACACTTTTGAAAAACTCATTTTGAAAACTCGTGCTTCGACTTGAGTTTGGAATCCACCCCTTGTGAACCCAATTCTCTCAAGCCAGAGCTCTGATACAAACTTGTAACATCCCAAAAATCAGAGGAAATTTAAAAAATTTTAATTAATAAAACATATTAATTTTCTCAAAGTACAAGTAACTCAAAGGTCCCAATTCATTAATCAAAATATAAAACCGTCTCGTGGTTTAAATGCGGAATAATAAAAGGTTTTGAAAACAAAACATGTTTGACTCGAAATAAATGTTTTAATCCAATCCATAAATATAAAAATAGAAACGCAGCTCATCAACCATTGACCTTCCCTTTGCCCTTGCTAGTACCTGAAAAATGGGAGGAGTGATTGGGGCCAGCCACCGCTGAGTGAATAATATCAAAATAAACAAGTAATTACAAACAACTCAAGCCACATAAGTGATCCCTAGTGACTCTACTCAATTCTCAATTGCTCAAGTTTATTTTCTCAGATTTTAAATTTATATAGCGCGCTTGTGTAAATCGGGTCGAGAGATCAACCTCGCCCCTCCTTACACCAGAATGCCACTCAGGCTACCACTCAGAATTGCCACTCAGGCTACCACTCAGATTTGTTATTATTGTTATGTTTTCAACTTATAACATAAACCACTCAGATCACCCTAACACATTGTAGCACATAATGACTCTGTACCGGCTCAGATACTCGGCACGTCTGTCTCAGATCAGTGGTAAGTAAATGCAACAACTAGCAACTCAGATAACGGATCAATCACACAGAAAGTAAAAGCAGATCAACAGTTAACCACTTAAGCCATGCACATATCGTAATAACTGAATACACGGTGAGAATACTCAAGCTCAATCAACAAGGCAATTCACAACACATAGCACAAAATCATGGATCGAAAGTAAGTACAAGTTTATAGTGAGGTTACCCACCTCGAATAGACGTATGCTCCTAGAAGTATCCTCGGCACGTACGAGTCACAAATCAGTTCCTAGAAGGTCCTACATCGCATAATAAAACTCGAATTAAAACTTGGCTCAAAACTCATTTCAAGACATTCTGCCAGAACCCGACACCCCTGCGGGAACTGTTATAATTCCTAAACCGTTCACTAGCATTTGACCAAATTTTTACAGAATATAGTAGTCATATACTAATACAATTAGTCTTTAGAAAGTTGGTCCTGGTTCTGCCCGGAAAGGTCCCAAAACAGGCCTGCAACAGGGTTGCTCGGTGCTGTATTTCAGCACTGCAGTCTGTTACGCAAATGACCATATCTCACAAACCGTAATCGCAATTAACGAGCGGTCGGCGGCCATGGAAAGGTAACTCGGAGATCTAGGACTTTCAAGAAGGACAGGAAGCCAAATTCCGTCTTTAAACAGATGCTAATACAACTGGGAAATCAGTTGATATCAAATTCTACAGAGGAATCATTGGGTCTTTGCTCTATCTCACTGCCAGCAGATCAGATATTATGTTTGCTACTTGCATGTGTGCTAGGTATCAAGCTGATCCTAGAGAATCTCATTTAATAGCTGCTAAGCGAATTTTGAGGTACCTTAAAGGTACTCCAAGCCTAGGTCTTTGGTATGCCAAAGACTTCGGGTTTGTTCTAATTGGCTATTTAGATTCAGACTTTGCAGGTTGCAAAATGAATAGAAAAAGCAATACTGGAGGATGGCAGCTGCTAGGTGGAAAGCTAGTCAGCTGGACAAGCAAGAAACAAAATACTATTTCCACCTCTACAGCTGAAGCAGAATATGTTGCTGCTGGAAGCTGTTGTGCTCAATTCCTTTGGATGAAGAATCAGCTGGTTGATTTTGATATGAACTTTTGGAAGGTTCATATCTACTGCGATAACACGAGTGTTATCGCAATCAGCAACAACCCAGTTCTTCATTCCAGAACCAAACACGTCGATATCAGGTATCATTTCATTAGAGATCACATTGAACAAGGTGACGTTAAACTTCATTTCATTTCAACAGACCTTCAGCTGGCTGATTTGTTCACTAAGCCTTTAGATGAAAAACGTTTCAACTTTTAATCAGCGAGCTAGGTATGTTAAATGCTTAGATCATCTGCTGAGGTACTTGAAGGGTTTCATATAACCTGATCGACCCATATGACCGACCACCTAGTATGCTTGGTTCGACCATACTGACCAAGAACATGAACTTGTTCTTGACCGGTTAAAACCAACTAGCTGATTTAATCCCTAAAAGCGGAAGTGAGATTAAACCTAATCCTTAAACCCTAAAGGATTGAGATGTTGGAAATCTAGATTAGATTAACAAGAAATAAACCTTGTGCGAAGAACTCAAACACACACATTTCTTGTGTGGTTCGTTCGACAATCAACCAAAGAACCCTAGGGTTCTTTGGTCAAATTCGTCCAATAGGGGAGAAGGGAGAAACGTGTTTCCCAAAACATACCTTGTTGTTTGCTTAATATAGATCCACTGATGATGAATAAATCGAGCGATTTTCTAGTTGATCTAAGAAATGAACTTGTTCTTCAATACTTGAAGAACACGAAGAACATGAAGAACACGAAGAACACAAAGCTTGTGTCTTGGTGATGTTCGGCCGAAGCCAAGAGGAGGGAGATGGGTGAATTTCTTGTAAAGAGGCAAGGAACCAACATCTAGGTTTAAGTCATAAGCCTCCTATTTATAATAGAAGATCTTACACTTAAAACCCTTCTAGTTTAATTAAGATTAACTTCTTAATTAAACTTCCTTTTTACACTTTCATCCCTTATAGTTTTAACTAGTTTATTATTGTTGCACTTAACCATTAAATGTCTAGTATTAATACACTAATAATTCGGTACCCATATACACGAATTATATATCCTTGTATTTATACTTTTAATGATTAATTATATAATAACCTTTATATAATTTATACAACAATATTATCCAATTACTTATATGATTTAATAGCTTTGAATTCATATTATGGATAATCTATAATTAACACATTGTATATTTACTCAACTAGTAAATGTACAAACACTTGTATTAATTAGTTAGTTAAACTAATCTAGTAATAAGTTAAACTTAACTTAATACTTAACTGATTCATAATGAGTATTATGAATCATTCCTCTTCGTAGTATCATTGCATATCTTGCTCGTATTACATGCACTCACCGGTGTGACCCTTAAGTGTTTCGTAGGCATGGATGTATCATCAAAGGTTGACTTGCACATAAATCCTTCAGAGTCCCACTTGTGCAAGTTCGTAACCTTTGTCTTAATGATACGAGCTACAGTGGCCTTCTAGATGGGCATGTAGGTAACCAACCCCATAAAAACAGCTTACGTAACCCAGGTATAGTTTATGAAAAACTCTTTAATAGCGTCTCCTAGTAAAGAACACTCTGTCTCTACTTCTTGGGCAACTATGTTAGGCTTATCCCTTGCAGCACGATATTTGTGATAACGAATACGAACATGGTAGAAATTATCAACTCCTGTATTCGAAATTATTTCATGACTTCTTGATTCAAACTGTTGTGATAAACGACAAAGAACAAATCAGTTCGTTTGGGCATGGCCATGCACTTTCCAGTTATCTCATCATGTCAAAGGACCCATAAATATCTCTCCAAAAGAGGGATGTGCAATTACCATCTTGTTATATTTCGATTCAAAATACAACTTTCTTTGTACCCAGTATCGCCTCGTATGACAAACATTTTTCAGAATTATCTAAGACGAACCAAAGCCATTAGTCATTGTATCCTAAACCAAATACCTCAGGCTTAAGGACAATCCTAGTGAACAATACTTTTGAACTTTTCTACCACGAAGTATTGTCACGGTGGTCAATCCAATATTCGTTGAGCCTCCAACAGAATATCACCGATATTTGGTTTACACAAAACTTGTGTAGCTATCTTCGAAGAACTTCGAATCTACCAACAAATATCGCGATGACGTTAACGTCCCATCAAGGTTCCCACCAAGACGAGTAGTCACTGATTTATTCCTTTTTGAATAAAAAGACTTTTATTCATGGATGTTGTAAAACATACAAAGTCTGAATAAAAATGATTCTAACTCAAGTATTATTCCTCACTGGACATAGATACCGAATTATTACTGGACCATTACTTATTCCTTTTTGTTCGTGTTGATTACTTAATGATTCTTACAATCTTAATTGTAACTTTATGACTAAAGCAATCATTTCTATTAAACTAAAGACATAAGACGAGTATTTAGGAATACTATTACTTTTGTCTTTGCTAGATGTTGTTCATGCAACATTTGGAACATTTTCTAGTCTTGCCTTTTATGCAATTCCGCAAACATAGGAGGATTGGAAATTAACTCCTTAGTTTCTAGAATTCATAAAATTCACCTTGTAACTAAAGCCTCTTTTAGTTACTTAATTTGTAGATATATCATTACTAGTTAAAGAAATTTTCTTAAATGATTATGTTATTCAATGGAGTGTGAACAACCTATTAGATATGCAATAATTAATCACAAGACTTGTGATCACGCTATTAGGTTTGCAATAGTCTAATTAACGATCATTTATTATTTCTCTTAACTCTTTGGCTAACGACTTGGTAAAACCTTGTTGTTAATGTCTTACTAACTTACTAAATTCATTAACATCTTTAATGAATTATGTTAGTCTTAGCTCCCACTATCTTTTATGGAATTTAAGCATCTCTTAAACTACTTTTACCTGGTCAATAACTTGTAGTTTAATCTTTCAAGAATTCTATCAATAATTAAGATCATCCTTTGGATTTGCGAATATCCAACATTCTTGTTTAGGGAATCATGACCTTTATTGATTATTGTATTTAACGCGTATAAAACACTTGAAACGATACTTCTAATTCTTAAACATATTACTATTCTTTAAGAACTTTAATAAATGCCAAAGTCATTTCTTGGATTTCTCAAATATCCATTATTCCTATAAGGGAATTATGACTTGATTAAATAATGTATTTATTACAAGTATAAAAGACTTGCAATAATACCTTTTAATTATTAAATACTTTAATATAGTTTGTCCCCTTTTTAAGAGTTCATTTAATGTCTAAGTCATTTTACTTGGATTGTACGAATATCCAATTATTCCTATAAGGGAATTATGACTTCATCAAATCCTTTACTACAAGTATGAAAGACTTGTAATAATACTCTTAAAGTCTATCTTGATTGTATCCAGTATAATCATACTATATTAATACAAATACTTTTAAAACGTACTATCATAAGTAATGACTATTACTTAAGATGTTTTAACTAAGTTCAATAACTTTTGAACCTTATGCTTCCATAAAACTCTTAAATACTTTCGTTAGAAAAACTTTCTAGTTACTAGTATCTAAGTACCTTGAGCTATCAAGACATTATTCATTCATACAACAATCAAACAAGTATAAAACATGAAATATAAGTAAATCAAAGACTTGACTTACAATCTAGTCATAAACATTGACTAGTGTAATTATCACACATGCACACAATATAATTCAACCATGGAAAACAAAAAAAAACCTTGTTTTAACATAAAATAAAAAAATATCCAAACAATAAAATAAAATTGTTTTTACTGAATCCACAAGATACAGAATTATAAAGACTTGGTGCTCGTGGGATCATCACCATGTCATGCCGGTCACCATCACTTTCCATCTTCTCCTGCAATAAACGATTGCAAAAGTTAGATTACCCGTAATGTACTTTACAAGTATCTTAAAGTGATTAAGAAGTGTGGTTGTGTTACCTGAGGAACTTGCGTTTCCTCCACCGCCACTTGCACCCTTTGGACAATTCCTTTTCCATTGCCCAGCCTCACCACACTTGAAGCACCGATTATCGGTCCTCGCTGTGTTAGGCTTAACCTTCTTGACCTTTTGTTTGACACATTTACCATTCGGCACTCCTTGGTTAGGATAGGTTTTACCCTTTCCTTTACCACCATGCCCTTCTTCATCGCTATCATCAGTTGTGCGACCCATTTTAGAATTGGTCTCAGTATTCAACTCAATAGCCTCGAGCATGGATTGTAGCTCGGGAATGGAATTATCCATATCACGTTTGCTGTAGTTGGCTACAAAGAACTTGTAGTCATCAGACAATGAGTTGAGTATCACGTCAATTGCTAACTGCAATGGCATGTGGTGACCAAGTCTAGTACGGTGATCAACGTGCACTTTCATTCTCATGATGTGTGCACCTACTGATGCTCCCTTAGCCATCTTGCAAGAAGCGAACGCCCTACAAGCGTAAAATGCTTGTCCTGGTTCGTTTTCTTCATCCTTGGCAGGGGTTTTCAACACGTTTCTTTCTCGGTCAATCCTATCCCTCTCTTGTCTGAGCATGATCTTAAAATCACGTCTCCAATTGAGGAAATTTGACCCAGTCTTTCTTTCTTTCCTAGAAAGAAACGTCGCGAGAGTTTTTTGTAGGTTATCGTTGTGTTTGTTGCTGCCATCTACAAATCAAACTCAGTTTAATTAGTAATCATCAATAAACATTCTCTAAAATATATTATAAACCCATAATTAATATTTTAGGCCTAGGATCCATATATCACATTCTCGCCGCAAGGTTTGGGCACTTCCCGACGAGACATGTTGTTTCTGGTAGGTAACATCCTTACCGATCGTATCAAGACTTGACACGATTCCTAGGGGTCGTAGAATCTTTAGACTTATAAGTTATTACAACCTTGTACACTCTAATTGTACATTTCTAAGTTAGTAAAAAAGTCTAGTATGTTTATTCTACTCAAGTACTTTTTGGGCCGGGACTCCCGATTATCACCAAAGTAGATCAGACCATCTAAGACAGTGCGACGCTCTGCGCCGGTACTCCCGATTATCACAGAACCTTACGCACCCTGACACTCGCAATGATTTGAATCCATATCTAAGGTTCTTTATCCTTACAATATGAATATCGTTGAACAAGTGAGGTGGTCCATTAGGTGGATAGTACTTCGATCTAAGATTTTCTTGGGTTTGTTTAAGTCTTAAACTAAACTTAAACCTTTATTCCAATCTTAATCCTTGTTTAAAATGTGTGACTTGTGAATTTAAGAATTCTACAAGACACCTTTTTAAAACTTAAGAACTTTTCTTTAAAACTTATAGTTTCAAGAATTGCGCGATTTATATGTATACCTAAAACGAGGTGCACAAAACGTTTTACTAGGTTATGTGAGAAACCTTATCTATAATAAAACTTACTTGTTTTATCTTACTTGAAAAACTTTAAAACTTATGTTAAACTTTCAATTCTTTTATGATTCATAAACTTGAAACATAAATCTAGTTTAACACATCTAGTTTTTCATATGTCTAATAATGAAATTAAACATTAAATGTCTAGTATTAACCATTAAATGATTAATTATATATCTAGTATTAATACACTTAACCATTAAATGTCTAGTATTAATACACTAATAATTCGGTACCAATATACACGAATTATATATCCTTATATTTATATTTTTAATGATTAATTATATAATAACCTTTATATAATTTAAACAACAATATTATCCAATTACTTATATGATTTAATAGCTTTAAATTCATATTATGGATAATCTATAATTAACACATTGTATATTTACTCAACTAGTAAATGTACAAACACTTGTATTAATTAGTTAGTTAAACTAATCTAGTAATAAGTTAAACTTAACTTAATACTTAGCTGATTCATAATGAGTATTATGAATCATTCCTCTTCGTAGTATCATTGCATATCTTGCTCGTATTACATGCACTCACCGGTGTGACCCTTAAGTGTTTCGTAGGCATGGATGTATCATCATAGGTTGACTAACCGTGCACATAAATCCTTTAGTACTATCAGCAGCTGATAAGATCACCTTGTCACTTAGTACATTCAGCTGACTAAAAACGTTTTGAATTCATTCAATCAGCTGAATATCCATCTCAAAATGATACTTATCCGGTTTTATAAGTTAAAAAGTTTGGTTTTCTAAAGAAAAGAAATCTTTCATCCCTATCCACATGATATATGTGGCCAATATTTTCACTCGAGTGAAAATATTTGGCATTTATGAAGGACATGACACCCTGACACCGAAACGGCTCCACTAACCCTCACTGTCAGATCCGTCCTCCTTTTTCGCACGAATCCCAACTTTTCCATAGTTGGTTTCTAACTATCCATTTATAGCCCGGTTTAAATTCAAATATTTACCCAAACCGTCCTACAAACCCCTATAAATAACCATCCATCTCACCCCATTCACCTCACCACCCTCTAAACTTCTTCCCAAAATTCTCTCAAGAACCCCATATTCTCTCGAGCTTTTGTCCCTCTTCTTCAAAACCTTTAGCTTTCTTCTCACCCAAATATGTCTAGGAAATCAAAAGCTCCTCTCACTAGAGCTGCCATCGAGTTCACTCAGAACTCGAACTTGGTAGCAAACACATCTCCACCGGAAAACCTCATAGATGTCTACCGTCCGGTCGGAAAATTCTTGCGCCACTGTCCTATCAGGGGTGCTTTCTTTCGCTTCACCAAGAGTTTTTACGAACTCTTGCGTGATTTCTGGATGTCTGTCTCCATTTCTGGAGACGACATTGTTGCGCAAGTAGGAGGTCATCAAATCACCATCACTGTTGATGATTTCCGAACTGCTTGCGGGTTCGACTACATGCTTCCTGTCGAACTTTATCAGGAGATGAAATCTTCTGATGAGGCAAAAGCAAGTCTAATCGGTATCACCGGATATCGATTAGAAAAGTACGACGACAGGGTACAGATCTTTAAGAAGTCTCAACTGTCGAGACCATGGGCCTATTTCTTCACGCACATCATTCAGTGCATAGGCGGCAACCTTGGGTCTCACAACCAGTGCAACTCCAGCCTTCAGGTCTTTGCTGAAGCCCTAATCACCGGTCAGCGGATTGATTATGGGAGATTGGTTTTCGAGGAGGTCAAGACCAAGCTCAAGGCCAAGGGAACTCACATTCCCTATATTCAATTCTTCAGTCTTTGCATCGCTCATGTGATGCTTGAGAAGCTGAAGATCGATTATGACGACCTTCCTAGGGGAATACTTTGAAGTTCGTACCTTATCTAACACCATCTTCAACTCCAAGAAGGAAGCTGGTAAGTATATTCCCCTCTCCTCGTACATGCTGCAGATCATTAATTATCGGACCAGATCCAAAAGGGATCGATCACAGGCACCACAACGAAGAAATCTGCCCTACAAGAAGGTAAGTCCTTTTCTCATTTGAAGTGTTTTCCAGCTGCTGATGAAAAATACTTCCACTTCAAAAGGGACCTCAGTGCCCATTGATGTGGAAAATGAGGATGAGGAGGTTACTCCTCTAGTGGTGAAGAAACGAGTCAAAAGAACGGCTCATCGGTCTCCCACTTCCTCTCCCTTCCTTCCCCCACCTTTTCCCACTTCACGTGCTCCTTCTTCTCCTCAGCTGAGGGTAAGAGGGTCTGCTACCTGTGGAGAAAGTGTGGTGGCTGATGATGCTGACCTGGCGACAACAACATTATCAGGATTCAGCTAGGATCCTCTGGGTACTCACTCGAGTCCCAAATTAGGAGGATTACGATCAGAAGCTATGTCAGTGTCTGAGAATAATCCTTCTCATTTTCACTCTTACAGTGTTTATCAAGGAACTCCACCAACAATCGGAGCTCCTAGTCAAACACTCCTGGTTGATCACTTCTCTCTTTCTCTTCCTCTTTCTCCTCCACCTGTTGATTTCTCAACAAGTCAGCAGACTTCAATACAGAAATTTCGTTCTTTAGGAGTTAGTGTCGGCTCCACCCCACTGCGTAGCTCCTCGGCTGATTCATTAGCAGTCGTTGTAACAAGGGAACAAACTCCACAAGCAACCTCAGTCTCTCAACAGACTGCTGGTGAAGTTTTTGCCTCAACCCAAGCCACCCGTGAGTCAGCTGCACACACACCACGACCAACTTGTTCATCACTTTCTGAGTCAGCAGTTGATGATAGATTGACTGGAAACCAAGTCATTCTTGAAACTGTTTTTTCTGTTTCCCACAACGTCACCAGCTTACACCAGCTGGAGATCGAGGAAACCACCACCGCTGATGAAGAGACAACTGTAGACCAAGTTGTTACTGAGGTATCCACCCAAGCTGCCAATGATCCTGAACGTGTTCGCCAACTGAGCTGTGAGGCAGCTGACACACTACCCAGATGAACTCTTCCTCCAGTCTCTATACCAGCTCAGCCGACTGGTGAAACTGAAGCTCAAGATTATCAAACAGCATACGCCGTGATGTTTGAATCTGCTGATGAACCCATTCAGCCCTACTATTCGTCTCCAGACGAAGAAGTAGATGAACCTTGGCTTCAAATTGATTCGACAGCTGATGTCGGCACTTCTGACAGAAACCCAGAAGTTTCAGCCGGACCCTACTCACCCCCCATAGTTTATGAGCATCCCATAGGAGCCATTCCTCCTAACTCAGAAACACCCACTTCCACAGCTGAGGTTACCCCTCCAGCTGGAGACATACCGGACCCCTTCCCCCAAAGCGTCCAAGTGTCCCATGCTGAATCCAGCAAAGCTGGAGAAAGCATTCCCATCAGAGCCGTTGTTGCTCTGATGTCTAGAGTTGTGAAATCCCATATTCGACCTGGGATGGCCACGCTGAGGAAACAGATGAACACCCTTTGCAGGGATGTTCCAAAGAAGTGTGCTGATGCTGCTGAGAATCTATCCTCCAGCATCACTTCTCTGCATACTGATCAGGTTCATACTCAGACTCCTCTGCTGGCTCTTCTTTCTGATCAGATTCGAAGCAACACAAGTGAGTTCAACACTCTCAACTCCATTCGCGAATCTGACAGAGTCGAAAAAGACAAGCTTCTCTCCGAAGCCCGCGCAACAGAAGTAGAAGTTGACTAACAGCTGAATGCCTTACATTCCAAGGTATCCCCTCTCTCATCAGCTGTAGATCGTATTGGTCTTGCATAATCCAAGCAAGAATCTCTGCTGACCAATACTCATAGCCATCTCTCTAAGGCCATTGAGGAGTCTGCTTCTGTTGTGTCCACTAGGATGGAAAAACTGGAGACTGAGGTCAGTTCTTTGACCTCCCAAGTAGCTGGTCTTCAAGGCACCCTTAACCTCATTCTACGAAAGCTAAATGAGGGTGCCACTGCTGTTCATCCTACTGCTTCAGCACCAGAGAGTACCTTACTTCTTTAGGCACTCTGAGGGGGGGAAGATCAAGCTACTTCAGCAGGTGAAGAAACAGGTGAACATCTTGATTCACAACTCATAGTCACCTCTGCTATCGGAGCCAATGTTCAAGAAGACATTCCAACAGGTGCGACTCCAATTTCTCCACCACTCACCACTTCTGGAATACAAGAAGGAGAAGAAGATGTTTCAGTAGATGAGACCCCAATTCCAACAACACTCGTCCCTACTGAAACACATGAGGTAAGTGCTTCAGCAGATGAGATAACAATGCAATCAACACTCATCTCTGCTGAAGGTCTCAGGGCTGAAGAAACCTCAACTGATCATGTTAAGATCGTTGATTCATTTAAATCAGTTGAGGTCCCACAAGTCCAAACCCCGCAAATCTAAATCCCTCAGCCCATTGTACAGGTGAATCCTCAACCTGCTGAAGGGGAGCTAAATCTTGCCGCGTTTAAAGCTGGCCTCCTAGAGGAAGTCAGATCCTCTGCTGAGCTCGAAACAATTATTGCTCTCCAAAGGAAAACTCAAGAAGAGCTGTTTTAAAAAGTTGAAGTAGAGAGAACTGAGAACATTAGGTTGTTCAATAAGGTTCTCTATAAACGAAGGCAAGAACCAAAACTCACCAGCGTCAGAGGCCCCAAAACAACATTCATCTCTCCCACTGAAGTCATCATTTATAGAGATGGAGGGGTCTTCATTCCTGAAAGGGTTCCTCTGAACAAGATCAGCACTCAATTCAACTATGATGAATGGAATGAGATGCTAGCAGCTGCCAAATCTGCAAGACCATCGCTTACTATAGCAGATTTGGAAAATGAGATAAAAGTCGCAACCATTTCCTTCAAGACTCTATGCGATAAGATCAGGAGACAATCTCCTGACTTGGCAAATCGCATACCAGCTGAATTGCGTGAATCTCAAGCTGTTGCTGGGAGAGAACCTGCTGGTGAAAGCTCCTCAACAAGAGGGGAGAAACGTAAGTCAGTTCTCCCCGAGCCTTTCGCTGAACCCAGAACACCTGATATTGAGTCTTCAATAATTTTTGCAAAACGACCAAGACTCAATATCACAAGATCCATCCCCATGGGAGTAAATTTTGTCCCTGGGCTGATTGTCAAACAACCCATCTATGGCTTTTGCTATCTGGAAAACAAGAGGCCTTGCTTTCAACGAGCTGATGAATTAGACCTGTGCGACATTGAACAACTTATGGTCTATCACAAGCTGCTGAGTTCCTCTACTGAAGAGGGAAAAGAAATGAAGAAATTAATCAACTCAGCCATCGGCTCAATATATCAAAGTGTCGTAAGGGAAGCTATGCCTACGACATTGTAATTTTTTTTGTGTTTTGATTTTCCTTGTACTTAATCAGCTTCTATCAATATAAAATCATTATTTTGTAATATACTTGTAAAAATATTGTAAAAAGATAAACATAGACAAAAGAACCCAAAGGGTCAAAGCACATAAGCATTCAGCTGATCCAAACACCTGAATCATTACAGGTTCATACTTATACAGCTATTCGATTGCATCAAATAGGGGGAGATTGTTAGTCCCCAGACTAAGTAAATAAGATTTGATGATCGAAAGCTAAGAAGAATAATATCAGCTGAAGTATGTATCTCAGCTGAAGAACAAGTGTTGGATCCCAACAACACAAATGTATTGCGTTATGACAAAATAAGGACGATAAGATAAAGAACACACAAGTTTTCAATGATTAACAGTTTATTAAAACAACTTAATACAGTATAAAGTTTGCAGAAATAGATAGTACACACTAACTAAAACTCTATACTTGAAGTGACACTTTTGCTCGCTCAAACTTGAAGACAATGCAAGGAGAGTCTTAGTAATAACTATGAGAGAGTTAATACCAGACAAAACAACTCTTAGAGAATGTTCTTGTGCTATGAATGTTAAAAGGTGTGTAAATGCAAGCATTTACGTCTCTATATATAGCCCAAGAACCATGTTCCTTTGCCCACAAGTTAATCGACATGTAAACATATGATTCGTCGATGTAAACTTGCAGGAGACACTGGATGGTTTTTATCCTCTGTCCTAAAACGAATATTGCATATATTGTTGATTCTCTAAAGCGTGTACCAGGTCCCAATTACTACACTCTTGTACGAGTAATCAATGATATGTTTCCCCGTAGATTTCAATGGATAAGGACAACTGTATGTTTTCATATTCCATTTATTACCAATTTATTTAAGATGTATAAAATATAAAATTGAAATATTACAGTGCTGGAAACAAGAAGAAAGATGGGAATGTGGTTACACTGTTGCTCGACATATTCAAGAATTTTTGGAGACCATACAGTTTAACATCAGACAATCTGTAAGTTTATGTTATAGTTTTAAAATATTACTCAAATAGATGTAAAAAATATTGATATTTTGTTTTTCATGAGTAGATGTTGAACACTAATAAGATTTTTGAAGATTCTATGATTCGCGAATACATTGCAAGGTTGTTTCCCTCGTATCTCGAATGGATGAAGAAGTGCAAGATCAGTGATGCCACTTATTGAAGGTTAACAATTAAGCAAGTGTAGATTTGGGCATAGTTGTAAATTTTTGAAACATGGTTCATTACACTGATCACAACCTGCAAGTGTAAATTTTTTTGACATTTACTGTGCGGTTGTACGTTTTTGGGTGCTATCTAAATATATGAGCTAGATTTTAAATATAATATATATATATATATATATATATATATATATATATATATATATATATATATAAATAAATAAATAAATAAATATATAAATATATATATATATATATATATATATATATATATATATATATATATATATATATATATATATATATATATATATATTGTGGGATGATTTTTTTTTGTTTATTTTGAATACCTAATATTGCGGTTACTTTATCATGTGTGCGAATAACTAATATTTCGGGTACAACATCTAGTGTAGTGTGCGAATCACTAATAGTGTCACACCCCGCCAAAACTGGTTTTGCGGAAGAGCGGGCGTGCGACTTACATCGGATATCACAACAATCGATCCATAGTAAAAAACATAGCATAAAAATGGATTACCAATCGTTAAACTTTTACAAATACAACGTAAATTGTTTACGACAATCGATTTGAGTAAAATGTCTATTATATAGACTTCAAGTTGACTTCGTACTAGATAAAATACGATTTTCCAAAAGTGGTAATCCTGTTTGTTCAAATGCCATGCAAAATACTTCAAGCTAAAGTACCTGAGAAACATATTAGAAAAAGTGTCAACACAAAGGTTGGTGAGTTCACAGGTTTACGACTCTATAAATCGTTGATTTATTCTGAAATGTTTGCAAGTACAACTCGTGTACTGAAATTATCTTTGAATTCTTTTGTTTTAGATGTAGTGTCACATCTTAGTCTCACAATGTATACATCGCCTTATGGCATGTGTTAACCAAACTCATGGCAAGTGTTCGCCAATCTCATGGCAAGTATTCACCAATCTCATGGCAAGTATTCACCCTCATGGCAAGTATTCACCAATCTCATGGCAAGTATTCACCCTCATGGCAAGTATTCGTCAAACTCATTTAGTATGTATTTTCAATGACCAGTTATCTCAAAAGGATAGTTTATCCAAATTTTCACAAAGACTGATTATAGTAAAATATTGTTCATATATGTCTTTCAAAAGACCAGTTGTACCAAAATACTGTTTATGCATGACTCGTCACAACTAAAATTTACTAGATAAACAATAGCAGTCATACATGCATTGATAAAACAGTTATATGTCTCTCATCCCAAAATAGTTAAAAATACAATAAAAAGTGGGGCTGTGAAACTCACCTGATGCTAGCTTCCCAAAAAATGCAATTAAGCAAATATGTTGCTTCCAATCCCAACGACTCATAGTGCCCTAAATGCATAAAATAATATGTTGGTAACTTGGTTGGATGATATTGTATACTACAAGTTTTGGTAATTCGGTTTCCCTTTATTGAAATGATAATTATTTAATAGAATTTAGATAATTATAATTGATTAATAATTATTATGAAGATAATTATTAATTGATTCTTAAATTATTAATATTATCTTTTTAATGATACTGAAAGATAAATAATTAAATATTAATATTATCTTTTTAATAATTAATTATATTAACTAATTATTAACTTGGGTTTTCTTGTCCACGTCTTCGCCGGAACAGAAGTAATCGACGATCGGTTCGTCGGGAAAGCAAGTGAAAGGCGTCATCGGAGTGATGCCCGTGAACACCCGCTGGACACACACACACAAAAGCTCACACACATACACTGCCTACTCTTCGAGGCTTCGAGAGCTGTCTGGCCGGCCCGAGGCCATGGCTTGCGAACTGATCGAGATCGGAAGTAAGTTCTGCCGGAAACACACACAACCACAACACACACTGCCAACCCTTCGAGGATCATCAGCTTTAGCTACGGTAGTTTCATACGGACCCAACCCAATCGCCGGAAAGCTACGCTTCCACACACACAACACCATACACGCAACACACACCGGCACACTCTTCCGGGTGGTTTCGCCGGAGATAGAAAACAGAAAATGGAACGCCAACGAAACACACAACACACATACACACGGCGCCAAGAGAATACACTGGGGAGACGATCGAGAGGAAAGGTGTCGCCGGTTTCTGGTTCACGAATTAGATAAAACGAGAGGGAGTGTGAGAGAGATTATACCTCCGGTGATCTAGAAGGATGACGTCGGGGCTGCCGGAGGCTTGTTTGGTCGCCGGAGATCTTTTGGGTTTTGCCTGAGATGGACCTTTTATGTGACAACTTTGTCTTCAGAGGGTGACGAAGTGGAGGAGGTGGTGAGGGGTGCTAGTTTTTAACCGGATAGTATAGGAGAGGTGATGGTGGTAGTTGCTGGGGTCTTGCTTGGTTGTCACCAGAAGTTTATGTATCCACTGGAGGTGAGGTGGCTGCCGGAAATCTCAAAGTGTTCGCCGGAGTTGTACGTCAACAAATAAAGGGTGGTGGTTTTCTTTTCTGTTCGAATGGAAAGAGATAGTTCTTAATTGTTGAGGTTGATCTCAGATTTAAAATGGTGAGGTAGATATGATTGGATTACTTGCGGTTATTGACCAATGGATGAAAGGGTGTGGTTCTCTAAGTATTATGGCAAAGATAAGTAAAGTAACAATGGCATAGATTTGTTACAGATTTGTTGCTTGTGCAGGCAACATAGCCGAAAGTAAGGTAGTAGGCGGTGAGTTTAGGTTGACTTCTTTCCAAGTGGTGGGTGTGAGATGTGATTGTACAACCCATGCTTCTGATTTTCGAGAGGAACAACACATGATATGAGAAATAGACTTTCTTCCTTTTCTTTAAAATAACTATTTTCATAACTATTATGAGAATGTAATTTAATAAGGCGAGATGACATGAAGGTTTTATTTTAGACAATTGGAAAACAAGATAACAAAAAAAGAAGGGAACATTTCTTTCCTTCTCTTCATCGAACTAGCAAAGTTATTGAATTTTATGTATAAAACCTCACGTTTGAAACCATATAAATCAATTGAAGTGTTTAAATATTTTATACACGCCATTTCATATCTATATATCGTGTACAAGTTTTGTTGGTTAGCATAATAATTCCTACTTATTTTGTTTCCGTTAGTTAACGGGTTTTGTTTCCACTAATTCTTATTAGATTTCGTATCTGGTACATCTTTAACGAAATTAGGGTTTGTGCTCGGCTACAATCAAGTGTCAGGAAAGAGACTCATTTTCGAGGGTTGTCACAAATAGCGCGGTGTTAGCTTTAATATTGCGGTTTCTTTCTTGTTGCGGTCTGCGCGTTTGATATTGCGGTTTCTCTTTTGTTGCGGTGTAGGATTTAATATTGCGGGTTCTTTCTTGTTGCGGTTTATGCCTTTGATATTGCGGTTCCTCTTTTGTTGAGGTTTTGTTTGTTTGATAGTGCGTAGTTTGTTAGTGCGTTCCTTTCCCCGCAATATCAAAGCGTTTTTCCCGCATCATCAAACCGTTTCTGTAGCAGTGTTATGAGAAGTAAAACCGCGTTTCTAAAAACACATGCTACCAAGAACATTCTATGTGGTTTTATTGCTAGGTGAAAACAATCATAAATACAACAGAGAATAACATTAAAATCGAGTTAACATTTTAATTAGGGAGCTGATTCGTACAGAACAACTTTTATTCATGCAGAGCAAATTCATCCCAAATGACAATCATGCCCTTCCTTTACTTTTAACACATTTTACATTTCACCCCTCCCATTAAGGACATGATTGTCATTTGGGATGAATTTGTTCTGTATGAATAAAAGCTGCTCTGTACGAATCAGCTCCCTTTTAATTATACAGTTGAAATTTTATATAATATGACCCGTTACGGGTTGAATAGAAACATCATATCATTTTAAGAATCTTTCCATTCCTTCTTTCACTCCGAGATGCATTCATATGCTTTGTTCTCAACTTTGTATGAAACATGTTCACACTCAAAAGAATGTATAGATCCAAATAGAAGATGGAATCGAAATCATTTTGAATCCACATCTCTTTCCACTTGTGATCACTCTGAAGAAGATATGGATTCAAACAAAATTTTCAAAGGATTTGCATTAAGCTAGAAGCAAAGAAGATACCCTACCACTAGCCCTAGCACCAAATATTGTTATACCATATTATTTTATTAACACTAGAAGAAGAATCATTAAGTCCAAAACATAGCCTAACAAAAGAACTAACATCTAACTTGGTACAAATTGCGTTAATCATTTTAAAATAACTAAAGAAGTGAAGGGGTGTTTTGATGATTAAGAAAACTTATTTAAAATAGCTTGTGTTTATTAACTTATTAACTTATTTAGATTAATAATTTTTTACTAGAAAAAATGTTTGGTTTAGTTATATAAAAATATTGTAAAAAGTACAAAAAAAAAAAAAGATTAAAGTGAAAATATGTTGTGAAGAAAAAAGAATGATGGGTAAGGCCGTAAGGTTATGCGAAGGGTAAAGATGTAAAACATTCAAGTACCTTAAGAGGGTGTTCTGGATTGCATTTTGGGGTAGATTATATGTTTATTGCGTTTTAAAAACAAAAATAATCTAGAATGAGTGTTTGACAAAAAGTTTGAAATAATTAATTATTTGCGTTTTGATGCCTTCAAAATGGAGTTTTGAAAAAATAGATTGGGAGGTGCTTATTGCGTTTTGAAAACGCCTTATTTGCATTTTATCTATTAACTTAACAAATAATTAAGTTTGCCAAATACTAAAAAAGTTGATTATCTCATTTTTATGATTTCAAACATTATAATCAAACCCAAACACTATTTTTCATAATCACGGTTTGTGAACGCTGATTATCTGATTATTCAATGTGAAAACGGATAATCTATTATTCATTGTGGTAAAGATGAAACTTTATTGGTTACAGAGTGCAATTAATGCATTGTTCTTAAACTATGTGCTTCTTGTCCGTGGACAATAATTTTGGGACGGATGGAGTAGTTTCTTGTTATAGGAAATACCTTCGTGATCAACAAGTCTAGATAAGAATGAACAATTTTGATTTTGATTGGAGGAGATATTTGAACGATGTTAGAAAATGGGTTAATGGTATTCTTTTTTAAAATCTATTATTCATTCTTATTAACAAACCTAAGAACTGTTATTATGAAAACCCTTATTTTTATTATGATAACTTATTTTACCCCATTAATTAATAAATCTACAAATAGAAGGTCTTGCCCTTACTAAATACGAAGTTACAGAAAAATGCAACCTTTATCATGATTTAAACTGATTTTATAAGGTATCGTGTTTTGCAGTTTAATGAAACCATTCAATGCTGAATGCTAAATCATGCAATATTCAGTGCGTTTGTTTAGCGTATCTAAATGAAGATTATTCTGAATGATGCAATAAAAAATTGATGAATCGTTTTACCATAGAACATATGTTGAATCATTAAACACTTAAAATACTTATAAAAAAATTTCTCTCATTGGTTCCCAATTTCATACAGAGTTGCTTAATCATTTAAAGCATTAAATCTTTCAACATTTAATCATTTTGTTTATATCAAACAATCTCTAAATATAAGGTTAAATACCATTTAGCACTTAAGTTTTCGAAATTTCTCTAGAAAGGCATTAAATATGTATCTTATATTTGTTATTATTTGTTGTTGATTATGAATAATGTTTTAAAACTTGATTGTGAAATGTACAATTATACAAAATTTATAAATTTATAGAGAAACGTTCAACGTTATCCATATTTTTTGTAAAGTTCTGAGATACAAATCTTAGCCTTTGTGTCAAATGGTCAAGATCAACCCTCAAACCACCACTACAACCACCACCACCACCACCACCACCACCACATGCGATTTAATACATCAACACCACCACCACCCCACTACCGTTGTCCACCGCACACCGCCACTATCGGCCACCGTCCACCATCACCACCTCCGGAAACCTCACGCCACCTCCGGCCGCTTTCAATCACATGTGATTGTGTATTAAATCACATGTGATTTCACATTTCCGACCACCAACGCCGCCGCCAACCTCTGCCGGCCACCGTCTCCACAATCGACAACCAACCACCATTGCCGACCGCTTTCAGTCACATGTGATTTTGTATTCACATGTGATTGTGGCGGCGATCGGAGGCGGTCACGGGCGACAGTGGCCGACGATGGCGGTGGTGGCCGGCGGTGGTTGTTGTGTATTCAGTCACATGTGATTTGATGATGGATGTATTTAAGTGATTGATATTGACCGTTAACCCTAAACCCTAAACCCTAAACCCAAATCAAATCCAACGGCTAAGATTTGTGTTTTGTGACTTGGTTTTATTCATGGACTTCCTAGAACACTTCATCAATTTGTTTCTTTATATTGGGTGTATCCAACCATTCTTATAACTAATTAACTATATATTTAACATATATTTCTCAGTCACTTTAATAAGCCTAAAAATACGAGTTATTACCGGTAATGATTTAATAAAATTGCAAACACGTTATTTGGGAGAGACGGAGAGTAACCTAGTAGTAAACCTTTACTTTATATATAGGCTAATCTAACAGTGTTTAAGCCCAATCTAAATGTGTTTGAAAGTGGCCCAAAACCCAATACCATATTTATTCATTTACATTCAAATTACACAATCCTTCTACAGAACATGATTTCCCTATACAATGTGAAAAAAAGGTAGATAAAAGGTGTTGCTGAATAAACTGAAATCAACATATTTATTAAATTTTCGTCTTTTTTAGGAAAAAATTTGCCACATACATTACGTTTTTAAACAAATTACATCATGATTATATTGAGAATTTGACAAATACTTTTTGAATATTTAGTAATAAATATTACGGAGTATAACTTTTTTTAAAATGAGTTCTACCTCGCTTTACGAGTCGAAAAAAATAACAGGGTGACCACCTGCTTTTGGGTAGACCTGAGTCGGTACGGATGAACCTTCATGGCCAAGGGGTTATTCTCTCATAGAAATTGAGCCTCAAAACTTTTGAAAATTTTACTCTTATAAAGACTAAATTCAACTACTATGATATCACCATTATTAAAATATTACAACTTGTGATGCTCGTTATTTTAATTTACAATTGTGGGAGGGATCTCAATCTTATCAAATCATATCAATTATCACAATCCTAGCTTAAATAAGGTTAAGACATAACTGCAAAAATGGTCCCTGGGTTTACATTTTTTCAGAAAATGGTCCAAAACTTCAAAAATTGGATACATGGTCCTTTTAAGAAATCTTCCTTGTGGATATGATCCTCAATATTAACTTCAATCACATTGGATATGTTAACCCCCTTACATATACCCCCCACATGAGGGTATATCCGTCCTTTTCATTTAGAGTGACTATTGAGTTCCCTAAAACCCTCATCTCTCTAGCAATAACCAAAATTTTATGCAGATATCTAAAAGTTTTGTAGTCTTTAAATCTCCTAATTGAGAGCAAGCTGACAATATCCTCACAAGATTAAAACTACCAGGCCTCAAATTTAACTCTAACAACATGTTAAACACGTCAATAGCTTCTATAAACCTGCGCGCATCAATATACCCACTAATAATAGCAGTATATGTGAGTATGAATGATTTGAAGATTGAAGGCAATTCTATTATTGAATAGCGTACATGGTTTTATACAGGGAATACAATAATTGGAAAGGAGGTATCATCGGCTAAATATATGCAATATCACAACAACTACTAAATATAAAATATACACATTAAATGAATTCTAATTGTGACTTTGACTTTCCTTTTCCTTGAGATATGATTGATCCGTAATACGCCCCCGCAAGATGGAGGATCCGTCGGAGACTCCAATCTTGGATCGAAAAAGAAGAAATGGTCCTCGACCAAGTGGTTTTGTGAGGACATCAGCTAGTTGATTCGCCGAATGTACGTGTTCGACTCGAAGAGAGCCATCAGCCACTTTTTCACGCACAAAATGATAGTCCAAGGCAACATGTTTCATGCGTGAGTGGTATACCGGGTTTGCACAAAGATAGGTGGCACCTGCATTGTCACATAAGAGAGTAGGAGGATTCAAAACCGATATGCCAAGTTCGAGAAGTAAGTTCTGCACCCAAGCTAATTCCGCTGCGGCATTTGCCAAGGCTTTGTATTCGGCCTCGGTTGAAGAGCGGGATACTGATTTTTGGCGTGCCGACCGCCAAGATATAATGTTGGACCCAAGATAAAGTATATAAGCAGTAGTCGATCGTCCTCCATTAGATACACCGCCCCAATCGGAGTCCGAGAAGGCTCTTAAATCAAGTGGTGATCCACGCTTGAGATACAATCCGTGATGAATGGTTCCTTTTAAGTAACGAAGTATCCTTTTTAATGCTTGCCAGTG